>JALMGJ010000015.1:10107500-10592500 GCA_023362775.1 Charina bottae
CTTCGAGCAGGAGTCGTGAGTCCAAGAGGACCCTCAAGTTACGCACCGGCTCTGTCTTGGGTAATGCCACCCCATCCAGAACTAAGGATGATAAATTCCTAGACACCGAGGGGCCATTAACCCATAGCCACTCCATCTTACCAGGGTTCAGCTAAAGCCTGTTGTTCCCCACCCAGACCCCCACAGCCCCCAGGCACTTGGACAGGGCAGTCACAGCATCACTTACTTCCCCCGGGATGGAGATGTATAACTGTGTATCATCAGCATACTGATGATACCATGGTATCCTTTTGGGATGATTCAGGGAGTTGGGGTGGGCAGTGTGATTTTGCGCTGGTTCGCCTCCTTCCTCCAGGGCTGGCCCCAGTCGGTGTTGATAGGGGAGGAGAGGTCGGGTCCACGGCCCCTCCTTTGTGGGGTGCCACAGGGCTCAGGGCTCTCTCCTCTCCTATTTAATATCTACATGAAACCACTGGATGAGATCATCTGTCTCCACAGGATGAGGTATCCTGTGGAGACAGATGATCTCATCCAGTGGTTTCATGTAGATGTTAAATAGGAGAGGAGAGAGCCCTGAGCCCTGTGGCACCCCACAAAGGAGGGGCCGTGGACCCGACCTCTCCCCCCTATCAACACCGACTGGGGCCAGCCCTGGAGGAAGGAGGCGAACCAGCGCAAAATCACACTGCCCACCCCAACTCCCTGAGTCATCCCAAAAGGATACCATGGTTGATGGTATCGAAAGCTGCTGAGAGGTCAAGGAGAGCCAGGTTGGACGCACTGCCCCCATCCCGCTCCCGCCAGAGATCATCCATAAGCGTGACCAATGCTGTTTCTGTCCCATATCCCAGCCTGAAACCTGACTGAAAGGAGTCTAGATAATCCGTTTCATCAAGAATCCTCTGGAGCTGCAACGCCACCACTTTCTCAACCACCTTCCCCATAAAGGGGAGGTGGGAGACTGGACAAAAAATGTCCAGTACAACATATGTTTTGAAATATGAATTTGGCAAGCATTTTTTTAAAATCACTGATCAGATTTTAAAATGAATATGTGAAACAATGGTGCAGAAGACACCTAGACTGATCCTTTCATTCCTAAGGAAATTTGTGATTGAGTTTTACAATATGTAACAAGAGATTCTCTAGTCTTTTTACAATCTAGTCAATCTAGTCTCTAGTCTTTTGACCATCACAAATTTGTGGGTCATCCTTGTGCAGTTGTGCAACTGAATGGTTCATTGTCTTATTCTGACAACTACATCTCATCATTAAAAAAAAATTGACCTCATCTATCTACATCAGCTATACTCTCACTGGAATCAGGAAAAGCTATGACAGAACTTAAGCAGAAAGCTCTTGATCTAGATGTCCTTGAAGGTAGATCCCAAACTTCATACTTCTTCTATGCAATTCTTGCAAATGTCTTTTTTCTCTCACTTAGATATTTTTTATAATATTTATGTTTCACACAGAAGGGTATTTATATTAATGTGAATGAACCCCTTAGCATGCATAGTGAAGACAGGAATATACAATACTATTTCTCACTATGATTGCCTCTGTATCTCTTCAGACACTGAAGTTGAATCTGTGATTCACAACTATTAAACTTCCCTTTACATCATGCCTGCTGTCTAGAGTTCATTGCACCTTTTCATAGTAAATCCTTGGACCAACTGAAATCAATAGATTGCTATCGTGAGATCAAATAACTGCTATTTCTAGAAAGATTGAAAAATGTCTAGCCATCCTATTGCCATTAGAAGCTGTTGGGCATGCCCATAAGACATTAAATTTCAACTCTGTTTTGTATTCATCTTTATGAAACCAGACCATTTTTACTTT
Organism: Charina bottae; assembly: GCA_023362775.1. Classification (NCBI taxonomy): domain Eukaryota; kingdom Metazoa; phylum Chordata; class Lepidosauria; order Squamata; family Charinaidae; genus Charina; species Charina bottae. Next base: position 10,109,349 of record JALMGJ010000015.1, read on the forward strand.
GTTTTTGTTTTGTTTCAGTTGAGCTGTATGCATGCTGTTTCTCTAGTCAGGGCAATCCTGATTAGAAAATATTGGATTGGACCTATTATTTATATATGTAATTTTACCTTTACTATATAAATTGGTCGTGCTGTCCAAATGTTTATAGGTCGTCTTTCTGATCTTTGGTTGTCTAGCAATGAACAAACAAGCAAATAAACTTTGGCCATCAGCTATCTCCTTGCATCCAGCTAGCACTGTAGTAGAATTGTAGCCTTGTGAAATGAAGCTTTTTCTTTCTTTCTTTTCTTTTTTACAGTTCAATTCTTGCAAGCACAAATAATCATAGATTGACATCTCCAAAATATTATATCAGCTGAGCCTAACCTACTGATGGGGAGAAACTTACTAGGTCTCTGCAATGCTTCAGATTCCAGTTCTGAAAAGTTACTTCAGAGCACATAGAGACATAAATGCAGCACCACTCTGCAACTCATTAGAGCAACCATGCCTTTTTCCAGAATCATGTGGGTGCTGTAATGGGTCAATACTCTGTTCACGCATGAAATGCGTAACATTCTGGAATCGAATCTAAACATTGCACAAGTCTATTCTTAACATTCTCTAGGCTCCAAGAAAGGTACAGTAGCTGTCAATTTTATGAACAAAACCTATATATTACTCTAATTTTCCAATGTTTTTTTCTGCCTTTCTCTATTTAGCCCAAGGTATTGAAAACCTAAGGATTGCTCAAGCTTGTTGGCTAAACCGGTAGACACTTTGCAATCAGATGCCAGCTGTTGTGGCCAATTCCCTTTAAAAATGCTAATAAGTTTAGAAATATTTTTCTTTGCTTTCTGTTCCAAAACATCTATCTTGGCAGTTTATGCTCTTGCTTTGCAAGCTGGTAACATAATGCTGAAAATAACAAAAGCCTTTCAATTTCGATGAACTGTTAATTGAACACATCAACTGATGAATAGAAGATACATGCTTGAACTAAAGATGAACAAACTTCTGTCTTGAGGGACCTAGTTTGCTTTTTTAACAACAGTATTTTGCTCAGGTTTACCACTCTGAACAAAATTCTAGATTGGGCTGGGAAAATACAGTATATGCTAAGAATTTAATCCTAGTTTTAATGCAGGCATTCTTTCTCAATAACCTACCTTAGGAGCAGTATACTTGTTTGTCTGTTGCAGAGCTTTCCAAACTGTGTGTTGTGACATGTTAGTGTGTCGGCTGCAGTGTCTGGATGTGTCGCAGCTGCTGCTGCCTCCGAGCCCTGCCAGGATTCTGCACAGGTCCTAGTGCCTGCCTTGTGCCTTGCTGCCTCCAAACCTGCCCTGCCAGGATTCCACGCAGGTCCTAGTGCCTGTCTTGTGCCCTGCTGTAAGAGTGTGTCGCGAAATGATGCCCTGCCGTAAGAGTGTGTCACCAACATGAAAAGTTTGGAAAGCTCTGGTCTATTGGTTTATCTACCACCTGAAACAAAGAGACTGTAGGTGGTTTACAGAGCTTGCATGTGCAATGTGGTGCCTGTCTTGTGGTATCTTCTCCTCCCAGACGTGAGAGTAGCTCCATCTCTCTCAACATTCCCCAAGTCCCTCATGACCTGGCTATGTGATCAGGCCTGGGGGTCCCAGGGGACCAGGGAGATGTTGTGATGGCTCCCTTACTGTGGTTAATATTATCCCATCTTGTTTTATGTGCCTTTTAATAGTTATTTTTTAATTGTGACTGTTTTTATGTATTTCTTGTTTTTTAATTAAGTGTTGTGTGCTGCCCAGAGTCACTTTTATGTGAGATGGGCAGCTATATAAATATGATTAATAATAATAATAATAATAATAATAATAATAATAATGCAATACTGGTCAATATAATAATTAATTAAAGCAGCAATCCAATTAAGCCAGCTCTGTCAATCTGTGACAGATGTTGGAGAACTACCATTCATCATTGCAGTTGGTGTGGTATGCAAATAGCTTTGTAAAATGGATTTAATAGGGAATAAAATCTTAGAATTAATTGATGTAATTCACACTACAAATCACTACAAATCTGGATAACATACACTAACTTCTTGGAACTCTTATATACTATTGTTAGCCTTTTGATAAGATATGCAATGTATTATTAAAATGTTTCCCTCTTGTGAGGATTACATGGATGTTAAATGAAACCTACAGGCACGTTTATATGAAAGAAAACTCATATTCTTTATGAATAGGTAAAGTTTGGATTGTATTACACCATGGCTGAAAAGAAGTGACACATGAAAGGCAGGAAAACGAGTTGTAATCTTAACATTTAGACATTGATTATACCGTACATAAAATGAGCTGATCTATGTTTTCAGAAATCTTTCTTTGAGGCTGTATTTCTTTCCAGTTTTTAGGGCCTGCTAAATCAAGTTCGTTCAGTGAAAATGATAAAGACCATAAAACAAATGTTTTTTGGCATCATAGGACCCCAAACACTGATTTATATTTGTTGTATGTTATGAGTATGCAGTCCATCAGTAAATCAGAAAGGTGAGAGTTTTTACCCTCTATCTTTTAGTTGGTGTGCATTTACATGAAATTATTGGAGGAAGGATTATTGGGTGAGATGGACATTTATTGTCCCTAGAATATGAGTGGGCGACTTGTAGCCAACAGTTTTTTCCAAGACCCAGTTCCAGAGCAGTCAACATTTGCATTGCTAAAATGCAACACCAAATTGCTCTTTTTAAGCCCCACAATTAGAGTAGGGGGGATTTGAGGGCAAAATAAAGAGCACAATGTATTCATATTTTAAACCTTCAGAGGAAATCCTATTAGGCTTTAGTTTAAAGCAGGGTTTCTCAACCAGGGTTCTGTGGCACCCAAGGGTTCCATGAGAGGTCACTAGGAGTTCCCTGGGAGACCACGATTTATTTAAAACATTATTTAAAATTTGGGCAACTTCACATTAAAGAGATATGTTTCATTCTTTATTTTTAGTTTAAGAACACTGTTTGTGCATATATGCAGGGCTACAAATGAAACAAATATAATAATTTTGTACCTTCTGGCCTATATTTGAGCCTGAATGTGCAGGGGTTCCCCCAGGTCTGAAAAATATTTCAAGGGTTCCTCCAGGGTCAAAAGGTTGAGAAGGCTGGTTTAAAGTATGGTATGAGCGCATCTATCATGGCTTATAAACCAGATTCTTAATGAATTGCTATTGTCAGAGATGGAGGACAAGAACCACGCTGAGAAGGGTTTCCAACTCTAGTTTCTTTATTGCTCTTACCCTATGAACAGAATCTTGCCAGACTAAAGCTACCTAACCAACCAAAGGGTAATAACTCCAAAGGGCTCTAGGAAGGGGCTGCCTTGAACTTCTTAACCTTCCCGGCAACAGAGTCTGGGCTTCAAAGTTTCCTGGAATGCTCTCTCCCCCTGGGAAACAGTATCCATGCCGGAATGCACCCCATCACCCCCTTCTTCAGGAACACATTCCATCACAGCTATCTTGTGTGAATCCAGCCAACTAATGTTTATTCTGTAAGCCATGTTTAAGCAAGCCATGTCTTAGACAATGTGTGAACCTAATTGCATGATGAACAGGTGGATGTTTTAAGCACCAGTAAGATCAAGGGAAATTCTTTGGCCATGATGATCAGCTGAGAAAGGAGCAGAGTAATTTTGCTGTGCCTTTTCTTTTCATCTGCTATTTACTCCAGTTAATGCTAAAAAGAGCTGAATTACAACTCTACCCAAACTGGATACATTCAAATTTCCATTGATATCCTCAACACAATAACAAAACAATCTGAAGTAGCATGGAATGAGGCAATAAATAACAATAATATTTTACTGAATAAACATGTTTCCTCTTACACTAGCTCTTTATTTAGCTGTCTATGTGCTCCTTGCCCTGATGTATTGTTCAGAGACTGCAGTTTTTCTAAAAATGGAGAGAATTCTTAGTGTGAATTTTAATTAAAGCCGTGTTGATTGCACTGATATAACTTTATATAGTAATTAATTTATGCTGGACTCAAACTGACACTGGGCATTGCATCATTTATAACATATATTGCAAAGTATTTGGCTGTGTTTGCGACGTTTATTTTTCTTGATGTGGTATAGAAGGTCCTGGATGCTGACAGAGGACAGCTGCAAAGCTTGTTTGGTTCATTTTAAAAACATGTTGGTAGACAACTGAAAAACCTGTTGCACCTAAGGCTAGAGGAAATTTTAGAAAATAGTTATTTTCAGGGAGAGAAAACATTTTCCTTCTTCAGCAGGACAAAATATGTGGCCTATGTATTCATTTGCCATTTAATTTCAGGGAGTATGAACTCAAGCTGGACAGAGACTAATGGTTTAATTTGAAGACTACAGCAAGGCTAATATATTAAAAAATGGCTTCTTATTCACAAAGGAAAATAAAGATATAAAAGGTTCATTTTTAGTAATAGAAGAGACCTGAGTCTTTCAGTTGCTAAACTGATATAGAATTTATTTAGGCATTCAAAGGAGAATATTCATTGTGAGAAAATATCACAAATGGAGTATAGGACAGAGGGCAGAATAAAAATATATTCTGGCTGAATTTTATACAGTTCTGTTCAAATTCAAACTTAGTTTGGTTCATGACTCAAAAAATATGGACAAATATATGTGCAAAGAAAATTGCATATACACCAAATAAATATTTTAAAGGATGCCCTAAAATGCATGTATTAGAGAAAACAGTCAGAAATCTCAATTAAAGATATTCAGCAAGAAGTCTAAAGCTCTGTGTACATCAAGCAGAAAAAGGAAACCTGTTTTATATGGGAAGAAAACTTGTTAAAAATTGTCGATTGTTGGCACAATAAGATTGTTAAAGAAATCACAATGGGAGAGGGAACAGGAAGGCAATAGATAAAAAGCACTGCACTTCCTTTTTGTCCACCACTGTCAGAACATTGTAGATTGCTGTGGCTCCAAATTTAAAATACACCATCCTTTCCCCAAATTCTTAAACCAAATGGTTTCCCTAAATTACAGCTAATCCATTTATTGTCTCATTGTTCAAAGACAAGTGAATAAGAGGAGTAGCAACAATGGACAAAACTATCAATTTTAATTTCTCTTCATTTTTCAGATTTATTAAAGCTGTGTGAAACACCCTGGTATTGGAAACCTTGGTTGTTACATCACACAAGAAGTCATCATTTGGCATCTCCCATGTTGTTCTTAGAACAGGCTAAACTTGCCAACGAGACATGCCAACACTGCCAACTCAGATAAGCAAGTGTTTAGAGGGAATGAACTCTTCTGGATTTAATAACAGCTCCCCCCACCCCAAATTTCTCAATTTTTGTTCTACTTTGAAACTGGATTAGCTGGATTGAAGCTGGATTGAAGCTAGGACACTTTCTGTATTGTTCAGCAAAACATCTCTGTGGGGTCTTTGCTGAAGAATTTGGATACCACTGTGATATTTTTTTCTTCATGTCTGTTAACTCTGCCTGAAAAGATGTACACGGGAAATCTTTCAGAAATTAATTCCAATGAAATCCTCGAAGTTATCTGGCTTGAAAACAAAACAAGACAAGACAACCCTTCCTCTAAAGGATCTGCCATCCCCGCTATTTTTTACCCTAATTGGGGAACACAAACAAACAAATAAAACAGAGTAGCTGCAGTCATTTAATTCTTTGCTATTATAACATCAAATCTTACATTTGTCAAATTTTTATCAGATTCATATTGAAACTTACTATCTTCGAATTACAAATTCAAACCCCTATATTTTGCAGCTTGTTTTATCCTTTTCAGATTCATTCACATTTTCCCACAAGTTTCTTTGAATGTAAACATATTCATAGGCAGTTGTAATCATTTCATTAACGTATGCATCTCTGTAAACTCTTTATAAAGTATTTTTTATAGTATCTCTATCACAGTTTTTGAAGAAATGCAGTTTTTAAAAAATAATTGCACTTTGGTTTGCACATTGTTTCAGCAGTGCAGAACTGGTTAAGTTCATATTAATTTTTTTTCATCACATTTATATGGCTGATCATCTCACAAAGAAATTACTCTGGGCAGCGACTAAAAGACAATTAATATATAAAAACAATTTTCATTATTATTAAAAACTTTTTAAAAAATGTGATGCAAACAAATTTATCTCCTGACCATAAACAAAAGATGGATCTCCTATTGTTTGGAAGTGTTCATTTTTGGTTATTTTGTATATAACCAGTTCATAAAACTGGTTAAGTTCATATTAATTATTTTTTCTATCAAATTTATATTGCTGCCCATCTCACAAACAAGTGACTCTGGGCAGCCTACAACAAGATTAAAAAACAATTAATATATAAAAAGCAATAACAACAACAACAACAACAACAATAATAAAATGTGTGATTCAAACAAATTTATCTCCTGACCATAAACAAAAGATGGATCTCCTATTGTTTGGAAGTGTTCATTTTACTGTTCCTGTGATCACCCTCATATGTATTCATAGGAAATAGGTCTACTTTAGAGCTGGCTTGGTGGAAAACAAATTCCCCTATGACCATTTTTTAAACTTCCATAAATCTGTGTGTATGCATGTGTCACTTGCTTAGTCTAATTCACCTTGACTTGAATTTATGATGTAACTCCTCCACCAACTCTGTGTTAGGTTCTGTTTGCATCATTAAACATCATTACACTTTAATATGGATAGTATCTAGAGTGACACTGCCAGATCCTGGATGACTTTGTCATAACTTATTACTATCACTTGACAGCTGTTAGCAAACACATTGAGACAAATGGCATTACTATATATATATATATATATATATATATATATATATATATATATATTCTCTCTCTCTCTCTCTCTCTCTCTCTCTCTCTCTCTCTGAAGATATAGTTAGGCATTAATTTTTAAAGCTATGTAAGGCAGAGAAGAGGGAGGTCTAGAGTGTATGAAATTTAATTTTATAGGAATGCACTTTTAGAATTGGATAGACACCTCTAACAAATCAGTGTGCTATTGTGCACCAGTAAGTCCATACTGCATCCAAAATGTTGTCTGCCATTGCCTCTGTCCCCTTACATTTAAAAGCAAATGTAACAGATACGCTTAAAACATCCTTCCCCAATCTGGGTGCTTACCAGATACGTGGAATGCTAAGCAACAGCTAAGCTGAATGGGGAGCTTTGGGGAGTTGAAATCTGCACATCTGGAGATCAGCCAATACTTGCAGCTATAGCCACAGCTATATCAAGCTTCCTTGGCAACATATTTGCAAATGAAACAAAACGTAAGAACATAATATGAATCCTGCTGGACCATAACAAAAGCCTCTTTTGATTGTCTGACTCCCACAGTGTCTTAAAGAGGCCAGGTAGAAGCTTATAGTTACTGGTTCTACCCAGAAGCTGATATTTAGCCAGATCTAGGACTACCAGACTCATATTGCAAAAATCTAGTTGCCCACTAGATGAAAGCAAAGGATATTCCCTATTTCTAGTCTGGAATTTTGCAGCTAAGGTGTGCTAGCCTTAGCCAGATCCATGTTTGAATAAATATTTGGAAAATGATGGTCACTATTCTTTTATAAAAGAGAAATATGATTCATCTAAGGAAGAAACAGATTTCTCCATATTATAAACCAGACTTTGGATGATCTCTCAAATGAGATCATGATCAGTGAGAAATGTCCTTTTTTTATCCAAGGATTCCTTTCTAAATGGATCTACTTATTTATTTGCTGGATTAGATATCTTATATGTGTTTGTTGGAGGTAATGTTATCATAATTATGCCCCCTATGCGGGGAATTTTATCATAATTATATTGTATATCCAGTTGTTATTCATCTCTGGATGATAAATAATAAACCAAACATAAATAAGAACTTAAATATTTAATATTAAATGTGTCACAAAAGTATATGTTTGTGCATGAGACAGAGAAAGGAAGGAGACATATTTGTAAATATAAAGAGAGAGAGGGTAGAGATGCTAAGAAAAGATTAGAAAGTTAAATAATAACATCAAAAGCAACAAACAGCCTTCCTCTCTTCTGTCCATAGAAATCCTTTGAACCTTCAATCTCTTATTTAAAAGTTGATTATGCTATCACTGTAGGTGGAAGAAGTATTTCTAAATATAAATCTTTGAGATCTAGAGCTGTTTTGGCACACTTCTGCTAGCTTACAGAAATAGAGCAAAAACAGAGTCCTCTTGGTTTGGGATTCTGATAGAGGAACGTATCTGTCAAAAATTTGTTGTTAATTAATCACAGTAGTAATTAATCATATAACTATATAAGGTAAATTGAATCTTAAAATGGCTGCCCTCTTTTCCAGATTACTCTCACACTGGGCTACCATATCTGGACTGAAAAACTATTTGATCACTAAGTGACATAAAATATTAACTTTATTGCCATGTAGCAGTTTTCTGGATTTTTTGAAGCCCAGATATGGTAGCGCTCCTCCAAATGTTTTCTCTCCTAGTTTTCAATTATCTGACAAAAATGTGTCAAGAGTGTGAAATGAAACTTTAGTAGGATACTTTAACATACAGGGGAGACTGACTACTGTATAGCGATGGGGGCAGTAAAGGCAACACTATTCTAAATTGTTTAGATGCAAATTTCTTATTGTGAATATGAAAGACCCCTACTGAGGTATGGAAGACCTGTACATTGTTTGAATCCACCAACAGTGATGAAAACTTCCATGTTCCATCCATTGCTCCTGCTTTCTGTCTGGATTACATTTACTGTACCTTGAAAGTCAATGCAAATGCTATTAGTTATTTCCATTTCTTTTGAGGGAACCCAAATGAGATATAAGGCCTTCTGAATTCGGGGCTATTGCACTTTCCTTCTCACTTAACAAACTGTCAGCTTGGTGCAGAAAAAGCTAATGGTCTGATACTTCTGTAGGAGATTTGATGCCCTTAAAGCCATACATACAGTACATAGTTATGAATAATTTGCAGATTCTTTGATCTCAGAGGCAAGTGCCAAAATTGCTCCCCCGTCAAAGGATGTCTTTGTCTTTTCCTCTTAAACTTAGAGGAAGACCATCTTGTTGTCAGTATGAATAATTTTGCAGGTGTTGACAGCTAATGTTAATAACTTTACCAAGTCTTCTGTTTTTCTGCTCCATTCTTGTGGTGGGGAGGGAAGGATAGAATTGTTTGGAATATCTTTTTCTTAGCATGGAAAGATGTCTACAGGCACCATGCTGTAGATGTTTTTTTGTTATTTATCTCACCAACACTCTAAAGTTTCCTTGACTGCCCTTTTGTAATTAAAAAAAAATTGAGAAAGCCTCATGGAAGGAATTAACTCATGATGTTTTCCTTTTGGATTCAGTTGAAGCAGGAAAAGCCATAGATACTGCAGAAAGGGTGATTTTATATCAAAATACAGGAAACTAGCACATCCCCTTAGGATGTCTTCTAAGTAATGTAAGTGCAAAAGAGCCACACATCTCCAACCCACCTCCCAAGAATTTAATGGAAATACGTTTTGGGGAAAAAGAAAGGTTATTTTCTGTCAAGGTGAATGTCAAAAGAGTTGAATTAAATCCAGGGAGGTTGACAAAGGCATCTTCAAGGGGAAGGGGAGAGAATTAAAATTGTCCCCAAAATTCTACCCACAATTTTATGTGCATTTCACCCAATTGTATGCAATTTTCACCCAATATGTATTTTCTCCTTTATCTTCAGAAAGTCATGCACTTTGTCTAAAACCTGGCAAATGTCAAAGGATAAATGTATTTCAGCACGTGCATTTGTTCAAAAGTATAAAATAAAGTATGGAGCCTAAAGTTTGTTCTTCCCCATACAATCTGGTTTATCTCTTAGACCAGTTCTTTTCAGATGTCTCTGTTAAGTACTTGGGAAGCTCGATTGACTTCAAGCTTTAGATCACAGGAGGATCTTTCTCCTTGGTACTTAGTTATACTCAGTTGGTAATTGTTCTTTGCTCCACCTTACCATCTCCAGCTGCTGCATCAAACTGTTGGTGTCCTGACTAGAAGTTTTGTTGTCAGTATTAGTTGTATTGCCATTGCTATGGGGGAGTCTGGCCTTTGAGAAATTATTGGATGGTTTCTCCTTCCTTAGGAGCAATTGGAGGAATCATCCCCTCAATTTCCCTGGTGGAGAATTTCAAAAGGCCAGTTTGCAGACCTTTTGCATAGATGACTGCTTCAGTGTTGGCTTGTGAGCTACAGATTGCCTTCTTTAACAGCATGATTCCTTCTTTCCCACCAGAGTAAACTGTGACATAAAAGCACAGAAACCATTATAAATAAAAAACAGAGTTGCATTTGATGTATATGTTTGTTGTTTTTTAAAGAGAAAAATATCTGCCACGAAAGCCAAAGAAAAGCAATTAACATTTGGGCAATAGTTCCCTGCCCCTTGAGAGATAGCTGGATGTCTTTAATTCTCTCTTCACTAGGAAGAAGGGGTAAGGGGGTCAGCTTCTTAAATTTCTAAGAGGAAAGTGAAATAAAGTGAATGGATGGCTCCAAAGGCCCTCTTTTCTGCCCAGCCATCCTAAGAAAAAAAGTGTAATTAAAAAATAGAGAGGATTGTGGTAGCTTTGCTGTATTCTCTTGTGATCATTGCATGCAGTAATGGTCGTGTCATGTATTTATGAAGCTGCTGTTCTCAACCTGGTATCATCCAAGGGTGGTAAGCTGTGAAGCCCCCCACTTCACTCTCAGAAAAAAGAGGCACCTTCTGAAAAAGATGGTCTGTGGGTATAATGGTATGTGGGAATGACCTTGGGAGACAGAGCAATGAAACTCAGCCAAAGGAATGGTCAGATAAAAGGCAGCTTAGCCTGCAGCAGGAATGTGGGAAGGGCAAGAGGTTCAGAAGAGACCCTCCCTAGTTTCTTGGGCTGTAAAGGGGATGGGGGGAGAGAAGTACTTTCAGACTAGCAAGATTCTGTTGATGTAACCTTACAATAAAGTAGAATTAGCTCATTTGATCGTGTTTCCTGTATGGTCTACCTAGTAAGGTTGACATCAATCTTGCAAGTCTCAAAGTACTACCTTGAGTCAACACTGACTTGAAAGCACCCCACCCCCCCACCCCCACAAAAGTTAACACTAAAAGCCTTTAGCTGACTTGTTCAATTTTGTTGTGTTGGAACACCTATCATATTAAATTCTATCCTCTCCTATAATATTTTCTCTCATTTAACCAGAGGGGAAAGCTGAATTCATATTTATCCAGGCCATTAGAATTAAGTTATAAAGAAGTAATCTTGTATAAAGTCATCTTTCAGAATTATTATTTCTGGCAATTGTCAAAAGCTATTTTAGCTTAATTAAAAGTTAGCAATAGGAAACACCATGAAGTACAGCTGGAAAGATATCCCTCTTTCTATTGTATTTCACCCTTATTAGCCATTGGAAGGCTCTCTATTTTAAGAAACACAATTCAGTTCTCTTTAAAGTACATTTAGTGTTGTTTTCTTTAAACAGAAGGTGACTGAGTGAATTGAAGAATTGACTATAATAATAAAACTGAGCTCCATTTAACCCCATTCCATTTAACCTGAAATAGCAAGAAATTAATGTAATAAGAGTAAAATAATAATAATACTGTAGCAGTTAAAATTATTGCATTTAAAGCATAGGAAATTTATATACAAATCAACACCAATAATCAATTCATAGCACAATAAATGTAATTTTAAAAACAGTCTAAAATTGATCACATAATATGCTATGCCCAAACAAATAATACATAATAAAGTCCCAGTTCTTACAACATAAAACAAAGGCTGGTTTCTCACAAGAGTTATAAACTGTTCAACTTCTTTTTAGGTCTATAAAACTGAATGGTTATGTCATCATTCAGAGTAGAGCTTGGCTTGAGGACATCTTCATTTTATATGTTGTGCAAACCCAACCAGTTTGTCAAAACCATTTCCTAATTATTGTCATGATTTCCAGACTTGATCTCGATTTAGGAATGGCTGGATTTGCACAAAGGCTAAGATGAAATGTGACCAATTGATTTGTGGCTTACTGGGTTGTGACAACCTCAGCAATTGGGATTATTCAATAAACCATGGTTCAGTTAACCATATGCTTGCATGCAGCATGCAAACAGCCAATAGACCATCTGAATATTCTCATGAGCAGAGGGTGAGGCTTTCAAAACCTTACTGCATCACTTAGAGCAAAACTTGCAAGCCCTTTAAGGCCCCATAATTTTCCTAGTTAGCCTGGTTGCACTTCAACAAGCACTATATGAGAACTCAGTTCTCTATGGATCACTGTTAAGCAAGGTGGACCATTTGGTTTTTGTGCTTGAGTGCCAGGCAAGCCTGATCCTGCAATGTGTGGCAGGCTGTATAGTTCATGGAGAATCTTCAGGCAGGGAGGAAGGTTTGGGAAGGATAATTATTTTTGTAGTGTACATTGAATTTTTTTTGTTTTTTGTTTTTTGTTCCTTCAAGGCAGTCTTGACTCCTGGGAACTGCCTGGACTAGTCCCTGCAGATTTCTTGGCAAGGTTTTCAGAAGGGGTTTGCCATTGCCTTCCTAGGGCTGAGAGAGAATGACTGGCCCAAGGCCACCCAGCTGGCTTTATGCATAAGGTGGGACTAGAAGTCACCAACTCCCGGTTTCTAGCCTGATGCCTTAACCACTAGACCAAACTGGCTCTCTATACATTGAAATACAGGGTCATTATTTCTAGGTATTTAAAAAAAAAAACTCTCCCATGATGTGGAACAGATTGTATCACTATGACATTTTTCTTCCTAATGTTTAGTTAAACATACTGCTCTGCTGTAGAACAATTCTTAGTTCTGTATAACTTGTTATATAAGTAGTGACCTTTTGTATATGTGCAAGCTTTATATTAATGTAAAAATGTTCTGACTGGGCTCCTGTACTTAAATGTACTTCTGACTTCAACTCTGTAGACCATTTACTTTGCTTGGTAGGCCTTCAGAGGATGTGAATCTTCTAGGAAATTTCTCAAAGTGTAATGAGCTATTCCTACCATATCTTATAGCAGGTCTCCCTAATGCTTCTGGGTCATTGTTGAACTTGATTTAGGTCTGGGTCTTCCTAGATCTCCTATTTCACTATCCCCATAACTTTCTACTACATATTACAGCTTAGAGGTTTAGAGAAGATAATGCTGGAGTTGGCTTGTTGCTTGGATTGTTTGTTGTTACCTTTTATGGTGGCCAGATTCCTTTCCACAAATCCAACATATTCTGAAGTATTGATTGTAGACCTTTGAAGTATCTTGTTGTTTTGTAGTTCATTCCATTTTTCCCCCTTAAAGCCAATTGAAGCTGTTGGTTGACCTCCCAGATCTCTTCTCATGGAATAAGAAAACATCAATTTTAAACTTTGTTACCCTGTATCAGCAGCATCCAATTTCCTTGGGATTGCTTGTGTGAACATTTTCCACACCACCAAGAGTGTTGTTATTGTTGTTTTTGTACTATAAAGTGTTACCATTCATTATGTTACAATTATGGATATTTGCTGAAAGTCTCTTGAGGATGATACTTGCCTATTTTAAATTTTGATGACCACACAGAAGATGATATAAATATCTAAAATAGCATCCTTTTTTCCCCCTTAAGGCACTTACAACTCAACATTAAAAATTATATTTGGGGTCAACTATTATTCATCTCTGAATGCCAAAAAGAATATTCAATTAGCAATGTGTTGTGGGAAATGTAAGTCTGTCTAAGCACCAGAGGCTTCTACCAACCTAAAATCATACTCAGGTGAGACATCCTACTTTTTGGAAGTTTTTAAAAACTGATGTTTACGATGAGAAAGGCTGATAGAATTTGGTCTGGGTTTTGAAAAATACTTAAGATAAATTATACTTGAACACCTGAGTTTGCATATGCATCTTCTTGGAATGATTTCTCCAGGTGTTGTTGTTGTTTTTAAAGTATACCTAAAAAGTGTGTTTGTGTGTGTGTACGTACATAAATGTCTTCATATTTTGTCAGGATGTAATGGTTGTTTGATAAAACAAAGAGGTCTGCATTCCACTAAATGATGTGAAATGTAAAGCAGTAACAACAACAACAACAAAAACCTGATATGAGTAGGAAAGAGAGGCTGGTCCTTTCTTTGTTAATTCTTTTTATGTTCCCTCCTTTTTACCTGCTGACATCTATTATTGTTCAAAGTTGTCCATTGCTGCGGATTTAAAGGACTGTGTTCCCTTGAACCATCTTTAAGATTTCCTTTGGCATTGTCTTAGGTAGAAATGTTTCAACTGACAAAGTAAACTTCAAGTATAAAGCTTTCATATAAATCTCTTCACTATTGTCTGAAAAGAATAAGTCATAAAAAAACCTTTCAGCTTTGTAGTACCTAGCTAGGTAAAACACAAGGAAAGGAGGGGGGGGGGGGAAAGGCAAGTAAAATTTCTTGGATGAGGGCTTTTCATGCTCTGTGCACCTAAGATGAATCCAGGTGTCATCTGAATTGATTGCATGTGTATGTTTTCAAGGTTATTGTGTGAAATATACAAGGAATTTTAATAGAAGCAGAAATCACTGCAGTAAAACTAGGGACAATTTTCAGGTGAGTTTTAAACCAAAACAGCGGTCCTCCTTTTTCCTTCTTATAAACTACAACTGAGGTCAGTTCATCTATCCATTTCTCCTCCTTAGTAGGTGGCTTTGGGCAAAGAATTATTCCTTGTTTTTTTTGTTAATATCCATATTTTGTTGTACCATAATGTCTTAAACAGGGTAAGTGGCCAAATGCAGTAATAGAGTACTCTATATGGTTTATATTCAGCCTTCTAGTTGAAGGGATATTTCTTCCAAACCCAGTTTAACTGTGAGGAACTGGCAGCCCTTTGAGGTAGATAGAATTGAACACCAAAGTTATGAATACTAAAACTACTTTTATTATAGGGTTACAGTAACAGAACCTTGCAACTCTGAATGTCCCTGTCCCCTCCCTGCCTTTATCCTAAAGAGAAATAGGGAGGGTCAAGTCAGACATCTTCTTAAATTACACTCCTGCTTTGGACTTGGATATCTCTTATCTGACCATTGTCTTCCCTGCGACTCTTCCTCCTCTTTCTCAAGGTTATTCTCACAGCCCATTACAGGAAGCATTAGGAGGAACGGAGGCAAGAGCCTTAACAGTCACATAAAGCATCTGGTTATGCTCTTCCCCACTATGCTGAGATCTATCTTATATTGTCTTTAATGAAAATATATGTGATATCAGGTAGTGCAAAAGAAACACAGCCCTACTGTATATTCTCTTATATCCCCTTTAACTAATAGGGAAAGTCTGTTCTACTTGTTAGTAAGAGGTTTTTTTTATATATATATCGGTGGAGTCCTTGGTGCTCTCTGAGCCTTGTTGTTTTCTTGCAGACATTTCATTGCCAGGCTAGGCAACATCTTCAGTGTTTTACATATCCTTCATGGGCCATGTATTTCTACAATGCATGTGAAGAACAAAGATCAGAAGAAAAGAGTCAGAATATCATATCCGAAAATATGTCAAGAGTGTGGTCTGTCCCAGGACACAATTCCAGCGTAATCTTATCAGGTCAAATACATGACAGACCAATAGCACTCCTACAATACCAGCAGAATTGTTAGTGATTTTTCTTCCCTAGGTGGAATCATCTATGTCTGTATCTTGCTCATGATGTTTGAAGCATTCTTGGATATCTGCACTTCATTCACCTAGCCTCCCCAGAATTCCTTTCTCATTTTTTTTTTGCTGGTCACTGACTGAATAAACACATACTACTACTTTTTCATTTTTCTTTCGAAAGTTCTTCTTTCACTTATTTATTTTGGCATTTCTTGCTCACCTCCAATATCACCTCAAAACCCTACAAAAGGAAAATCTCTGTGGCTCTTATTACATGCTCCAACCTTTCCTAGTGTCTTTGAAATTATTGTCAATATTCACTGGTTTGATTTGTTTCAGTTGAATATTTTCTTTTACTTTCTGTTTTCTGTATCTTCTATGCTTAACACTGTACAGGTACCATGCATTTCTATTATGGATAGTGTGATTGATTAGAACTAAGAATATTGCTAAATATAGAGATATATTTTATTTTATGTGTCATTTCTATATTTCCATTTTAAAGGACCCATTTCTCCACCACATGCTAAGTAGCTGATGTAAAGCTGTACTTTAAATCAACTTGAGAAAAACTATGAATTTCCTTAAAATAGATCCATCAACAATATATAGAAAAATCAATAAATCTTCACCCTTAAAAAGAAAAAAAAACTCCAAACCCCTGAGAGATGCTGCAGTATAGTAGATTATTACTTGGATATGTTAAAATCTACTTTATCTAAAACAAATTCATTCATAATTGAGTGAGGACTTGAACCTCTCTGATCAGACTGAGTCAGACTAAGACAGAGCAACATGTTGATTTTGTGTTCACTTTCACATTTCTCAGTTGGAAGTCTGTTTAGGATTGTTTCTACATCAGTTGGCAAATTCAGCCAAAAAGAAAAATATAAGTGAAATGAAAATTCACATTACCTTTGATTCTTAGTCTCTAAATGCAAGATTTCACACTAGCCTTTACTGAATTTCACATTGATAATTTGGCATAGTGCATCCTGTCAACATCTTGTCCCCTGATGGGGGAGATGGGCGGTAATATAAATTCAAATAAATAAATAAATAAATAAATAAATAAATAAATAAATAAATAATGTCTTCCCTAGTGTTAGCTACCCATTCCTAGCTTCATGTGTCCTCTTCTTCCTCCTCCTCCTCCTCTTCCACAATAAAAAGGCCCATTGTGCTTTCCAATAAGTCTTTTATAAAAAAAACATTAAACACAAAAGCTTAGGTTAGCTTTCCTCAAGTTGTGGGCTCATTCATTCTTTCATCAAATTTATATTTTATTGTGTGGACCAACTCCAGAATTTGCATGCCAATGAGAGTCCATGGATTCAGAGGGGACCAGGACTGGGGAAAGCTGATACAAGGGTTAGGACAAAGACAGAGGCACCTCAGCTGAGATTTATTTATTTATTTAATTAATTTATTTATTTATTCCCTGCCCATCTCCCATACAAGGGACTCTGGGCGGGTTACAATAATTAAAACTTAAAAATTTAAAATATTTAAAACCATACAAGATAGACAATGTGTAAAAAATATATCCAAATATAAAATAAAATAAAATAAAATCCAAGATGGATTGGGGACCGTAGCATAGGTCATATTGCTACGGGGCCAGCCAACCCCAGGAGGCACTACCACCTCCGTTGTCCCGGGCCAGGTGGCAGAGCCAGGTCTTAAGGGCCTTCCGAAAGGCCAGGAGTGAAGGGGCCAGTCTCACCTCCGGGGGCAAGATGTTCCATAAGGCGGGCGCTGTCGCAGAGAAAGCACGCCTCCTGGACCCCGCTAGATGGAATTCTCTTGTTGAGGGGGTCCGAAGCATGCCCTCTCTGCACGCACGGGTGGGGCGGGCTGACGTTATCGGGATGAGACGGTCCCTCAGGTACCCTGGTCCTATGCCATATAGGGCTTTAAAATTACTTTAAGATTACTTTCCTAAATTTTCATTTAACATATATTTCTTTTTGAATTATGATTTTTGAATTATGAATGAAAGATCTATAGAGGGGGAATTAATCAATTAAGTATTTTTCCCCAATCCATTCAATTGTGTCTGATTCTCGGAGACTGCCTGGACAAGTCCCTGCAGTTCTCTTGGCAAGATTTCAGAAGTGGT
Organism: Charina bottae; assembly: GCA_023362775.1. NCBI lineage: Eukaryota > Metazoa > Chordata > Lepidosauria > Squamata > Charinaidae > Charina > Charina bottae. The sequence continues at coordinate 10,127,079 of JALMGJ010000015.1, forward strand.
TTGCCATTGCCTCCTTCCTAGGGCTGGAAGAAAGTGACTGGCCCAAGGCTGGCTTTGTGCCTAAGGCAGTCTAGAACTCACAGTCTCCTGGTTTCTAGCCTGATGCCTTAACCACTACACCAAACTGGCTCTCTCTCTTTCCTAACTAGTACAAAACTATTACTGAGTGCTCTGCTATGGCTATACATATCAGTAGTTGTATCTAACAAGGCTATGCAAGACTGGATTCCAAACATTTGCTTTGGAGCCAGTGTTTCCCAGCCTTGGCAACTTCCTGATGTGTGACCTTCAGTACCCATAATTCTCCAACCAACATGGCCATTGCTGATAATTCTGGGAGTGGAAGCTTATACACCTGAAAGTTGCCATGTTTGGGAAACATTGTCTGGAGCACAAACCCAGTCCTTGTTGGTGATTCATTAAGGCAATTGTAGAGCAGATGCAGAGTCCCAGGAAAGGTGTGTTTGCTTCCATAAATTGCTGACATGTGCTCTGTCCATATTCTAAAGCACCTTTTTTGGAATCAAAGGCAAAAGGTGGAAAGCCTCTAATACCCAATCAACATGTTACTTCTGTCCAAATTGAGTGTACCATATCCATGGAATTCTATGATCTATCACTATTTAACTATAGTGATAAAAGCTATTTTATTAAAAATGAAAGAGGAGAAGAAGAAAACTGTGCAAAATGATACACAGCTGATTAGGAACATCTCAGATATATTTTGAGTGGCTTAAGACTCTTATGCATAGTAGGTAGCCAAAATTAAGCAACATTGATATCTTATGTCATAGGTAATGTATGATTTCTCTTTCCTTCCTCCCAAATTCTCTGTCCGAGAGAGAGAGAGAGAGAGAGAGAGAGAGAATATGTATCTGTGTGTGTACATACTGTATGTACATATATATCATATACATACACATATTTACATATGTACATGTACATTTGCTTCACACTGCTGTTTCTTATGCTGGCTCTTGCTAGTCAATGCAGTAGTTTTTAGATGCTCCCAGTTCAACTACATAACAATTTGTTAATGAAGATTGTGCATTATTGATTTTGGATTCCCTGGTTTGTCATTTTGCAGATCCAGCTTTCTCCCCTTTCAGAAGACAAGAAAAACATTTTCCCAACTCCAGTCCACTGGTGGTATACCAGTTGACTTCGAATTGTCAAGGGTTGTAGTCAGAGGCTCTGAAATAATGTTGGCAAGCTCATTCAGCACTCTGGAGGGTAATTCATCTGGTCCTGGAGCTCTTTAAAAACAGTTCAGTAATTAGTACCACCGTAGAAGAACAATTGCTTCTAAAAAGTGACATGATTCATTTATTTACTTGCTAAGTTAAATATCACTTAGTTGAGCTTGATTCCTGATGGCACAGGGACATGTCCATGTTGGTTTTGTGGCTTTTTTGAGAGCGTCCGGTGATTTTCTATATCATTTATGCCATCTAACTGGCCATGGAAGATCTCAAAAAAGCTAACTGAAGTTAGAACTTATTAGTACTAGGATGGGAGGCAAGCAGGAAATCCCAGGCATGTATACTACACTGGGAAGTTGAAGGAACACATTGGAGGAGAAAATGCAAACCATTGTAGAAAACTACAATGACAGTCACGAGAAGTCAAGCATGATTCAAAGGATGCTTGGCATGCCTAAATAGCCTCCCTATATTTTCTTCAGGCAGTTAAACAAATACATTATTAAAACATAGGATAAAAATACGTTAAAACTGACTGAAAGAAAGAGCATATTAAGTGCATATGTGTAATGCTATGTGGGAATGACCTTAGGAGACAGCAGGAAGAGCTGCAGACTGGACAACTGTCATGTAAAAGATATTTATATTTAATTTTTGGTTAAATTGATATATTGTGTTGTATATTTTATATGCTTTTAGTCACTAACTTTATTGTAAACCGCCCAGAGTCCCCTCTATGGACTCTATATAAGATGGATGGATGGATGGATGGATGGATGGATGGATGGATGGATGGATAAATCAATCAATCAATCAATCAATCAATCAATCAATCAATCAATCAATCTCAGTCCACAGAAGGAGAGGGAAGGCATGGAAAGCATTTCAGAAGGGACACTCCCTAGTTTTCTGGAGAGGAAAAGGAGAGGAGGGGAGGGGAGAAATACTTTCAGTCTTGCAAGTCTGTTGTAAGCCCTTTGAGGTAGTCCATGCAAGAAGCACAACTATGAGTACTAACGCTATCTTTATTGTAAGGTTACATTAACAGAATCTTGCAAGACTGAAAACTAGGGAGAGTCCCTTCTGAAATGCTTCCTACCCAACCCATCCTACTGTTGGCTGTGATATCTTTTACATGACAGTTGTCCATCACAGTATGTTCAAGATGTGAATGAGGAGTTAGAACAATAATGACTGTACATGTAGAATCTGAATGGGTGGTGTTGTACAGTTTAGGACATTACTCAATACAAGGGTGTAGTAGTATGTGGGAAAGACCTTGGGAGATTGGGCAAAGAGATACTGACAAGGGAATGGTCAGATAAAAGACAGCATAGCCCGCAGCTGCAGAGTGGGCAGAGCAAGAGGCTCAGAAGGGACCCTCCCTAAGTTATTGGGCTGTAAAGGTGACAGCAGGAGAATTGTACTTTCAGACTTGCAAGATTCTGTTACTGTAGCTTTCCAATAAAGTAGAATTAGCTTATCTGGTCTTGTTTCCTGTCTAGTCTACCTGGTAAGGCTGACATCAATCTTGCAAGTCTGAAAGTAATTCTGATGTTGAAATTCTGGTGTTATTACTTTAATCTCCCCATGCAGCTAATAAGCCTTTTTTTCCCCTTGAACCCACAGCAATCTTTTGAATAGCTTTGAAATCATGAGTCCAAACCATCCTTAGAATTTTGTTCACATTTATAAAGCAGCAACAAAGATCCCTTAAGATTTGTTGACTTGTGCACCAGGGCATGCATTACAGTCTCTTAAATATTGATAAATTTCAAAAGATGATTTCTTTTTTTTTAATGGAGATCAGCAAGCTTATTTGCCATCCCCCAATCTGTAGTTTATTTTTGGCATGCCATGTAATGGCAGCAGTAAATGAAAAGAAACAAGTGATCATTGCTAGAATGAAAAAATAACCTATGTTTAAAGTTCAAATGTCAACCAGTTTTGAAAACTGTCAAACATGTAAAGTAAATTCTCAAGCCAGCAAAATATTTGAGTAGCCTGATATACCAGATGAAGGGGTGAATTTACAAGTTATTGTAATCTGATCCAAATAGCATAGAGGAAAAATTATTGCCTTTTAGGATACTTTGGTTTAAATAATCTTAACCAATGAGATGGTAAGATTCGGATTTTTGGCTGACCAGCTCCTGCTTCATGTTATGTCTTTTTGTCATTCAATAACACAGATCAACTTGTGCACACATTTTCTTATTTCTATCATATCCAGTAAAATTGAGAGAATATTGCTGTCCTTGCCTCATGTTGTTGTTGTTATTATTATTATTTTGAAAAAAGATGAAGAGTGTTAAATGTTTCAGGAGTCAATTGAACTACCATAGTTTCTAACATTAAGAAAAGTATGTGTAGATATTTATACTCCGTTCCAAACCATTGGAGAACATTATATCAGACAATATAAAATAGCGATGATATAACTTGAAGAAGGAGATGGGTGGTGATGAAATTTGATAGATAGATGATAGATAGATAGATAGATAGATAGATAGATAGATAGATAGATAGATAGATAGATAGATGATAGATAGATTTATTGATTTGTTAGGAAGTTTGGTCTAGTGGTTAAGGCAACATGCTAGAAATCAGGAGGCTGTGAGTTCTAGTCCCACCTTAGGCATGAAAGCCAGTTGGGTGGCCATGAGCCAGTCACTCTCTCTCAGCCCAACTCACCTCACAGGGTTGTTGTTGTGGGGAAAATAGGAGGAGGAAGGGGTATTAGGTATGTTTGCTGCCTTGAGTTATTTATAAAAATAATAAAGGCGGGATAAAAATAAAATAAATAAATAAATGTTCTTCATCATATTGTATTATACTTAATCATTGGGTTTTGCTTTATTCCATTGACAAGTATTACTGTTTGTGCAGGTCCTCATTGAAACTGATAGAGGCATTCATTAATACCATGGAGGTTAATGATGTCACTTTATATGGAACTAAATTATTTTTGTCTTTTTGGAAAATGCTGTGTTGGTGGATAAAATGGGGAAACAAGACCCATTTTTTCCTTCCTTCCTTCCTTCCTTCCTTCCTTCCTTCCTTCCTTCCTTCCTTCCTTCCTTCCTTCCTTCCTTCCTTAAATTTTAAAATCCTTCCATAAGAATGAAAGAAAGAACCTCCCCCTTTTTAAAAAACGTACATGGGAAAAACAAAAGAGATGTTTCCATAAGGTAAAATGGAGATTACTACTGTTAGGGAGGTAGTAGACACTTTTTAAAAACCAGATCGTTATTCTTTTAATCCATTAGGGATATGTGTTTATCATTGAGGATTATGTAATATGCTGAATTCAATTCTTTATAGAAATTGCATTAAGTCCCAAACTGGCCCTGCTGTAATGTATTTATCGATTGCTTTATTTACTTCATTAGTCCATAGCACAACTTATTTTGAACTGTGTTTTTCTTCAGGAAAACTCAAACAGCCAATCTCAGTTCTTATTTCTTCACATTGTTACAACATTTTGAAGAAATGTCAGAGATTCATTATCGTGTAATGATAAAAGCGTTGGGTTAGAAGTGGGGCAAATCCACCTTCAACCACGGGTGCTCACTGGATAACTTCAGATCAGCCACTATCTCTCAGCTTAATTTATATTACAGGGTGTTGGGGGGGGGGAAATGGAGTAATATGCATTTCCCCTTGAGCTCTTAGAGGTTGGCTAAATAAAAAATATAGCTTGAACTATCTTGGGCTCAATTAAACTTACTTAGGGAAGACACGCTAGCCATATTCAGGGAAGAGGTAAAGAACTATTGACTGTGGTCACCGAAACTAGGTCTTAATTTGGGATGCACTTCACAACCTCGTGCTTTCCTAAGCATGATGGAGGAATTGAATGGCCTTCTTAGTCCACAGGAATGTGAGTGTGCTCCAGAATTTCTATTTGGAGAAAGCAAGAGTTTATTTCTGTCTTGGCCAGAAGCCACAACAAGCACTGAGCGAATATACTGGCTCAACATGGTAAATAAAAATAACAGCAACGCAGAACAGAACACCTCATCATTAATAAAACCCTAGCAGGAAATTAATGATCCAATCTACTGTCATTTGCACAAGCATTCAAAAAGAAGCTGGATGCTTTTGGCTGCAGATAATGGAAAGCCAGCCACTGATCTGATAATGTCTTCATTTGAAATTCCCAATGAATAGCCAATTATTGAAATCTGACCAATAAGAATATTGCTTCACAAAGTGATGGAAAAGCAAGCAGTAAGGTTTTCTAAAACTTGAGCTCTTCAATGCACATACTCCGTATCGCAGCCAGAAACATTTTTTTCCCCCATGAAGGGTGTATGGTGGGTTGGGCTGAAACAAGGAAATGGGAAACCCATTGCTCAAAATGGTTGGGGAAAAATCCTTCTCCCTTTCTCTTAAGCAGCAGGTGGCAGGGAAGGAATAGATATGTGTAATCAGAGGTCTGAACTAATCTCTTGGAGAGGGAAGTTGAAATTAGCCCAAGGACTGTATGAGGTCACCTGTTTAGAAAATGGAGTAAAGATCAAGAGTGGATACTGAATTCCAATTCAGATTACATTTGCCTATACCAGTGGTCGGCAAACTTTTATTTTATGCCAGGGGCCATTTTGACATTTATAACATTTATAACATCACTCGAGGGCCAGGGGGCGGGATTTGAGGGTGGGAGCCAATCATGTGGAAGTGGGTGGGGTTTGCAGGCAGGAGCCAATCGCGTGGAAGGGGGCGGGGGAGGTTTGGAAGAAGGAGAAGGGAAAGAGAGGCTCGACTGCTCCAGTCGCTTCTCTTCCGGAGCCACTAACACCCCCAGTCCAGGCAAAGTAAAGCTGGTGGGGAATCCAGCGCGGGAGCGGGGTTTGCGGGCGGGAGCCAATCGCACACACTTAGGGCCTGCTGCCGCCATGCCCACCACGCCCACTGCAGTGCCCGCTGCCGCCATGCCCGCCGCCACGCACACCATGCCCGCTGCCGCGCCTGCTCCCGCCACGTCCGCTGCCGCGCTTGCCCCCGCCACGCCTGCCACGCCTGCCTGTGGTAGAGCCACACTCAAGGGGCCAAAGAGCTGCATGTGGCTCGCGAGCCACGGTTTGCCAACCACTGGCCTATACCATATAGTTGGTCTTCATGATTAAGTATAGAAAAGGCACAACTGTTACAGTATATGCTCAAGATGGGTGAATCTGCAGTCTTTAACTTTTTTACATTTCTCAATTTTGCATATTTCCAAAAATATTTATGAAATGTACATTTTGCCTAGCTATGCTTGTTTATGCACTTTCCCTAATGCACTCATTTTTCCAAGAAATTGCAAATCTGTGTAAATATTTTGTCTCCTTGGCAGAGTAGCATTGGATGTATCAGTTTGAGGGACATCCATGGCTACATCTAGAAGCTTATCTAATCCCTCAGTTGTACTGATTGATATGATTGTGGATTTCAGTGATATCATTCAACACGTGTAGGCAGTTAGCTAGTAGTACCTTTCCCATGGAAAAGGCTCCATAAATTAATCATCCAGACTGGAAATAGAGTAGATAAGAAATAAATCACACTGAAATATTTACAACAAATAATTCAGTACTGGGTGGATATTCCATGTGTGCATACTGAAATGTAAACTTTCAGCATTCAGTGATAAGCTATAAAATAATTATCTGAGTAGCTTTGATTTTGCACAAAACTGTTTCAATATCTGAATCAATTTATCAAATTGGAGAATTGAGTCAGGTGCCTTCAAATGGATTAGAATTACTTAGTTACATGCATGTGCATAAACACACAATTTGTCCCAATGTATATTGGCAAAATATACATCATGTGGGAATTACCTTCTTTGTGTATGTATGTATATGTATATGTATATGTATATGTATATGTATATGTATATGTATATGTATATGTATATGTATATGTATATGTATATGTATATGTATATAAAGAATTCCCTTCTCACCCCTATGGGTGGTATGTGTCTTCCTCAACCTCAGGTCCTCTACCAGAGGCCTGGGAGTTTGAGGGTTCTGTGCAGTATCTTAGCTGTTCCTAGCATTGCACTCTTCTGGACAGAGAGCTCTGATGTTGCTCCTGGGATCTCTTGGAGCCACTCTCCCAGCTTAGGAGTCACAGCCCCGAGGGCTCCTACCACCACTGGGACCACTTTGGCCTTCACTTTCCACATCCTCTCCAGTTCCTCCTTCAGGGCCTGATACTTCTCCAGCTTCTCATACTCCTTCTTCCAGATGTTGCTGTCACTCGGCACTGCTACATATATCACCATCGCTGTCTTATGGTCCTTGTCTACTACCATGATGTCTGGTTGATTGGCCAGTACCTGCCTGTCTGTTTGGATCTGGAAGTCCCACAGGATCTTAGCCCTGTCATTCTCCACAACCTTCTGTGGAATCTCCAATCTGGACTTTGGAGGGTCTAGCCCATACACTGTGCAGATGTTCCTGTACACAATGCCAACTACTTGGTTGTGCCGTTCAGTGTATGCTGTTCCTGCCTGCATCTTACACCCTGCCACTATGTGTTGGACTGTCTCTGAGGCCTCTCTGCACAGTCTGCACTGTGCCTCAGTGCTGTCTTTTAGTCCAGCCCTTTCCAGCCACTGGTAGGATTTCCCAATGTCAGCCACCTCAGCTATCTGTCGATGGTACATCCCATGCAGGGTCTTGTCTTGTCTTGCCTTGCCATGGCATGGTATGTATACATATATACATACACACAGACACACAGACATACATACTGTATGTATGTGTGTGTGTGTGTGTGTGTGTGTGTGTACACACACACACACATTTTTTTAAACTGTTGAATATTCAGCATAGCTGAAAGGAATGTTCATTGCTTTTGCACAGGAATGTGAAGTTGAAAAATACTGGTCACTCTGAGGTCTAGTCTGTCTTCTGCAGAATTCTATTCCAATACTACCACAACAGGCAAATGTCTCATCTGGAGAGTTACAAGAGTTCAGCAGGTTCTACTGTTTTCAAATTTCAAAACCAAGGAAAACCATGTTTAGAAATGATATGCAAGTTACATTAATTTCATGCAAATCATATATACAGCTGACCTGTGTCTGCCTGGCTTCTGACAGCCTCCCAACATGAGAAGGTTGCTAACCCTTGAATTAAGGTAAACCCAACAGTGTCTCTGTAACAGGAATTGCCTTCCTTGTTGTTTGCTAACCTGAGCCTGTAACTAAAGCTGTGTAATAGCCGAATCGAGAAAGCCATTAGGATAATTCTGCTAATGGAGCAATTTAAAAAAAAACACAGCAGGACCATTTATTTTGTCTGACACTGTATCAGACATATGAACACTATGATGAGGGAGTATGTGTCCTTGCCAAATTAAAGTCAAGAGATTCTATCCTTCTGTTGATTTAGAATTAGATCTGGCAAAAATTAGAGACACCTGGTATTTCATTTCTTGCAATATTCAACAGCAAAGTATTATTGGAAAAGTGGTGATTTTTCAAGCTACTTAGTTTTGCATTGCTGTGAATCTTTAATGGACACAGTGTTACTTTATCCAATTTGAAGTCTGGATAGTTGAGCTGGGATGAAAGAAAAAGACTTTTGATAAATTGATTCAAACCAATTTGGTTGGAACTTAATTTGTTTAGTCATTCCTTCACTGCTATTAGGACGAGCAAAATAGAATAAAAAGATTAAAGCGGGAGCTTACAGCCTGAAACCCTGGGATCAGATCTACACCCCAAAACCTTGATCATGGCCATAGAGTTCCTCCAAAAACCGCTATTGAATTTTAATGTGTTAATATGATAGAAGGAAGAGATTGCCAAATGCATGGGAAGAAGCCCTAACTGATTTAATTGTCTTTATTAAAATAAGGGGGTTGTTCTGGCCGTGTTTAATCTGTGGAAGTTAGCTTCACACCCTAGTGATACCAGTAAAAACCACAATAGGTAAAATTTGAAGTTATACTTTGTTTTTCTTTTTACCATGAGGAGTGAAACTTGTTCATCAAGATTGACTAGGATAGAAATCTCTCCCCCAATTGAATTTAGTTAATATTTCAATGGGCAACTCCTCAGGTGGGCCTCCAGCTTCAAGCTTCCTTGAAATACAGCAAAAGACACAAAATGTTATTCTTAAGAACTTGGATTGAATTACCTCCAGATTTTTTTTTCTCTTTCTCTGTTTTTTATACCTTTATAGGCACAAATTTGTGCACCATAAAGTATTAAGATCAGCACTTTGGCCCTGAAAAAACATGATTAAAGTGGGTACATGATTATTTCCATCATGGTTGGCAAATCTAATTATTGCATTGGACGGTTTTTGTGCATGAGATGAAATAGGGTTCTTTTCCTTGCTCTTTGCAGGCATTCGAGAATTGAAACACAATCCCTAAGTCTTTATAGGTCTTAATCTGCTCAATTTGATTGCTGTTGATTTTTTTATTGATGGAGGACATTAGTGTGTTGTTTTGTAAATACAAGCACTTTTGTTTTACAATAATTCATTTCAAATTATTCTTCCTTACAATAAGTGCCTAAGTCTCCTAGACTCCACTGAACTCTGTGTGTGAGTGAGAGGGTAACCAATATCACCCACAAATATTGGTTTATTTGATAAAATTGGAGGACAAACTTCACTTTTTGTTAGGGCTTGAATTAAGGAGTTGATATAAAGATTAAATAAAAAAGGCAAGGTCAAAGTGCAACCTCATTTAACTCCTCTTATGGTGGGAATTGGGGCTAAATGCTGCAGATGTAATTGCTGTACTTCTGACTTACATGTATATATTCTATGCAGCAGCATCATTAATCTAATAAAATGGATATCCGTAGATGGTGTAATAATTTCTACCACAAACTCCTCCTAGAGATGAAATCTAAAGCCATCTTCAAATCTTTGAAAGCAACATAAGGGAACACTTGATATCAAGAGGAATATGTTTCTGCCAGATGATTTAGGATAATTATAATTAATCTATAGTTGATTGTCCTGTTGTGAAGCCCATTTGTACATCAGCCAAGACTTGTTCTTGTTCTAGGCAATCATTGAGTTTCTCACACAATTGTTTAGCATATAATTTACTAATAATACCTATGAAATTGACTGAACAGAAATTAGAAGGATTAGATATATTGTCTTTTTTTAAAGATTGGGACTGTAATACAACAGCACCAGTCTCTGGGCATTTGAATACAGTGATCAATGTGTGTCAAGAGGGAGGCCAAACAGGAGCCCGTCAATCTGCATTAGCTTTTATTAGTTCTGTGGGAATCAGATTTCCATCTTCCCATTTTTTTTTCCAGTTGGGCTATGAATTTTGAAGTTTCTGAGACTGAAACTGAAGGTCAATCAGGAAGCAAATTTATGGTTCGTTCCTGGGGATAAGACTCTTTTAAATCAGCATTAAAAAGACTGCTGAAATGTTCAATCCATTTAACAGGAAGAATTGTGCTTTGTGCCATGGCATTGGTTTCTGGGGTTCAACTGGCAGTCAACCACCAGAAGGCAGAAGACTTTTCCTGTTTAAGTGTTTGCACCAATTTTCCCCAGTTTTCTATTTGTATCATTCATTCATTCATTCATTCATTCATTCATTCATTCATTCATTCATTCATTCAAATAAGGTCTTATATGCATTATTTTAAGTTGTGAAATTCATCTCAAAGATGGTACCCATCATTATTATAAGCCCTTCAGAATGTAACTAATTCAGCCTTTGGTTTTTGTGCCTTCTCGGTCAAACCAAAGTTTGTGAGGTTTCAAGATGCTTTTCTGACTAGCTAAAGGCTAAACTTTTAAAGAGTCCCAAATGGAGATAGTTAAGTGGTGGTAGGTATTTAGAAAGATATGCTTAGACTCTGGATTATATAAGAATTATTTGGGAAGCCAGTGGTGATCTACAAAAATTGAGAAGTGGCCATATTAAGCTTCTTTGAGCATCTTATTTGGAAATTACCATTGGTAGTTGTCTACCATGTTCTCCTGCCTATTTCCCATTGTATCAGAGGCTAATCTTGCAATGAGGGTACAAAGATCACTACTTAAGTAGAAAAGAACCTTAAAGTTTGTGATTTATGAGGTGGAATTGGGGATGCTATTATATAATCAATTGCACTTTCTGCTATGCTCACAAAAACATTTGTTCATCCAAGAATCATTATCCAGACTCACAATTTAAAATGAATAGGTCCCACTTGTGATGGTTTGGGTCGAGAATCTACCTGGGGGAAGATAAACATATCTCTGATTCTTTATCTGCAAGTTAATAGCAATTCAATAGCCACAACCAACTGATCACACATTACAGAAACAGAAGAAACTGAGCATAATTTGGCAGAAATTAAGGTAGTTCTATCTCCATGGGCGTAGCCTCCCATGAGCTGGGAATAGCCTCCAATGAAAGAGGAATATATTCTTCCATCTTTACTTCCTTACTTTCCCATGTTTTCAGTAGGATGGTATTAAAACTGAGATGTCATGCTTTTTTAAATACCATCATGCTATGTTCCAAGAGACCAATAACATCTCTTGCTAGGGGTGTTAAGAGAATCATTCCCCATGGATTGCATCTGATATCTCTTCAGGTTGGCCCTTGGGAACAAAGAGCATATAAATTAGATCACATTGCATTACAGGGTTCTCTTGAGTTCTGCCAATCAGATAATGGGGTTTTGGATGAGCTTTCTCTTACATATTTATTCCCATGTATTTGTGGCTTGCAAACTTTGGTTATTATAATATATTGTTATATTAGAGCCAGTTTGGTATAGTGGTTAAGGCATCAGGCTAGAAACCAGGAGATTGTGAGTTCTAGTCCTGCCTTAGGCACAAAGCAGCTGGGTGACCTTGGGCCAGTCACTCCCTCTCAGACCTAGGAAGGAGGCAATGGCAAACCACTTCTGAAAAACCTTGCCAGGAAAACTGCACGGACTTGTCCAGGCAGTCTCCAAGAATCGGACAAGATTGAACGGATTAAAAAAAAAACCTTTTGTTATGCTGTTTAGTTTTGACTTCCATTGTTATTTCTCAACACTGGTTGTTAAAAAATGGATTCTTGTTTGTGTCAGAAGAGAAGACTATTGGCAGAATAGAACTTAGAACAGATAAGGGGATGGGGGCACTGAGATATCTCAGTTAGCTGAGGTTGGCAGAGTTTGTTTATTTATTTATTTATTTATTTATTTATTTATTTATTTGTCTTATTTATACCCCGCCTATCCCCTCCCTACTGGAGGACTCTAGGCGGCTTACAATTCAATTACATACCAATTATACATCATTACAAATTTTTACCGCGCGATAGGGAGAGGGGAAGGGAACCGGCTCTTCAGCTGCAGGCATCGGACTACATGTCCCAGAATGCCTCGCTCCGCGCTGGCTGCTGACGTCCAGGAGCTGTTATTTCCGGATCCGTCGTCCTCCGCCGCCATCACCGTTCTCCAGGTCTTTCTTGGATCGAGGACGACCCTCCGATGGACGCCCGCAAATTGCCCCACGTGAGTGGTACCCATTTATCTACTTGCTATATTAGCTTTTGAATCGCTGGGTTGGCAGAGAGCTAGGGCTAGTGATGAGAGCTCACCTCGCCACGCGGTTTCGAACTGCCAACCTTATGGTTGGCAGTCTAATGGCTCAGTGGTTTAACCCGCTGAGCCACCACGCCCAAGAGTTGTTCCTTTATTTTATGTATTGGAGGACCAGTTGAGAATTAAAAGTTAAGTGAATTCACATTAACATATATTTCCAACAGATCTTACTTACTCTAGACTTTAGAGAATGTCTGCTTGATTTTCTTTGGTAGTTGACTAAATTCTTTTTTCACCAAGGTTTCCTCCATCATCTCTGCTAATGATGAGATTGTTGGTTCATTACAGGTAGCCTTGCTTCGTCTGTTCAAGGCTGTCTTGTCTTTGTTATGGTTTGCTTCATAATTAACTTCCTTGACCTCATGCCCGGCTTTTCTTTTAGGTAATAATAATCTTAGAACAGGTTCCTTGAACAATTGGCTTGGGTATATTTCATAAAAGTTCATATAGTCTCCCATTTTATTTAGCATTAATGGAATAGTTTGTCTGTTAAATTTATCTGAACTTCTCTGTCCATAAAATTTCTTAGGAAGCCACTCAATCTTCCTCATGTCATTTTATGACATGCAAATATGAAGTAGTTGGCTTAGTGGGAAAGTGACAGTTTTGTGTGAAAGTTATCCATGTTTGTTAATTTTATTATTTGTTACTGAAAAAAATTTTTTGGTTGTTTGAAACTTCAAGGGGAAGGAGAGTTTGTGTAATGTTCTTGAGAGGGATGGGAATATGGGCATTTCACACTTTCTTAAATTATATTTCAGCCTGAAGACCTTCTCGATTACTCTCAACCTTCCTTAAGAGTAATCCAAGAGATTCCTTAAGTCTTTCTTACTTTCAGACTTCAAAGTGGTAATCAGCATATCTGAGATTCTTAATATTTCCCCCAGCAATTTTAATTCCAATTTTTATTTCTTCTAACCATCATTTATCCTATGTTGTGTGTATAAATTCAGTAAATAAGGTGACAGTATACAACCATGTGACACTTCTTTACCAAGCCTGAACCATTTAATTCCTCCATATTATTTTCTAAACTGTTGCATTCTGGGCATCATACAAATTTTTCAGTAGGTATATGAGCTGGTTCAAATATTCATATATTGTTCAGAATTTGTTGTAATCACCACAGTCAAAAACCTTAGTATGATCAATAAAAGAAAAAAATACTATATTTTTGGAACCCCTTTGCCTTTTCAATTATTCATTTGATGTTAGCAGTGTGATCTCAGGTCCCTCTTTTGAACCCAAGATATACTTCTGAAAGTTCCTGTTCCATTTATTGTTGGAATGCAAATTGTGAAATTATCTTACTAGTGTGAGCAATAAGTACAATTGTTCAATAGCTTGAACATCCTTTGGCCTTGCCCTTTTTTGATATTGGAATATAAACTGATCCTTTTCAGTCTCTTCTCTATGCTTTCTTTTCCATACCAGCTTACAAATCACCAGTTGCACTTTATCTGCATCATCTTGCAAGGTTTTAAGTAGTTCAGCTAACATTTAATCAACTCTTAGAGCTTTGTTGTTAAATAATATTTTCTAGGGACCCTTCAATTTCACTTTGCGGAATGTGTGGCTCTAATTCAGTGGTCAAACCTTCATATGTACTGGGTTGATTTTAAGATCCTTTTTGTAGACTTCTCATCAGTGTTTGGATCTTTTTTGTAGACTTTTTGTAGTTTGGTAGCATAACACTTAGGGTAATATATGCCGTGTGATTTGCCTAAGACAGTCCTGGGAACCTCCATCTCTTGTTTAAAACTATTAGGGCACAGTGGGAATCAGCTGTCCTTAAACTATTACGTTTGGCTGTTGGTTGATAGGAACAGGGAACAGCAATACAGGAATGGATCAAGTTTCAGAGGCTGCAGTTAAAATGGGCAGAGGGAAACAGCTTAATCCAAAACAGTCAATTCAATTTGGCAGTAGCCAAAGGAGTTGATTTGACTCATACTTTAGATTAAGCAAGAGGTTTTGATAGATAATCAGGTTTTTTTAAATTAATTATGAACCAGTCTAGGAGAACTTGCAACATTATTATTTGGTGGTGCCTTACAGTGAACAGAGGAACTGGTTTATAAAACTTAATGCAACTGCTATTATAGAAATGTTTTAGTTGAACCTGGGTGACTGTAGGAAGTAATACATCCATTATTTGTATGTACAGAAACCTCTTTTATCTGTCTAATAGTCCCTATCTCTGCATGAAAGTGAAGGATGTTTCTCGTGGTTACTAATAAACAGCTTTTACTTTGCATATCAAAAGCATTGTTAATGGCTGAGAACACAAGGAATCTTTGGTTTCTTCTGGATTGGAAGTGAAGGCACCTGCTGCTCAAAGAGGAACTCCTGATGCATGGAACAAGAGCTTTTAAATAACAAACAGTTGGCTGCAAATGAGTTAGGGTTGACCTTCACCTCACCAGTAGCGCAAGGTATTTTGACTCATCTCTGAGAACAGCCAGTTTTTCACAATAACAGAAAATGATAAAAGACTTATTTTCTTATACTGTGTTGACACTTTTAGAATTCTGAACTAGGCTGATAATTTCAGCAACCATGCTTCTGTTGAACAAGAGATTCTCTGCTGTGTGTGCATGTGCTGTGGTCAATTTTAATGTTTCTAAATTATCCTATTGTTGCAAAGTGGTTTCATAAGTAAGACCCTGTTTTTTGTGATGATAATAGGAGCCCACAGCCAAAGGAAGCAGTGCAATGGAGCAAACAGCCAGAACAGGGCACCCCAGTTCATCTTCTCCCCCAGAGTAGGTGATCTGAAAATAGACCTTGGAATTATGTCATCTGGGTGTATTCTAACATTGGACATCAACGAACAAAAATAAAAAGCAATTTAAAAATTGCTCAAATCTTCTAAGGTTGCCAGATCTTGTGGCTATGGGCAATCTTGGTCATGTAATGGTGCCTGGGATATTAGCAGACAAAACAAAGCAGGAGACATAGAATTTAATCTAGAAGTTTTCACGTCTGAAGAAAAAGTAACTTGTGTGAACATATTCAGTGCATACTGTAGCTAATGATCAGCCTGATAAAAAATTCAACCAGAGTAATCTGTACATTTGCAAACATGACTAATGAAAGAAGTCATGCCAGAATAAAAAGGAAAGCATTCCATTCCAGGCTAGCATTATTGTATCATATTGTATTATTACTGTATCAAAGATGGTCTTAGAATAACTGGGAGGACATAAAAAATTATTAAAGACTGAACCACTCATTCTGAAAGGTGAAGATGTTGTAGAAGATGAAGAGAGTGTTCCTGAGAAACACTCTCAGGAAACAATTTGTGCCAAAAAACAAAAAGGAAACAATTTGTGCCAAAAAATCGTAAAATCATAATAATACCCAGATTTGGATTAATTGAAAATTGCTGGTCAGTATTGTCTAATATTGCTCTCTTTTTAGTAGTATAAAAGAGAGAGGAAGAAAGGCTAGTTAATTCATTTAGCTCTTTACTGAGATTTCTCTCCAGCAACATTCTGACAGGTGGAGAGTGTGACCAGCATCCATTCTTATCACACCTGATCCAAGTGGTAAGCAGGTAGATAAACGCTGCTACTTCAATTATTTTTGAGTGGGAAGCATTAGGCAAATTGTAACATTGACTTGTAACCTGCAACTGAGCAACTACTAAGTAAATGAAAGTATTATAAGTTGTGGCGTGCTGGTGTGAGTGCTGCATGTGATGCATGACTGAGAGCTAGGGAGAGAAGAATTAACTACAATCCACATAAATGAGTCAAAGATATGTGCAATATCTGAGTATTAGGACCCAAACATAAATTTAGCATAATATAAACTCTTGGACTGGAGAAGATATGCTTCCTGATAGAGGGTCTATTGAAGTTTTGCTCAGCTAACAATAGTAGCTTGGCTACCTTGAGACTGCAGTGTAAGTATTCAAGGGCAGAAATGATGTTGTGGCGAATTACATTAACCCAAGGATGATAGGAGAAGGAGCACTATGCGGTGAGCAGCATGCAGGAATGGATGAAAATTCATGAATGAGAATAAATAATGTTGTTCCATTTGTCTTGAATTCTGACTTGAATTTCTGTGGCCACCTTTCCCTATACTAATCTGCAATAAGATGAGCTTACAGCAGGGCTTTCCAAAGTTTTCCCATGGCGACACACCAACCGCTGTTGGTGTGTCGCCGCAGGAAAATCCGGAAGTGCCGCCGTTGCGGCAGCGCGCAAAACCCCGGAAGTGCTGCTGCCGCTTTAGGGTTTTTGCGCACTGCTGTTGGTGTGTTACCGCGGGAAAACCTGGAAGCGCTGATGATGATCAGCGCTTTCGGGTTGTGTGGCGACACACCAGACTGTGTGTGGCGACACACTTTTGTGTCGCAACACACAGTTTGGAAAGCTCTGGCTTACAGAATGGAAGAACATAGGACATATTCATAGTCCTAATTAGTACACAAGTGCCTCCCTTTTTAACCCACTAAGAAAGCAGCATGAATGACTATTGATATCTCTTGGTAGTTATGTTGGAATTAAAAGTAAATTAAAGAAGCAATTATATAGGAACTTCAAATGAATAAACCTGTGCATTGCTGAAATGCATCCAGTTGCCTTTGGTGGTTGGGGTGCTCAATTGGACAAGGTTAAGTTAGGTTAGCAAGCCTAGCATTTTGTCTGTGATTTTCATCTGCTGTCACATGGGAACACTAACATCTCCTTCAAGAATGTTGCAACTCAGTATTTCCCCATGAAAAGAATAACATAACCCTAAAATATCACAGATATGACAATTTAGGGAGTGTTGAGGATTTGTTTGCAATGGGGATATTGATTCCCATGGATACTGTGTTGATCTGCACATTCTTGTGTGGGTTATAAGAACAATTTGAATGTTGAGGACATGTAGAGTAACATGTCAGAATAACTGTGATAAGGAGCTTGCCTCTTCAGTAAAAGTTGCCATGTTCTCATGGACAGTCAAAAAATAGCCATTTAAAAGAAAATAAATTAGAATAAATACTCATAAGTACTTTTCCAGTCCCCCAATTTGCTTCCTACCATTCCCTGCTTATTTTTATATCTTTTTATGGGTAGGAAGATATACTTCTGTTGATGGTTCTAATTTTTCTCTTTTATTATACCGTGAGTTAATATTTTGCATTGATTTGGGTATGGATTTTTTTGAACAATAAAATAATTATTATGATTATTATGATAAATCAATTGCACCAAGTACAATCTTACATTAGCTTGAGATGTAAGCCCCACCAAATTTAATTAAATGTAGTCCCAGGTAACTGTATATAAGGTTGCATCTTTATAGCTGCTCATACAATGTGCATACACCAGAAAATTCAAATACAGTAGTCGCATTGCCAGAGATGACTATTAAAATTAAGTACTGCATTTTTCCATATTACATGCTGCATTAGCCATGTGAACAATTAAGCGTCCTTAACATCAGTTGCAGAAGTGTCCTCATTCATTCAAAAGCCTGAATTTATTTCTTTTGGAAGTGCTATAGCCAAAAGACTGTACCATGATTTTCAGGTTCTTTTTTTAAATGTTACAGAATATGTTTCCAGAATTAAATATCTTTTTTGTGTGCAAAGTGTGCTTAAGACAATTATATTCTACTTTCACAACAGGATTTGTCTCTTCTTCTTTGAAGATATTATTATTACTATTACTATTGTTGTTGTTATAATTATCATAATCATCATTATTATTCATGTGGTAGTTGGAACTAGTGCTGGTCTATGCAGATTTTAAATGTGTTAGTCATATACCATTAGTCACTCTGTGAAATCTCTCACTTATAGTTAGCCCTTGAATTTGCTGCAGCTAAGGAGAATTTAACACTGATTGATGGAAGATCACTTAGTAGGTTGGCAGGCTTTCCAATTTACTGCAAGGAAATTGGTCTATTCTTTACGTTCTGTCTGTCTTCTGCAAGGGGACAGTAAGATGTATGTACCAGGGTGTACACCAAAGAGTGATGATCTGCGTGGCAATCCTGCAGGTCTTTTTTACAATTATGATTTTATCATTTTCAAAAATTTTATACTGAATGTCAAGTATCTTGGGCAAAATGGTTATTTTTAATCTTTCTATTTATCAAGGGCAGCTGATATAGTTGCATCACATGCGAGCTTCTGTACTGTGAAAGGAAATGATGCTACCTTGCCAGATGAAAATAGATTTCCTCATCCTGTGCCATGCATTCCTTTTTCCCTTTGCTGTTTTGTGAAGTTATGAATGTTTAAGCTTCAGTTCTTCTGTAATAATCTCACGGAGTAGGACCTTAATTTCCATGATAGCATCTGTTTCTTGTGCTTCTTGACAAAAAGTCAAAGGAGGGACACTGGTCATGCATAATAACCACAACATATGTGGGATACCAGATGGTTTTTGGACTACAAGTTCCATAATTTCAGAAAGTAGTGGTGGGGCTTATAGTTAACACATCTGGATTGCTATAGGTCCTCAGTTCCTGTTGTGACTCCTCCTTTTTAGGCAGGTGTGTCTTGCTTTAGCTTAGTTAATTTTCTTTCTCTTTCATCATCTTTGATGTATTCTGAAGAGCATTATATTTAGAACTAGACACAGATGGCCTGTTGAAATCCTCCAACAAATTTATAGACAGAGAAATTAGAAGCATAATTTCTATGAATTTCCCCAGAGGAAAAGAAATTCTCCAGTTTCTCAAGGGCAGGATTTTGCTAAACAGTGCAGATAGCATCATTTCTAAAAAAAGCTTCATGGAGGAATTTCATTTCTGATCATATTCCTTCCTACTGAATGGAAAGATGGAAAATCAGGGAAGCTATAGATTGCTACAGAGAGAATTGCAGTAGGAGAGATAGGGCATCTACATATACCTCTCACATCCCACTCCATTCCTGAGAAATTTACCTGAAATTCTCTTCTCTTTTGAAAGATAATTTGAAACCAATTCAAGAATAGGCATGAAAAATGCTAGAACATTTATCTGCCCATCACTAAACATATTCTATATGTTACTGGCAAACTCTTGTCTAAATATGATTCCTTAGATGGTAGACATGTAATGTGATATGGTAAGCTTGTAATCTGTGATACACACATTCACACACACATAGACATATATTTATTTATTTATTTATTATTTCTAACTTATATCACCGCCCATCTCCCCCACAAGGGGACTCTGGGCGGTTTACAACCAAGTCAGCAATTAAAACATATAAAATACTTTATACAATCATTGAAAATATAAAAAAATAAAATCCAAGAGGCTGTAAGTGATGTTTACGAACCAAACTATTTACGGTGTGAGCCATCCCCAGGAAGAACTATTACTCATCCCGTCCCAAGCGAGGTGGCAGAGCCAGGTTTTCAGTTGCTTCCTGAAGGTCAGGAGTGTGGGGGCTAGCCTCACCTCAAGGGGCAAGATGTTCCAAAGGGCGGGTGCTACGGCAGAGAAGGCACGCCTCCTGGATCCTGCTAGGTGAAATTCTTTTACTGATGGGATCCGTAGCATGCCCTCTCTGCATGACCGGGTGGGGCGGGTCGATGCTCTGGGGATGAGGTGGTGTCTAAGGTAGCCTGGTCCCATGCCATGTAGGGCTTTAAAGGTAACAACCAACACCTTGAATTGGACCTGGAAGCAAACTGGTAACCAGTGCAGCTCACGCAGCAGAGGTGTCACGTGTGCCGATCTTGGGACACTCATAACTGCGCGCGCAGCCGCATTCTGGACCAGCTGAAGCTTCTGGATACTCTTCAAGGGTAGCCCCATGTAGAGTGCATTGCAATAGTCTATATGGGAGATGACCAGGGCATGAGTGACTGTACGGAGGGCATCTCGGTCCAGGAAAGGGCGAAGCTGGCGTACAACTCGAAGTTGCACAAAAGCCCTTCTGGCCATGACTGCCACCTGCTCTTCAAGCAGGAGTCATGAGTCCAGAAGGACCCCCAGGTTCCGCACTGAGTCTGAACGGGGTAGTGCCACCCCATCCAGATCTAAAGATGACAACTCCTTGGATCCCGAGACGCCATCAATCCACAGCCACTCCGTCTTACCAGGGTTCAGCTGAAGCCTGTTGTTCCCCATCCAGACCCCCACAGCCCTCAGGCACTGAGAAAGGGCAGAAACTGCATCACTTAACTCACCCGGGATGGAGATATATAGTTGAGTAACATCAGCATACTGATGATACCTCATCCCGTGTTGGCGGATGATCTCACCCAGCAGTTTCATGTAGATATTAAATAGGAGAGGGGAGAGAACCGAGCCCTGCGGCACCCCACAAAGTAGGGGCCGAGGGTCGGACCTCTCATCTCCTATCACCACCGATTGGGACCGGTCTCGGAGGAAG
The DNA here is from genome assembly GCA_023362775.1 of Charina bottae. Lineage (NCBI taxonomy): Eukaryota > Metazoa > Chordata > Lepidosauria > Squamata > Charinaidae > Charina > Charina bottae. The sequence goes on from JALMGJ010000015.1 coordinate 10,148,200, forward strand.
GAGGTGAACCAGCGCAAAACTATGCTGCCCACCCCCAACTCTCCGAGCCGCCCCAAAAGGATACCATGGTCGATGGTATCGAAAGCCACTGAGAGGTCAAGAAGAGCCAGGATGGATGCACTGCCTCCATCCCGCTCTCGCCAGAGATCATCTGTAAGTGCGACCAATGCAGTTTCTACCCCATATCCCGGCCTGAATCCTGACTGGAAGGGGTCTAGATAATCCGTATCATCCAGAATCCTCTGGAGCTGTAATGCCACCACTTTCTCAACCACCTTCCCTAAAAAGGGAAGGTGGGAGACGGGACGAAAATTGTCCAACACTGTAGGGTCCAGTGATGGCTTCTTGAGGAGGGGGTGCACCAGCGCTTCTTTAAAAGCAGCCGGAAACACTCCCTCTCCCAAGGATGTAACAACCATCGCATGGACCCAGCCACATGTCACCTCCCTGGCCGCTTTCACTAGCCAGGAAGGGCATGGGTCAAGATGACACGTAGTGGCCCTTACAGTCCGGAGGATCCTGTCCACTTCCTTGGGCTCAACAGGATCAAACTGTTCCCAGATAACCGGGCATAGACATTCCCTTGGCATCTCCCCAGACCATGCACCATGCTTGGAGTCCAGCTTAGAACGAATCCGAGCGATTTTATCCGCCAGATGCTCCGAAAATTCCTCCCCACGGCCCTGAAGGTGGGTCACTGGGCCCACGTTACCCAGGAGAGATTGAGTAATCCTAAACAGGGCCGACGGGCGGCATTCTGCAGATGCAATAAGAGTGGAGAAATATTGACGTTTCGCCACTCTTACCGCCACCAGGTAGGCCTTAACCACGGCTCTAGCTAGTGTTCGGTCAGATTCGGTCTTTGTCTTCCTCCAGCGGCGCTCTAGACGTCTCTTAACCCTTTTCAAAACCCTCAATCCCTCCGTGAACCACGGGGAATAACGGGTCGAATGGGGCAAGAGAGGCCGCACAGGCGCGATCCTGTCCAAGGCCCCAGCCGCTTCCTTATTCCAGGCTGCGGCCAGGACCTCTGCTGGACCGTGCAAAAGATCCTCGGGTATAACCCCCAGCTCCCTCTGAAACCCTATCGGGTCCATTAGTCGCCGGGGGCGGACCAATCGAATAGGTTCAGCCTCCCTGCGGAGTGGGGCAGCATATGAGAATCTCAGGGCCACCAGGGCATGATCTGACCATGACAATGGGGAAAGATGTAACTCTCCCCCAGATCACCTTGCCATTGCTCCGACAAGAACACCAAGTCTGGAGTGAGGCCACTGTCTCGAGTCGGGTCCCGAATAATCTGAGTCAGGCCCATGGCTGCCATGGTAGCCATGAACTCCCAAGCCGCCTCCGAAGCCCGTCCCAGAGATGGCAGATTGAAGTCCCCCAGAACCATAAGCCTGGGGAACTCCACCGCCAACCCCGAGACAGCCTCCAGCAGCTCAGGCAGGGAGGTTGCTACGCAATAGGGAGGCTGGTACAGCAGCAACACTCCCAGCTGCTCTCGGGAACCCAACTTGAAAAACAGGGTCTCACATCCGGCCACTTGTGGAGCAGCGCCCCTGAAGGCTACCATCAACTCTCTGATAACAACTGCCACCCCTCCTCCCCTACCCCGATGTCTCAGCTGGTGCCATACTTGAAACCCTGCCGGGCAGATCTCTGAGAGGGCAACCCCTCCTCCTACGCCCAGCCAGGTTTCAGTAATACATGCCAGGTCGGCCCCCTCCTCCGTGATCAAATCACATATGAGGGGGCCCTTGTTATTAACCGACCTGGCGTTAAGCAACAACAGCCGGAATCCAGGGCCCTCGAGGATCTGTTGACCAGGGCCTAGGTTTGAGCCTGGAGGGCCAGAACACGCCACCGGTAACAAACACCGGGGGTGTCTTCCCCAACGATGGCCTGCCCTCCTGCTCCCGCCATAACATCCCCGACCTGTCACCACCTCAATAGAACAACCCGCCCCATAGCCCCCAGAGTTTTCAGGCCCAGTTGCCTCCTCCACCGGACCTCCGAAAACCCCAGATTGAAACAAGGGTCCCCTCACCCATGCACACATCCTCCCGTACCCAGTCACTCTCAGGAGGCAGGAGGCCCACCGGCGCACCAGCGATTAGTTTTCGGCGCTGTGAGAGCCCAACCACCCCTGAACCATTCACTTCACACTCTATATACCCCCCCTCAACCTCTCTCACAGGTCAGAGGGGCCACATCCACTCCTGCCCACCACCTGTCTCTCACTCAGGGGTGGGCACTCTTGTATACTATCACTCAGTTCTGGCCTCCCCCTGGCTCTCCCACACCCAGGGGAATACCACTCTCACATCAAGGGGACCCAAACCTCTGCCACCTCTAATAGATGGGGAAAAATCTAGATGATAACCAAAGTCTGCAGCATAGTCAGAAAACGGGGGACCATTGATGTTACTCTTATGTTCTTTAAGTGGTCCAAAACAAAGCCACTCGCTCTGTTCTTTAAGTGGCCCAAAACAAAGCCACTCGCTCCGTTCTTTAAGTGGCCCAAAACAAAGCCACTCGCTCTGACTCGAAGTTGCAGTCCTGGGTTTGTCTGGTCGCTCACACCAACCACGTGACCAGAGTCTAAAATGTCCCCAAAGTTCCCTGGACTGCCAGAACCGGCCCGTCGCAGCAGAGTCTGCCACACTGCTGGAATCCACCACACCACCAGGTCAGTCCATGCAGTCAAAGCCAGCTCCAACTCCACTCCCCAAGGCTGCTGGGCATCAGGCTGGTCTGTTGCTGAACCAACGCGCTGCTCAGCTGTTTCATCAGACAACTCCGCCACACCTCGTCTGCACGCGCCGCCCCGATTCAAGCTACACACGCCGCCAATTAAAAAGAATAGCAGGGTAAGGGGGTTCGGACGACCACCGTCCAGCACTGAGGGCCGTGTCGCTAAGGCCCCCGCGTCGTCGACGGGGATGTCCGGGGTCTGCCAGGGTTTGTCGCGCCGTTCGTCATTCGTCCTCCAGAGTCCCAGGTTCCTTGTAATCCACCATAATCTCGCCGCACTCCACCACTCCATTCGGGGGTTCTATCCGATCCCGACCCAGCTTAATACAACGGTCAGGGTCCCTAGAATCCCCTCCGACTTGACTAACCGGTGGGGGCTGAGATGAGGGTCAGAAACGCCAACAGTTTCTCCCTCTTCAGAGCAGCAGCGGTCGGCGTCTGTTCGCGGTCGCCATCTTGGATCATAATCATAATATTATGTACACTGATGTACATATACTGTACATATACATATACATACACAGTGATTTAAGATTAAAATGCATTTATTTCAAGGAATAATTTGAGTTCCATGTTATCTGGCCTTCAGAAGATGTGTCAGAAGTCTAGAAGGCAACTTCAACTTTTTCAGTTGTATAACTGTTGAATTGGCCAACCCTGCCATTTTTTAATTAATGTTATGTAAAACGGTAAAGGTTCCCCCCGCACATTTGTGCAGTCGTGTCCGACTCTAGGGGCTGGTGCTCATCTCCGTTTGTTAGCTGAAGAGCCAGCGTTGTCCGAAGATGCTTCCATGGTCATGTGGCCGCATGACGCGTGCGGAACGCTGTTATGTTATGTACAATGTTATGTACCTAAGTGCTTATTGCTGTGCATAATGGAGTATAATAGAATAGTATTCAAGACATGTTTTTATTGAGAGAATGCACATTTTTTCACAATAAGTACAAAATCCAGGTAATATTCAGCAGGAATCAAAATCCATATGACACCTGGATCCTAGTTTAAATGGAATTATTTTGAAAGCTGTGGAGGGTGGTATTACACCCTGAGCTTCTAAAATTGATTTAGCTAATAGATTTTTCCATCAACAGCCTTTCTAAACCTTTTGACCCCAGAGGAACCCTGGAAATATTTTTCAGGCCTTTGGGAAACCATGCACATTCAGGCTCAAATATAGGCCAGAAGTTACAAAATTATTATATTTGTTTCACGGGTAGGCCTGTATATATGCCTTAACAGTGTTCTTAAACTAAAAATAAAGAATGAAACTTACCTCTTTAATATGAAGTTGCCTGAATTTGAAATATTTTTTTAAATAAATCATGATCTCCCAGGGAAGAGAGGTCCCTTGTGACCTCTCGCGGAACTCTAGTGTGCCACAGAACTCTGGTTGAGAAACCCTGTTGTAGAGGATCAATCCAAATAAATTGGTGCTGATATTCTTTTTGTTAGCTTCTCACACAACTTTCATTCAAAAAACAAAACAAAAACAAAAACAAAAGCCTTTGGGGCATGAACTGATTGCTGTGCACATATCCTGTTATCTCTGATTTTTATTCAAGTTTAAATGTTTCCAAGTGTCCAATTACTTACACATCCTGGGACCAACTTTTGCCTTTTCATTTCTGCAAAAAAGAACGAGAATAGCCAAGCTCTAGGTTTTTTCTTCCCCTCCCTTCCTGTCCTATCTTACCAGCTCTTATCGTAGAAGTATAATGTTTAAGAGAGCTATTAAAAAAACCTGCTGAGTCCATATTATGTTCACCTAATCAGAGAATACTTTCAAAATTTACACACACCTGGGAAATGGGAACTGCAAAAGAGTATATATTTTTTCTGAGAAATGCATGTAAAATATTGCTGTGCCATTGCAGTTTTAACACTATAGAGCAAAGCAAAAATGACACTTCGAAAATATAGATAGTAAGCCTGGTAATGAAAACAAATGGTGGTAAACTGGACCCTGGGGCAGAATTATGTGCTCATTACAGGACCACAGTGGGTTTCCTGTATATGATATGAAATTGCAAAATAGTGCCCCTGAGAGAGAATGCAATAACGATGGTGACTTTTATAGGAACCACTATAGGACACCTCTGGCAAATGCATTTCATTATAATCTGCACTAGTGGTGCAGTTCTGAGTACTCAGGGTTGCCCCTAAAAGCAGCAGGTTCGACCCTAGTAAAGTTTGCTAAAAACAGTGGGAGCATTTGAATTTGATTCAATTCAAGATAATATTATTTTTACTCAATCTGATGCAATTAGAGTAGATTAAATTGGTTTGCATTCTGGCCCTAACTCTAATCCTGGCTCCGCCTGCTTTGTTTTGCCTTGGCTGTGATTATTTAGTGGGTGATCCATAACTACAGTGATCATATATCCTGTATTATAAAGGACAGTCCTTTATTTCAGAAAGCTGTCCTTTAGATTTATTTGATTGATTGATTTGTTTTCTTGGTTTTGCTCTTGGATTAAACATAAGCAATTTTTATTATTTTTTTATCGTTATGAACCTATTTCAGATTTGCCCCTTTTTCATGTTTGTCCTTTATTTTTTTCCAAGAAAATATGGTCACTGTACCCATAACACATCACCCAAAGCGAAGTCTAGTTTTCAATCTGAAAAATGTAGTGCAGTGAAAATTATTCTAGATGACATATGATGGAAATTATTTGACAGGTCTGTACTTGTTTTCTAGTTTGTTTGTTTGAGAAACCCTTATATTGTTTCTCTGAAGACAAGGCTATCCCAGCATAGTAAATTTATAAAGAAATGACAACATAAACATAAAGACTAAATGGAAATATACAGTCTAGGATACTGCAAAACATTACATTCCACAAATGAAATACCTAATACAAATATAAAGGTAGCAAATAAAACAAGAAAGAGTCAACTATTTCAATCTAGTGCAACAGTAAATACAAAGTTGGCCTCCAAAGGGCATTCCAAAGGCTGGATACCATCACAGAAAGGACTGCTGTTTCATGAATGGTTAGTGTTTATACAAGGAGAAGAGCATCCTCTAAGGATCTTGGTTTGTAGGCCATCTAACATGTTTATTTGTATACTTAGGCTGGAAATTACGTACCATAGGAGCCATGAATAATTCTTTTCTGACTCTGAAAATGTAAAGTTTGAACCCTAACCCTAAGAAGCTCCCCTGAAGCATCCAGTTGAATGCATGGAGGGTTCAACCTGGGTAGAGAATGGGGAATATATGCTATTTTCCATTCATTCATTTGGAGGTCAAAAGGAGAATTGGACCTCTTTAATTGAGTGCATGATTCTTCATATAGTCTGCTTTGTTAGAGTTTGGATTACACAGAGAAATGTGAATGTGGGTGTCTTGCCCCATTCTCTATCTAGTTTCAGCCCTCCAAGTATGGCGTTAAATGCTGAACTGGGTTCTTCACTCAAACAACCTGGGGCCAATTTACTATTGCTCCTTTGTCCCTTGGTATAACCTAATCTTGGTATAACCTAATGCTTGCAGTGATTACCTTATTTAATCTGCCATGAATTATCATATCTGGTTAATGTTTTTTAAAAATTATTTATTCCCCATAGACCCTCTGATTTTTGTACTCCTTAATTCAATGAATAGTTTGGGACAACTCAAAAGCATTCACAATATTTTGTGTCTTTATTATTAGTTCTAAGAAAGCTATTACAACTGCACAAAGATAATAACTTTGCCCATGATTTTAACTAAATGATTTTAATGGCCTTAAGACAAAACCAAAAGAGAAATGGGATACAATTTTAAACACCTTTATTATTTAATGCAGTCAGATTAACTTCCAAGAAAACATTCATAGGACTGTGCTGGTAGGCATACTTAAATGCATTGATTTCAACAGGTTTAAGCTTATGTTGGATGTGGCTGATCACTGCAACATTAATTATTGTAATAAATTGAAATTGGTGCCACTGATTATTCTTTCCACCAGCCCAAGGTCAATCATTCAGCTTACAACATCTATCTAATTGCTTTCCAGATTGTGTGGAGCATACTTTAAAAAAAGAAGGAAGAAATTAGACACATGCCTTTAGGAATTTGCCAAAATGCCATTTGACACATCTAATGATGTGAAAAATTAAGGCTAGATTATAATCTCCCAATTCCATTCATGGCCAAGAAGGCAGAACTCAGGAGAGAACACTTTGCTTTGCTTTTAATTTGTCAGCTTCTTTAAAAAAGTTTTCTTCAGTTGATGAAAATAACATATTGGGCTGCAGTAAAAGCACATCATCCTACTGGATTTTCTAAATGTGAAGGTCCTAAATCTTCAGTTTTAATGTGAATACATTTGTATGAAAATTCAATTTGGAGAGAACCATAGAAACTAGTGCTGCAAAAAAATATAATCAGTGCTGAGCAGATAATTATCCCATTTTTTAAATGGGTCTCATTTGATCTGATGAAAAAAAATGGTTTTCAAATGTCTTTCAGTGGAGAAAATAATAGTTCAATATGGATAATGTGCATGTCCTTATTTACTGAAAATGTGGATATACTTCTACCCTGTGATGGTACCCATTGTACAATTGTACCAATTGTACAATTCAATAATCTGATAGGTGGTCTTCTTGCACTTCAGTTAAATCCCCTGAGAAATATTATGAGGGACCTCCTATGTTTTTCAGACTAGAACATGTGGACAGATTGGAAAATGGGGAAAATGTTGGAGGCTTTAGAGGAATGTGTAACAGAAAGAACCTCACCAACAAAAATTAAATCCGCTACCTCCAGTGATAAAGTTAGCTTAACACCCCACCAAGAGAAATTCAAAAGAAATGCCCAAGTGTCTTGAGGATAATGTAAAAAAAAGTACATTTTGCAGCAGAAGAAAACTTCAAGGTACAACATAAAAAAAATCCTACTAAAAATTTTGATTGTAGGAGAAGAAAAAACTCAGATGTTCAAATATGAAAGAGTTAATCAAAAATGAATTTGTCAATCGAAATAGTTGGCAGATTGTTGTCTGGACTTGCAACATGAACTAGCAATTTTGGCAACATGACATACATACAGACCCCGTCTGTAAAAGAATTTCATCTGGCGGGGTCCAGGAAGCGGGCCTCCTCTGCAGTGGCCCCTGCCCTGTGGAACATTCTGCCCCCAGAGGTGAGACAGTCCCCATCGCTCCTGGCCTTCCAGAAGAACCTGAAGACTTGGCTCTGCTGTCTTGCCTGGGGCGGGAAGGGGAGTAATTATTCTTGGTGGTGGCTGGCACCTTAGAGCTCTCCTCACAGAATTAGATCTTTATGGCCACTTGGTTTTTATACTTATTTATATTTATATTTGGTAAATTGTATATGTATGTATTAGATGTTTTTATATTTATCCTTTTAATACGGTTCTTGTTGTAAACCGCCCAGAGTTCCCCTTTTCTGGGGGAGATGGGTGGTGGCAAAATTTGAATTATAAATAAATTAAATAAACAAATCTTTAAATTTATTTATAAATTATAAATAAATAGAGCAGTTTTGGAGTCTCGTGTCACATTTAAGTCTTTGTGGCTCACAAATTGTGTATCTCGAGCTAGATCTAATGCCAAGATAGAGAATTTGGCTTGCATGAATCCATGGAACATATAAGCTGAAAGGAATCTCTTTCCATTTCAAACATATTGGAAGGAGTGGAACGATACTTGCATCCTTTTCATTCATTGTGTTTCCCCTCCTCCTCCTTCATGGGATGCTTAATCGTTCTGGTTGACTCTTTACTAAAATGCCGTGTCTAGTAGAATAAGTCATGCCGAATTTGTTTGGAGATGAAGTACAAAGCAATCTGACTCGTGCAAGTAGATGTGACAACTCGGACTTGGCATGGTGGACTGAAAGATGAGCTACTGTATGTGTTCCAAAAGAAAGTAAAACATGTAATTTGTAGGAAAGGTATTTCTCAGGTGAAGCTTCACATTTATTGGTTTAAATGAGACCTAGTTTTTTGCTCATCTCCCATATATTTCAGTGGGCTTGTACAGGAATGATTCCCAAATAGATTGTGTTTATAAACAGTGACATGATCATTTGAGGAACTTTCCAGGAAATATACTAAAAATTCTTGTCACTTTCTGTGAATTCATAGTACTGTTCTATCTCTCTGGGTCCCACGAGAAAGATGGGGAAAAAAACAGTTTTCAGCCTCTATTGGTCTTGTAATCTGTTACATTTTAAGTCTGGTCCATCCTGTTTTGCAAGATTTAATTTTGTGCTTAAACTGTATACTCTTCCCCCTAAACCATACAATTTTTTGTATATTTTGGGCCACCAGCTGTTTAGCAACAGTGAGAGAAGTAAACAATCAGGATGACTGCAGAATTGCAGTCCATAACTGTGACTATTTTGGGGCAGGTTTTTAAATTTGTTACATTTATATCCTGCCATTCTTCCAGGAGATCAAGGCAATAGAAATTAGAATAAAATGAGAGGTTCTTTCCTCATTTTATTCTAACAACTTGGTTGAATGTGGTCTTGAATATACTGTAGATCTCTCTGGACCCTAACTGACATACCACGGTGACTCCCAGAAGCATTAGGTTAATCAGGAAGAAAAAAGAAATGCTTCTCTGTTATGTATTGTCGAAGGCTTTCACGGCCGGAGTTCAATGGCTGTTGTGGGTCTTCCGGGCTGTGTGGCCGTGTTCTGGAAGTTGTGGTTCCTAACGTTTCGCCAGCATCTGTGGCCAGCATCTTCAGAGGGCAGGAGCACAGATAGAAGCAAAATCTCTGTGCCCAGGTAGAGTGGCAATGTTCTATTTATAGAGCTAAATTATAGGAGATTAGGTGGGGTTTTTTGTTGTGTTGAAATGTTAACGAGTGGCTGATGAGCGTGATTAGCATGTTCATTGTGAGAAGTATTCCCATGTCCTGGTGGTTGGACTGAGTTCGTTGACCTTTTGCAGGCTGTGTTTTTCAGGACTGGTAGCCAGGTTTTGCTAATTTTTAAAATTTCTTCTTTTTTATTGTAACTGTGCTGGTGTTGTGAATTTCAATGGCTTCTCTGTATAATCTGGTGTAGTGGCTTTTGGTGTTGTCCAGTATTTCTGTGTTTTCAAATAGGATTTTGTGTCCCGTTTGCTTGAGAGCATGTTCAGCTACTGAAGATTTTTCCGGTTGCTGTAGTCTGCAGTGTCTTTCATGTTCTTTTATCCTGGTGTCAATGCTTCATTTTGTGGTTCCGATGTATACTTGTCCACAGCTGCATGGTATGCGGTATACTCCTGCAGCGGTGCGGGGGTCCCTTTTGTCTTTTGCTGATTTTAGCATTTGTTGTATTTTTCTGGTGGGTCTGAAGACTGTTTGAAAGTTGTGTTTTTCCATCAGTTTTCCCATGCGGTCAGTGACTCCTTTAATGTAGGGCAGGAATACTTTGTTTGTGGGGGGCTGTTTTTCTTCAGTTGGATGTTGTTTTCTTGGTTTGATGGCTCTTTTTATTTCATTCTTGGAATAGCCATTTGCCTGTAGGACCCAATTCAGATGGTTAAGTTCATTGTTGAGAAATTGGGTTTCACAGTTTCGATTAGCACGATCCACCAAGGTTTTGATCATGCCTCTCTTTTGTCGTGGGTGGTGATTGGAATTTTTGTGTAGATATCGGTCCGTATGGGTGGGTTTTCTGCATACTTTGTGTCCTAGTTTGAGGTCCGGATTGCGTATGACCAGCGTATCTAAAAATGGAAGTTTGCCATCAGTTTCTTTTTCCATAGTGAATTGTATATTGGGGTGGATGCCGTTTATTTTCTGGGAAAATTCTGGACCACCTAAACGGCATCTTCTCTGTTATGTTCATCTATAGTCAGAATGTCAGGAGGACTGAATTCAAAGAAAATTTTGAGAAATGTTGCTTTTATGGTTCACCATCTTTCAATAAGTTATGAAGAAAGATTCCACATTGGTACTGAATGTCTTAGTAGGATATTTATCTTAAATCTATCCAGTACTGCAATTCATAAGAAAGTTAACAGGTTCTTCCTCAGAATTAAAGATGTGGACTACCAGGAACAGGACTTTTTTGATGGTAGTGCTTTATTTATGGAGCTTTCTCTGAAATCCCTGTTCCAAATGATAAACTTTAGTTACCAGATAAAAACAGATAAAAATGCGCTCAGCTTTTATTTTTGCATTTACCCTGTGATAAACCAGTTCCACTAAGTACTGTATCTGTACTGTTCTGCAAAAATGTTGGAAATCCTGTAAAAGGACTCACAATTCTCTCCATCAGCAGGCTATTTCTCTGAAAACAGAACAGAGCAGAACTAAATATGACATGGCAGAAGAAGTCAATAAAAAAAGTTCAAGTTTGAAAATGAACTAGATCAGACTGAGGGCTATGGGGAAAAAAATTCAGAAAAAGTTCTCGTGATGCCTACTTATAGAAGAAGCAGTTGGCCAATACCTGGATATGCTGTTGATGTCTCCATTCTTAAAACCATTACCTCATCCCTCCTGGTCAAGTTACCCAGATTGATATTGGAAATTCCAGAAACCATGCTCTATGTGTTAAACATGCTTTGTTTAAAACTATAGCCTGTCGGGGGAAGCAGACTGGAGGGCGGAGCACTGGATAAGAAGCGAGCACGCAGCTCAGAGAGCCTAGCCTATTTCCCCAAACGTCAGAAGAAAGCTCCACCCTAGGTTGAGCTGATATACTTGGGAATCTTCAGGCACTGTGAGTTTAGCAGGATTTCTGCTAGTAGGTATGCAATAAACACTAGAGACTAGATTCCAGGCCTCGGCGTGTTATTTCTGCATCTACACACGACATCAATCCTGCTAAACCTAAACTCCCATCGAAAGAGGGAGGAACACATAAACCAGGAGAATGGCTTCTCAGACACAGGAATTGCAGCAGGCCATAATCCAATTAGCAGCGGCCTTGACACAACACCAGCAGCAGGTCGACGACCAGATTAATAACTTACAGGCGGCGATGCTTCAGCAGATCCAACAACCAGCCCCGGTCGTCCAGCAGCCGGCACCAGTGGCTGCACCCCCACCAGTCGTTCTGCGATCCCCAGGGTGTTTACCAGAGAAATTTGGGGGAGAGACGGCACAGCTCAGGACCTTCGTCGCCCAGTGCACCATGTTTTTCGACAGCAGACCAGCCGAGTTCCCGACGGAGAGGTCCAGAGTCACGTTCATTTTAAGTTTGCTGAAAGGCTCAGCCGCAAGATGGTCCATCCCCATGGTGGAAGCTAACGACCCAATTCTGGACAACTACCAGAACTTTATGGCCCGTTTCAGAGCCCATTTTGATGATCCAATCAGAGAGGTCACTGCCAGCAGAGAGATCCGGCTGCTCCGACAGGGGAACAGGAGAGTAGGAGCGTACATCGCAGATTTCAAACTGCTGGCAGGAGATTTGGGCTGGAATGAGGTGGCATTGAAGGATCAGTTTAAACAAGGACTGGACGAAGAGATTAAGACGGAGTTAGTGCGGCAGGGCACTCCAGCGACATTGGAAGACCTGTACCAGTTAACAGTCATCATAGATGCTCGATTGGAGGAGTTAAAGCAGCTTCGGCCAGGGAGAAACAGGGCAGGAACCCGACCGGCTTTTCCAGGTTTTGCTACCCCCTCTAACATGTTTGTTCCCCTGAGCGCGAAAGAACCCATGCAGATAGGGGCCATAAGAAGGGGGCTCTCTGAAGCCGAGAGGCAAAGGAGAAGGGACAGTGCACTTTGTTTTTATTGCGGGGGGCCAGGGCACATTGCAAGGGTGTGCCCGACCAGACGCCAGGCAGCCCCGGTAAGATTTACAACCCAAGGCACGGAGCAGGCCCACATTCCAGCCGCTTCTTCTCAGCAGTTAAACTCCAACGGCCCCCCTCATCAGAGCCCCGCAGGGCGGCCATCCAGCAATTAAGAAGGGCTCAGGCGGCAGATCACAGCCAAGATTTTTATATTGTTCCAGCCACGCTGACTACAGATTCCAAGCAACTATTACCGGTAAATGTTATGATTGATTCCGGGGCGACGACCAATTTTATAGATGGGAAAGCGGTGGAAAAGTTTCATATTTCAACTATTGCACTACCAAGCCCCATGCAGGTTGAAACCATCAACGGGCAACCTCTCAAGGCCGGCACGATCGAACGTTGCACCCTGCCGATTCAGCTAAACATCGCAGATCACTCGGAGTGGATCCAACTGTACGTTACTGCCTCCTTGCAAGTCCCAGTCATTCTTGGGGCACCTTGGTTGAGACTTCACAACCCCAATTTGGACTGGATGACTGGAGCAGTTTCCTTTCCCTCTCAAGACTGTCGGCACCACAAATTGCAGGGCATTACCCAAGCCCTGCCAGCAGCTGCAAGCCGGGAAGCAGGGAAGGCTCCACTACCAACAAAGTATGGAGATTTTGCAGACATCTTCGGAGAGCAAGAGGCCACAGTGTTGCCCCCCAATAGATCTTTTGACTGTACCATAGATTTGAAGCCTGGGGCCAAGATCCCAGTGGCACGGCATTACACAATGTCCCCAAAGGAGCTAGCTATACTGAAGGAATATTTGGATACCAACCTAAGAAAGGGTTTCATTCGGCCATCGACATCACCAGCATCTGCCCCTACCTTCTTCGTGCCTAAAAAGCCCGATCCTTTCACCCCGGCGGCACAGGCTGGCGATAAGGGACCCCCCATGCGCACAGTGCATGACTACAGCGCACTCAACGCAGTCACCGTTAGAGACCACTACCCTCTTCCAGTGATATCGGAGTTGCTAGATTGCCTGCAAAAGGCTCGCATTTTTACCAAGCTAGACCTCAGGAATGCCTACAATTTGATCAGAATAAAGCCAGGCCATGAATACTTAACGGCTTTTAACACCAGATATGGTAAGTTTGAGTATTTAGTCATGCCTTTTGGACTAAGTAATTGTGGGGCAGTATTTTCCAGGTTCATGAACCACATTTTCTCAGACTTGTTAGATAAATATGTCATTGTGTATCTGGATGACATTCTGATTTATTCTGAGGACCCCACCTCCCACATTACCCATGTGCGTAATGTTCTGCAGAGATTAAGAGAGAACAAGCTGTTTGCGAAATTAGAAAAGTGCGCGTTTGACTTAACGCAATTAGACTATCTGGGATACAGGATTTCCACAGAAGGCGTAGCCGTGGATCCTGCAAAGGTCCAAGCAATTATGTCATGGAAGCCTCCCCGTAACGTCAAGGAGCTCCAACAATTTCTGGGGTATGCAAATTTTCTTCACAAGTTTATTGCCTCATATGCGGAGAAAGCGCGTCCCCTTACTCAGCTGTTAAAGAAAAACAGACGTTTTTGCTGGGGGGAACAGCAGCAAGCGGCCTTTCAAGAATTTAAACAGCTGTTTACCTCCCCACCACTCCTGAGGCACCCGAACCCTTCAAAACAGTTCCACGTCCAGTGCGACGCCTCTAACTTTGCCGTCGCCGCCATTTTACTCCAAGCGGCGGACGAAAGGGGGGAAGATTTATTACCCTGTGCCTATTTCTCTCGCACGCTGTCACCAGCAGAGAGGAATTACGATGTTTTTAACAAGGAACTGCTTGCCATAAAATCAGCCTTTCAAGAATGGAGGCATTGGTTAGAGGGAGCAGCTTTGCCAATCAAGGTTTACACAGACCATAAAAACTTAGCACTGTTGCAGAGCTCGGGATCCCTCAACCCCCGTCAGGTCAGATGGAGTCATTTTTTTTCACGCTTCGATTTCGTCATCTCGTATTTGCCAGGCAAACAAAACAAGCTGGCTGACGCGTTGTCTAGGCAGCCGCAGGACATTGCAGAACCTGACCAAGCCACCAAAGCCACGATCTTGCACCCTCAAAATTTTGAGAAGCCTCCCGAAGGGATCCAAGTAGAGAACTTGGCAGCAGTCAGACTAGTAGAAGATCTCCTTGTAAGAATCAAGGCGCAGCAGCAACAAGACCCCTACGCACGGGCTAGGCTGGATGACCTCCAGGGGGCCCAGCAGGGTACACCGTCCCCTTTCACAGCGGAGGCAGGGACACTTTGGCATAGTGGGTGGCTTTATGTTCCCAAGACCCTGAGGGAAGAAGTATTACAGCTCTGTCATGATAGCCCTACGGCAGGACACGGGGGGGGGGGTGTTCAAAACGCTGCACAGAACACTCAGAGACTACTGGTGGCCCAAGATGGCAGCACACATCAAGACTTACGTGGCCTCTTGCCATGTGTGTAGACGCGCTAAAATGGTTGCAGGGAGACCAGCAGGCCTTTTGCAGCCCCTGCCCACACCCCCCCAACCTTGGGACACTGTCTCCATGGATTTTATCACTGACTTGCCACAGGCACAGGGTTTCACTTCCATCCTGGTGGTGGTAGACTGCTTTACGAAAATGGCGCACTTCATTCCCTGCAAGGGCCTACCAACAGCACAAGTTACAGCACAGCTCTTTTTGGACAATGTCTTCCGATATAGAGGTATGGTTAACCACTTAATCTCAGATCGCGGTTCGCAATTTACTTCCAGGTTCTGGGGGGCGCTTTTCCAGACGTTGGGGGTCAAAATACACTTGTCCTCTGCGAATCATCCTTCCAGTAATGGCGAAGCAGAGAAAACTAACCAGTTATTGCAGCAATATCTCAGATGTTACATTAACTACCGGCAGGACAATTGGCCAGAACTTCTCCCCATGGCAGAGTTCGCTTACAACAATGCAGTTCATTCCTCAACCAAGATGTCCCCTTTCCAGGCTCTCTATGGCACAAACCCGAGAGTGTTGCCCCTTTCCTCACAACAAACAGCTGTGCCTGCAGCCACGGATTTCCTGGCAGAAAGACAGGCAGCCCATCACCTGTTAGCAGAGCAGCTAGAGCTGGCAAAGGCAGCCTATAAACGGAACGCAGATGAACGCAGACAGGAAGGACCCCCCCATATCACCAGGAGGCAAGGTCTGGCTCTCTACTAAGTTTCTGCCCACTAACAGACCTTGCAAGAAGCTGGACTCTAAGTTTATTGGCCCCTTTCAGGTGATACAGCAAATAAATCCTGTGGCTTATCGTTTGCAGCTTCCACATTCCATGAGGATTCACCCGGTGTTTCACAAGTCCTTGTTAGTCAAGGATTCCCCTCCAAGTGCCTTGCGGTCGCATACCCCCACCCCCCACCTCCGGTACTTGTCCAAGGGGAACCGGAGTACGAAGTGCAAGAGATTTTGGACTCCAGAAGGAGGGGCAGGGGGATTCAGTATTTAATACACTGGAAGGGGTATTATCAGACAGAGCGCTCCTGGGAAAATACCAAAGATGTTCACGCACCCTGCCTAGTGCATAGGTTTCATCAGATTTTCCCTCACAAGCCACGGCCAGCACGACTCCCAGAGCTACAGCCCCCAGCTGAAGACGAGGAAGCCGACCAGCCTGAGGATTTCGTGAGTTACCAGCAGCCATTCCTGCTCCCCCTGTCAGAACCAGCGAGGGGGGAGGAGGAGGATTCGCATCCCTCCACCTCTGGTTCCCAGCTCCCAGGAGGGGGGAGGGAGAACCTTTCTAACGATTTAGCTGTTTTTCAGGAGAGGCCAGCTGCACCCGGACTATCAGATCAAACAGAGAGACGCGAGCCTTCCCCCGACATTCCTTTCCTGGATGACCTCCCTTCACTGCCCAGCTCCCAGGAAGAAGAGCAGATAGACACTTTTTGACACGGGATCCTGCCCGACACCAAGGACGAACAGGGGGAGGGAGTTGCTATGGAGTTTTTGGATGGGGAGGGGGGTGGTGTCGGGGGAAGCAGACTGGAGGGCGGAGCACTGGATAAGAAGCGAGCACGCTGCTCAGAGAGCCTAGCCTATTTCCCCAAACGTCAGAAGAAAGCTCCACCCTAGGTTGAGCTGATATACTTGGGAATCTTCAGGCACTGTTAGTTTAGCAGGATTTCTGCTTGTAGGTATGCAATAAACACTAGAGACTAGATTCCAGGCCTCGGCGTGTTATTTCTGCATCTACACACGACATAGCCCTTCATAAAACAGTGACTTCTGGGGAACTGCCAATTTATGGTGACATGAGTTTAATGCAAAAAAATTATGTTGCTTAATCTAAGATAAGCAGAGAACCTGCTATATCACAGGTACACGAAAATATTGTGGCTGCTTTTTTAATGCTGTTTTTCCTTTTTGAGAAATATCTTTGTCTCAACACTTCGTCAAATAAAGGGCAGAAAAAAAGGCTTTAAATTTGTATGGCTCCCCACTGCTGTATATTAGAACTAATGAGTACCAACCGTTCTGAACATCTGCAGATCATCTAGTTTCTGGAGCAGTGTTATATTCAATTGATCTCTTAGAGAGAGAGATGAAAATCCATTGAGGAAATGGATTGGGGGTGGAGGAGGGATAATGAAAATGTTTTTAAAGAGCATATTAAACTTCACTGTAATTAATTATCCATGTATTAGATAAAAAGGATAGGAGAAAGTGTTTGAAATTGTTGTGTCTATGGAGTGAGGGGATGAGATTAGAAGATAAATGGAAACATAAAATTATTACAGCTAAATGAAAGCCAAGGCCTATTTTGTTGAGATAAGGAAGCTCATCAGCATAGCTTTGAGAAATAATTTGTTTTATTTTTATTCTTAAAATACATATCCCACCCTTGAAAGCCAGGATTCTTCAGGGTGGCTTACAATTTGGTGGGAGGGAGGAGGAAAAAAAAGTTTTGTTTCAAATTTTTAACAAAATACTGTCTTCCAGAAGTGGACATCTGAATATGTTCAGTCCAGATCTGTCATTCCTAGCTTTAGTTTTTGAAAATTGGGAGAGATAAATGACAAGTCTGGCTTTTTATTTTTGGTCAGTGTTCTCCAGGAAACTAAGGGAAAGTGTGTTAAAATGAAGACTGTGTTTGCCACCTGAAACACATCTAAACACTGAAATAAGTGGGAAATTTTTGAGAAAGCTTGTTTAAGATCAGCACTGAATTAAGGTTACCCTAAACCTTTTTCAGAAAAAGGGAGGGCTGGGATCTCTAGCAAGCAACAGTCCTAAGATTTCCAGTGCACACACAAAACTAACTGGAAGAATTAATTCCTATAGAAGGGAATATCTGTAGCTCAGGGTTGAACTGCAGAGTCCTTGGTGCTCTCTGAGCTTGATTGTTTGACTGCAGATATTTTATTACCTGACTAGATAATATCATCAGTGCTAGTGAGTATAGGGTTTTCTCCCTGTTTATATACTGTACAGTAGCTTGCCCTGACTGTGTCGGTGGGGACGTGGTTTTCTCCTTGATCATTCCTTGATCAGCGTATTTTTTTCTGCTCGATTGTCTGTCTGCTTGATTGTTTGTCTCCTTGGTAGTTTCTTGATTAGCGTATTGTTTTACAATACCCTAATACTTGATTAAACTATTAAAGTATTAAAGTAAAATTTTACTTTAATAAAGAGGGCCTCTGAGGAAAATGGCTAGGACCATATGGGAAGAGGTTTCCATTAGATGTGTCTATGAAGGTTCTCAGTCATCCAGGTGGAATTGTCTGTAGCTTGAATCATGTCAACTGGATTTCTATTTTCTCAGTGGAAACATTTCGCTCCTTATCCAAGGAGCTTCTTCAGTCTGAGCAAAGTTGGTAAGGGAATCCTAAATATGTTTCTAGGTAGCTGTGTGACCTTACACCTGGGGCTAGGTCATGGTTATATTGAGATGTTATTTTAAGTCCTTTAGATGATAAAAGGACTTAAAATAACATCTCAATATAACCATGACCTAGCCCCAGCACACAGGTCACACAGCTACCTAGAAACATATTTAGGATTCCCTTACCAACTTTGCTCAGACTGAAGAAGCTCCTTGGATAAGGAGCGAAACGTTTCCACTGAGAAAATAGAAATCCAGTTGACATGATTCAAGCTACAGACATTTCCATTAGATGGTGTGGTTTAAAGACATGAGGGTTTTTATAGGCTAATACTAGCACCTTGAATTTGAAATGAAATGGTATAGTGAATGGAGCAGTAGAACTAGTATAGTCATAATTTAGTTATAACATTCAATTCCAGTCAGTACTCTTGCTGCCACATTGTGTTAATTGGAGTTTGTGAGCCATATTCAAGGGCATAATTCATCACAGTAGTCTATACAAGAAGGTGCCAGGGAGTGGATTCAGGCCATGCAAAACTCTAAAGGCATACTCACTTTGATAAAAGTTTGTGAGAAGTGTCATCTCAAAGATGCAACATGGAGCCCTGATTCTAAAAATTAAGTGAAGCAGCCAAATTACTTTTTTAAGACCTTATCTTGATGTTCAGGTGGGAAAGCATAGGGGCCAGGCTCTCAGTTTGGGAGCTCCAGTGTGGATGTATAGCATAGTTGTTTTGTGTTTCAGTGAGAAGACATAAACCATGTTTTTTTATTGTTTTTGTATGTTTGTTTTATATGGTATGTTCACCACTCAGAGTTTTATTGAACAGATAGGCAGTCTTACAAAATTTGATTAATGAATAAAATCAATAAATAACAAGAAACTTACACAGGAACTACTTCCTGGTATTGGAACTGTCAGATAAAAGCTCAAGGTGGAGCAAAGTGCCTTGATTAGAATTATGTCTATGAAGTTTCTCAGTCATCCAGGTGGAATTGTCTGTAGCTTGAATCATGTCAACTGGATTTCTATTTTCTCAGTGGAAACGTTTCGCTCCTTATCCAAGGAGCTTCTTCAGTCTGAGCAAAGTTAGTAAGGGAATCCTTAAATATGTTTCTAGGTGGCTATGTGACCTTGCACCTGGGGCTAGGTCATGGTTATTTTGAGATGTTATTTCTAAGTCCCTTTATCATCTAAAGGAGGATCGTTAAGATTACCATGCTGCTGTTGAGCTTGCGAAATGGTCTTAATCTTCCTAGGCACAGAAGACAAAGCAGGGAGGAAGATGGGGGAAAGATTGTGCCTGAGGCCCAATTTTGTTTGCCTCCTTATCTTTATGAGGACAATCACACAACTTTTGTGACACAAAATGCCTTATTGAGAGCATAATTGCTGTGGACAGGCCTAGGATAGTTTATTCTATGGAACTGTTCTATTCAAGTATGTGGTAGCCAAAACACTCACTTAAGCTGATACAGTAAAAGGTGTTCTGTGCTACAGATCATATTTGTGTCTCTAATGTAATTTTCTAGCAACTGACATTCATTCTGAAGCAATACTGTTAGCTGCTTCTGGTGCTGGTTTATATCCATTACAATAGCAGCCATTGATGGTCTTATCTTCCATCTATTTGTCTAAGCTCTCTTTAAAGCCACATAAATAGGAAGCCATACTCGCATTTTGAGGATGTGAAGAATTTCAGTCAAGAGGGCAAGTGTTTTAGCTCATAGGAATACAGCAACAATGCAGATGTGTTACTGTTTAACAACTGCCCATCAATGACACCTGCCATGACCTAGGGTGGGGCATAAAGGCGGTGGGAGAGTCATTTGTTTGTAACTATTATCACATTAGAAGTTTAAGCCAATTGCCAAAAGCTTCCTACTTTGACAGAATGATTTTTAAGCTAAGAGCATGGAATTGTTCGTTAAGACTTTGAATGGCAGCCTAACATAGCAAATAAGTTCAGAAGATTTCCAAATGCATTAGCTCTGGCAATTTAATATCTTCAACAAATTTAGCTGCCACTCATGAGCCTATCTGTCCTTGAAAATTAAATAGATTCTTTTGTTTGATGGACAATAACTTAGAAGAGACAAAAGTCTTTATTTGGATTTTGAATGTTTTTGAAATGTCTTACATTAACCAGAGTTAACTCATATAGAGTAGTGGTACCTATTGCCAAAATGGTGGCAAGTTGCTCAAGTTTGTGAAGAACTTCCTGTTAGAACATTTTACTTTATCCATACTTAGACTCTGTAGCATGTTTATTTCACCTGGTTTGTAATTTCACTTTCCTCATTTATTATTGCATCATAAAATTGTATATTGGGAAGGATCACAAGGATTCTCTAGTCCAATCCTCTTCATTCTACAGAAAAACCAATTAAACTATCTATGAGAGGTTTCTGTACACCCTCTTCTAAAAAAATCTCCAGAGACAGACAACAGTATTAATCCAATGAAACCACAATAAAGCAAGCTAAACCAATATCAGTATGCACAAAACCAGCATCTGGCGGAAAAGCCCAACTTTATCTTCATGCTTAAGCCTTCAGAGAGAGAAAGATGGGTGGTCATATGAAAAAGAAAGAAAGAAAGAAAGGAAGGAAGGAAGGAAGGAAGGAAGGAAGGAAGGAAGGAAGGAAGGAAGGAAGGAAGGAAGGAACTTGCTTAAGATGAACATCTTCCATAAAATTCTAGTGACTTCCATAAAATTCTAGTGGTGCTGGGCACAATCCAGACAAGGATATTAACTGTTGGTTCTCATTTAAATTTACTTCACCTGAAAGGCGTCTCATTTACTGCTATCACATTGATATATCAATAGTATTTACTTGTATGTTTACACTGCACAATTACAAGAATGTGCTGATGAGATTGCATACTACAGGCATAACCACCAGTACCCAGAAAAATGTGACAATAACCAGCAGAAGAATGGGGGAGAAAAACATACCATATCATATAATAAATACTAAAGCTACCTTTCCTGTTGGAGGGAATAGGGTCTGGAAAAGGTCTGGCGTCTAACCTGAATTCTCTGAAGTTCCCATGGGCATGGGAGGAACCCTCTTGATTCGTTCAGACTGGATGGACAGAATCAGTTTTGGGAAGGTGGTACCTAATGTACTCCAGTGCTAAAGCATATAGGCTTTCTGTGCAACCAAGTAAATGTTGTCCCTCTGTGCACTGAGAAAATGAGGGCTGTATATGCTCCATCTGGATTAAGCAGCCTGGATGGAGGAAGAAAGGGAGATTAAGAATGGAATGGTTGACAGCATTCTAAGTGACTGAGAAGTACTGTACCTCTCCCATTAGGATTCATTGAGGAACTTTTTCTAAAATGACTTCCCCCCCCCTCCCTACAGTTCCCAGACTGATTCATGCCATTTTCAGACTTGATCTTTCTTCTCTTGGCTTTTCTCCCCACACCAAATTTAGTTCTGCTCATTTTTCACAGAGTGATCCTCTTGCCAGAGTTCTGAGGCCCTTTACATAATTTCTTTCCAACATTCTGTTGGATTGAAAAGAATAAAAAGAATAAAAATCAACCAACTAGCTGTTCAGATCTAAAATGTCTCAGATAACATGCTAGTCTAGTTTCTGTGTCATGTAGTGGTTAGCCAGATGCATCCAGGAAACAGAAACATGGACAGTTAGGAGGAAAATTTATTCTACCATGGCTGTCTGGCTATTGGTATTCTCAATGGATCTAATTAGCTATCCACTACCTTTGATGGCAGTGAATCCCTCATTTTATGCATTGGTCAAAGAACTGTTCCCTTTGACTGGTCCTAAATTTCTGCACTGAATTTTAATAAATGATCTTAAATTCTAATACAGAGAGAAAGATTCTCCATGTATGATTTTATGTATGTTGTCATATTCCCTCTTAGTTGCCTCCAACCATGCTAAGATATTTCAGATAAAATAAGCTTTATAAGCAACTGTTTAACTCTCTAATCATTTTGGTTACCATTTTTGCATTATTTAAGTTCTTTCCAATTTCACATAGTGGACACACATTTATATAGAAAGCACAATTAATAGAGTCACTAGCTAAAAATTGCTAGCTTTCAGCTTCTAAATCTTGGGTTCACATTGGAGGAATTGTTTTTTTATCACATTTATCACAAAATATTCTTTAAGCATTATTAAGTGTGGTCTCCAACTGCCAGTCTCTAATAGGCCATGAACTATTGCAGGGAAGGCAGTAGACTTTTATAAAAGTTTTTGTAGTGCTGAGTGAATCATTATGAATTCCATTTTGACCATTTTTACTGACATTTGCTTGCTTATTGTTATCAACTTTGTCCAACAACTGATGACATTCACCCAGTTACAGGATGTAGACAGATGTCCATGTGTGGGACATTTTTTTAGTTAACTTTGCTGGTTGTGCAGGTGTAGTCAAATGCTGAATTATCAAATTAATAAGTGGAATGAAATACAAGAGCAGAACTGCACTGATAGTTATTAGATTAGACACAACAGCAGGTGTTCCATAAATAAACAGGATTTATTGAAACCTAGCCCAATGAAATATATAACATCCAATTCTCATGAGAAATCTTGGAGAAAATGTATTTTGCAGAGCCTGCCAGAAAAAAACCATGAGTGGCAGAGACAATCCATGATAGTATGGATGAGTGTGTGCATGCCCGTGTGTGCATAAATGCACGATCACTAATTCTGCCTTGAAGGAATCAGGGATCCCTCCATGGATCAGAATGGAGGAGGAGGAGGAGGAGGAGGAGGAGGAGGAGGAGGAGGAGGAGGAGGAGGAGGAGGAATTAAAAAAGCACAACAAAACAAAATAACATGGAAAAATTTCAGATACGATGTGGAGAAACAGATTCATCCATCCATCTAGAAAACGTTGAATCCTATTGTGTTCAACTATCCTTGGTTGAATCAAGGTTGCCATCTTCCTATGTTGATAGACATGCCACCTTTATGGAGGGATAACTGTACCTGTTGAATTCTGTCTGTTTAGACTGAATAGCATTTAGTTTGATTTATTTGTTATTGAGAAGTAGCAACATTTATATTTTATATTAGTGCTATGTTTGCTTTGAAACAACAACAAAAAAACACTATAGATTTTCTCCATTATATTTAATTAAGTTGTTAGCCATGTTAAAGCACAGATGTCCATTCTTTATTTTTCTTTCTAAAATACACCTTCTAAACTGGGAAGACTATGAACAAAAATTGTCATTTTAAATAGGTTTAATAAACCTCAAAGATAAGTAAATGTAAAGGTTTCCCCTGCACAGTCGTGTCCGACTTTAGGGGCGGTGCTCATCTCCGTTTCTTAGCCAAAGAGCCAGCGCTGTCCGAAGATGCTTCCACGGTCATGTGGCTGGCATGACGCGTGTGGAACGCTGTTACCTTCCCACCGAAGTGGTACCTATTTATCTACTTGCATTTGCATGCTTTCGAATTGCTAGGTTGGCAAGAGCTGGGGCAAGTGCGGAAGCTCACTCCATCATGCAGGGCTAGGGATTTGAACCACTGAACTTGCAATCTTCCGATCAACAAGCCTGGTGTCTTACCTGCTGAGCCATCGCGTCCCCTAAAAGATAAGTTATGTTACTACAATTTAGGGATATATAACAAGGTCTTCAAAAGTGATTTCATGAAACTTACTCATATTTCTATAGCTTATTTGCATCTAAGCAGACTTTGAACTGACATTGTGAATTTATTTATTTGTTTTCTGGGGATAACTTAGGGATAGGAAGTAACTCTAAAAGGTCTGGCTTTTACAGAACTGTTTAATTTCTGTTGATCAAAGTGGCAACTTTATTAATCAGTTTTTTTTAATGGTTTCCAAGGAAGTTGATCCCAGCAACCAGAGACACTGAACTAAAGCAGTGTAAATGGATATTATAGAACTCATTCAGCAATGCAAAATCCATCAGGCTAAGTCATTTCCGTATTCCTTTCCAGTTCATTAGAAGCAGCATTTTTAATTGAAGTTATAATATTTATTTGCTCATTCTCACCTGTTTTGATATGCTACATTTCTTCGGTAATTTCTCTAGTGATTTTTGTTCAGTTCATTCGATTCCTTCCCATTATCTCTAACTGAATTGTGCTGTATCATCTAGCTAAGGTTGTATGTCAGTTTTTGATTTTTTTTATCTCTCTGAACTTAATTTTGAGTTGGATCAGATGAAATATTTGTCAAGTTCTGGGGCTTTTCATAGTTGGGAGTCTTCCCATCTTGTCTTCCCAATATGCTTTTCAACTTCTAAAATGTTTAAGCATCCATGTTAAGGTAATACTTGAATGAGAAATATATGCATAAATTTGAAGATGTGTAGACTCAGGTTTAAGATTAATTTCCTCATTTTATCTGTGCACGTATATGAAATTAAACCCATTATAGATGCCAAGACCTGATATGCCATCACAGGGTTTGTTTTACGACTGTGTTTTAGTGTGAACACAGTCATCATACTTTGTAAGCCATGGTTTACAGCTGAATGCTTTACGTAAAATGTGGCTGCAATGTAATAAACTACGGGTACACCAAGCTTAGCATGGTATATGAACTCCAGTGCTGTACTGATTTGGATCCAATTCAGTTTATCTTATAGCATTCAAACAAATTCTTTGTTCCTGTCCTTGTCAAGAGAGAAATTAACCCCAAAATGTCATTCTAGCCTTCACTCTGGTGTGGCAGTAAAGTCAGAGACCATAGTGCTTAAAGTTCAAGCATGCATTCTGAAGAGTTGGATTATCCTTCCCCCCCACTAGTGTGAATTTATCTTTCCTTGTTTGAATATATGCTACCAGCATGAAAGAGCAATGATTCAATATGTGGTACAATATATCACTTGAAGACTGCAGTGTTTGTTAGCTGGAAAGCACAGCCAGCCCCAACATGATGGGGGTTTGGTTGTAAATCTCAGTTTAATAACAGTTGCTGAATGGAAGAAGCTTTGGTTTATATATTTTCATTGCACCGCTTTCTCCTTGTTGCATGAATCATGACTAAGTAAAGGCTGTAGCTCACAAGATTTAAACTCAAGCTCTAAATTTCTTACTGGCAATATTAATTCAAATAGACAGGTCATTATGACCTCATCTAATGCATAACCTAAGGAAGGAAAAGTTACCTTTTGTCAGAGACCTGATCCTGTTTTGCTGCTGACTCAGAAGTTCAAAGGGGGGTACACAGCACTCCCTCCTTTCAGTGGTGTCTATGGAGAAAAGGCAAGATGGCAGTTAGCACAGTGCAATCCAACATTTGATGCATGTGTTGATATTGCATACAAGTACAAGGTGTGGAGCTTTGATCACACTGCTACAACCACCAACGTCTCTTTTTTGTCCCCCCTCCTGCAGATGCTGGTGCCTCCTAATTTTTCCCATTGTATTCCTGTGAAATATGTTGGGCTGAGAGAGAATACTGGCCAAAAGTCACTCAGTGAGCTTCTGCGTGAGGGTATATTTGAACCTGGATCTCCCTAGTGCCAGTCCAACAATTTAACCACTATACCATACTAAAACCTATAGTAGTCCCAACTGAGGATTAGATGGGGCTACTTTATACCCACCCACCATCCTTCCTCCTTTCTGCTGCTGCTTTCCATACTTTTCTCTCTTCTTCCTTATTTGATTACTAGCTTTACTGGTAGAAATGGGATAGTCCTCCTCCTTACTCCTATATTACTATGCATTATTTGAAGTGCAAATAGATCTGAGTAATGCACTGGAAATCGGAAGATCCTGAAAGAGCCAAGAGAGAAATTTTGTTTCCCAGCAGTATATTGTACAGTAGTATAACAGGTAGCAACGTGGCAGAACATTTCTTTCCCATTGTTTCTCTCTTATTTGGAGTACACGTTGCTTTAAAATTACATCAATAGCCCCCAGCATCACTATCTCCTCATGTTTATTTATTTATTTATTTTTCATATTTCTATCACCACCCATCTCCCCCAAAAAAGGGACTCTGGGCTGTTGTTTTCAATCATATAGATTGAAAACAAAAATTAATTTGCAAACTGATATCAGGACAGAATAACGAGACCGTCAGGGTGGGGAAGTGACAACAGATTTAAGAAATTCATACCTACCTATTATCTGGTCATCAATGCCATTGGGAGGAGAGAACTAAGCATCAGTTGCCCACAACTTTAAATGTGATTTTTTAAACACCACTGTTTTGCCCAAGCAGTACAAAGGTCAGTGAAAACAAAAGATTACAGAAGGAATGTGATGTCTGGAAGGATTTAAAAGATGAATACTTTCAGTTAGTCACTTTGATGTATTGACTTTCAGACATTTAAATGTTGTAATAATGTGACAGTCTTGTCTCCTGAATGTTTGTCCTCTGGATGTGAATGTTTTCCTGGGCTATGTTGATTATTAGTAGTAGTATTAGTATTATTTCCTGTGTTGTTGTTGTCTGGTTTATTTATAGCAGCAATGTCAAAGGAAAGTCATAATTTCTTTCTGTCTCTTTTTTTCCCTTCCCTGCATTCTCAGTACAAGCAGTGCCATCATCCTGTTTCTTTGATGTATAAGAATCTTCCGTCTATATTATTTACATAGACAGAAGTTATGTAGTGACAAGGTCCCTTCGAAGCTTGAATGGTTTGTTAATAATATGTACTAAATGGTATCTGGTATCAATCTTGCCCCACAGACATGCCTGTAGTGATTTAAAGCTTTCATTCTTTGAATTCCAAATCTAATTTTTAATGTACTTTTTGTCAGCTGTCTTTGCGGCTTTTAAATGAGATTCTGTCATTCTGACATGCTCCTAGCTAAATTGAAATTTAATGGGGGGTGGGGGAATGGAGGCATTAAATGTGAACAATATTACCCCCTTTCAATGCACACACTATGCATCTACACTGTACATCTATACTGAACCCTAGATATTTTTCTTTGGCCCATTTATATTGTCATTTATTTTGAAATAATGGCTTCTGGCTTTGTTTCAACTTATACCGTTTTATTTTTACTACTACAGGAAGTGACTCAGAGGCGGTGACTCTGGGGAAATCACTTCTCTTTCACCTCAAAATAAATGCAAGTCAAATATGATATTACTTTGGAATGTAAACCTTCACTCACTATTTACGATGTCACTGGAATGACCAGGCAACCCCAATTTATCCCCCTCCCGTCCCCCCTCCCCCCAGGCTATGGTTTAGGCATCATTAATCTACGGTTTTTTTGTAGTGCCAATCACCTGATATTTCCACCTTATACTGCCAGAGTTTTCAGGCAGATGTGGTCACATGACCAGCTCAGTCATTTATTTTAATTGGTTAATTCCTGTGCCCAGGTGATAATGACATATCTTTTCCTAAGGTAGATGTACTTTTATCTTAGAAAAATATATGAGATAGATCTTTCATTGTCTATTCCTCAGCAGCTTAGCTCTCTCAATCACCTACAGTACCCACCTGATGTCAGGGGTCAGCCCAAGAACAACTAGTCAGTGTATTCCAAATCTCCAGTTCTTTATTGCTCCCACCATACGGACAGAATCTTGCCAGACTAAGGCTATCCTAACTAACCTAAGGGGAAATAACCCAGGAGAGTCTAGGGCGAGGCTACTCTGACTCTCTTTGACTCCCTGCCAAGACTCTCTAGACTGCGAGTCCTCTTATTTCCTTGAAATGCGCTCCCTCCTTCCTGAGAACCAGCAGCAGCCTCAAAATCCACCACACCTATGTGGACATCATATAGGGCAGGGAGAAGAGAGTTAGGGTACAAGATGAGATTGCTATGCCATTACGGCATTATATCTTCACAGCAAATGCTGGGTTCTGTTACGTTTGCTACAGTGCAAATATTGGTTCAGAGAATTAGCATGAATCAGAAATTGTATAACCATTCACTTCTAGATGTCTATTAATGCAGCTCTTCTCCAGGAGGTGGTCTAACTAGTACTAGGTAAGTTCAGGTCCATTCTCATAGAAAACCTGTGGTGGGATGAAATCCACCACAATTCTTTTTACTGATTTAAGCAGGCTTCTACTGTGGTTTGGACGACAGCATCAGACAGAATCTACTGGTATCAGTTGTTCTTTGCTGGAAAAGTTTGTAAATAATCATAAATTTTGGGGATATTCCATACAAGTCAGTGAGGGAGTGGAAAAAAGAAGATCCAGTAAAGTACCCACCAGTCACAAATAAAATTAATCAAGCACACCACTGACTTCGTACCCTATTAATACTTCCCTGCCTATGTCTATATTATATTTATGTCTTTTCTATCTTCCTCATAACTCAGAGTGCTTCTGTTGCCATTTCCCAACCAACCACTTCATCAGATCCAGCAACAACATTGTTTTATCAAAGACCTTCAGTCCATGGTTGTAGAATTGGCCTATAGATGCCAATGTACTCATGGATATCTTGGTACCACATCATCCCCATCTTACTTGAATATATTTTTCTATTATGTCTGTGGGACTGAGAAGGATCCATAATCATTTGAAAATTTTAAAGAAACAATTATCACAACCCATTGCTTCCTTCAGAATGTGTAAGCTGGAGAGGGTTAAGAACATTCAAAAGGGCTAGAGAGAGAAGAGAATGGGAAATTATTTGCCTTGTAAAAGGGTATTTTGTTATTGGCCACATCAAGCAAGAAGCTATTTTGTGAGCTGTGTTGTGAGACATACACAACATGCTCTCAGCATTACAAATATCCCCACCATGACTAGAAGCTGAGAAAAGCTCCCTCTTGTTCTTTTCTATGCCCATTTTGTTTCTTCCCTGCAACATTTTTCTTCATGCTTTCAGAACTCATCAAATAAAGGAGCAGCTATGAAGACATAGCTCTTTGGTGTATTGTTAGAATGGCTGTGCCCCAAGGCATCCGCATTAAACTAAGGTCAGTGGGACAAAAAGAGATGATGGATGGAGTCACACTAGCCCAACAGCCCAGCTTGCCACATGTGACAGAATGTGACAAATTGCTCTTGCACAATTGCCAAAGTAGAGACAAACAAATAGCTATTCCCTTCCGTGACAGGGAATGGGTGCATCCTGGTTAACTTGATAGAGCTTTTGTTCTAAGAAGCTGAAAGGAGAAAAAACACTCAAATGTATGCAAAATTACATGATAATCAGGAATCCAGGATACTTACAGGTGCTGCAATTAAATCAGTTTTCAGATGATGGTAATCTATCAAACGCACACGACAGAGAATTCCTCTGGGGTCATGCATGCTCAGTTGGAGAATGAAATTGGCTTAAACTCATAGATCTCAACAACTTTAACTCAGTGCTGTTTATAGATCAGCTGTGCCATTTATAGCTGGGTTATGAAGAGGTACACATTTGGAATATTTGCTCTGGAAAGTGAGGTGATGATGATGGTGAAGATCTTAAAGAGCAGTGATAAGATACTGGAAAGAACAAAGTAAAGGTCTATCCTATCCTATTTGCAACACATTTTTAGCTTCTAGTATATGGTACGCAGAGAATTATACTTCATCTGAACACGGGGACTCTATAAAGAAAAAAACTGAATTAATCAATCATAGAATATTTTGCTTTGAACATGGAACTAATTCAAGCTCAATTGGATAGTCCCACATAATTTTATCGCTGTGTAGAGGTTGCTTCTACCTATGGGCAGTTGTGAAGATGAGGGGAAATAGTCTTTCTTCATAGTTCCAAGATTTCCCATTTTTCATAATAAATAAATAAATAAATTTTAAAAACCCTCCACATTATGTAGAACCCATTTGTGGAAGAGGGAAAATGCAAATATGGTTCTCCTCATTTTTTTTTTTTTAATAAACCAGTTTTGTAATTAATTTTTTGCACACTTCACTGTTTCTTAACTCCTGTCTTTAGAAAAAATAAGGAATTTTGTGGTGCTTTTATCTTCCTTACTGGCTGAAGAATTGTTTACTTTTATGGAAAGGGGGAGGTCATTAATCCCTTAGTCTTCCTATCCACAGTCACTACTGGTCAACTCCAAAGCATTCAGGAAGGAACTTAATTATTCCTTTCTACCAGCTTTTCCATTTCCACAAAGTCTCCTCAACCTCCTTGCCTGAAATTTCACATATATTCCTCAATGTAGAATCAATTTTTGCTGCCTATTTTTTGGTATATAATCCAATTTCATTGCATTTTTCTATGATAAAAGTTATGGGCACTTTTAAAAATAAAACTGGAGTGTAAAGGAGCATAATTTGACAACCCCTGCACTGATTACTGTGACATTTGACATGTTTT
Source organism: Charina bottae (assembly GCA_023362775.1). NCBI lineage: Eukaryota > Metazoa > Chordata > Lepidosauria > Squamata > Charinaidae > Charina > Charina bottae. The sequence continues at coordinate 10,178,791 of JALMGJ010000015.1, forward strand.
ATCCTCTTATTAACTTTCTACATTTTGCACCAATTTCATGACATTCTGATGAAATAGGGATATTTATTTATCCATTAGATTTATTTTCCCCTTTCCAGGTATTCAAGATCGTATATATAGTGTTCCCTACTGGTGAGGCTGGGTTGAGAAATAATGACTGGTCCAAAGTCACCCACTTAGTTTCCATGGCTGGTGGAATTAGTATATTGAGTCCCTCATATACTAATCCAACATTTTATCCATGTTTTCCTATAGTAAATAATATGATCGTATAGCTACTAATGTAGGGTCAGACTGTCCTTGGAGTAACTAAGAGTAGATTGGGTTATTTGCAGAGCTCTGGATCTGTGCTCAGAGTGGATGAGAGGAATCCTTGCATAGCCCTACTGTTTAATCACATTTTTCTGTCTTGGAATCAAGGGGCCTTTTGATTTTGATATTAATCATCATTAGACAGGGGTAGTTCTATTTTTGTCCATCTGCGGGTTCAGAGATGTTTATTATAGGTTCCAAGAATCTGCTCAGTTCTCCTTCAGAAATCCATACCATTGGGAGGATGTGTAGGAGGAAAGTATATTTCAGCAGTTTTATCCCTAAACTACTTTAATTGCTACAGTATACAATATGCAACACCTTAATTTATCATGCTTGTGCCTGCTGAGTTACTGTGTTGGTGGTACCTACTTATTAGCATTTATGAACTCCATATTGCACTAGTTGTTGAAGCAGTAAATAAAGGATTTCAATCTGTTCTCTAATTTTTGCTAATAGAAACAAAACAAAAAAGAGTTTCAATTTTTCACAGGAATCTCATGCGGATTGGCATATTTTAATATGTGATATCTCATTATTCTGATTCTATCTATCTATTCTATCAGAACTATCCCAGAAACTTTGTGGCTATTCTGGAGAATGACTTGCATTCAGCCAAAATATGCTGTAATTGTTCAACAGAAGCCCTACTAAATAATTTATACTAAGCCAAAGAGAGGACAAACACATTAGCCTTACACATCCTTAGGTCACTCTAATTTGTCTACCACTATGCACATGCATTTGTCAGTGAGAAGATGGAAGTTTATGAACCAGGGTCCAGAACCTGAAGCACAACACATAATTCAGGAATGGAAGATAAATCAGAAGACAAGACTTTTCAACATTTCAAAAGTGGGGACCAAAAGCAATTGAAGGTCACAAAAATACACCAAAGACTAGGTAGTTCAAATACTGTAACTACAGTAACTTTAACCAGAACAGTTTTTCCTGTCCAAGATAATTTAGTTGTCAACTAACTGGTTGGGTCTGAGTGTTTTAGCAGCTAGATAGGTACAAGCTGCAGTTTGGTGGCACATCACATGATTATCTGCAGAGCTATCCAAAGTAACAGCGTTCCATGTGCGTCATGCCGGCCACATGACCATGGAAGCGTCTTCAGACAGTGCTGGCTCTTCGGCTAACAAACAGAGATGAGCACCAGCCCCTAGAGTCGGACATGACTGCACAAATGTGTGGGGGAACCTTTTTTTTTTTAATCCAAAGTTTATCAGTTAAATCCTATTAATTTGTGACAATTTCCTATTATTAATACCATATCCTGTCATCTAGTTATGGAGCTTTCCCAAAAAGTTATCTTCTGTGATTGGGTCTTTAAGAACATAGGAGTCCTGCAGGGTCAAACCAGAAGCCCACATCTTCTGTCATCCTGTTTCCCATATTGGTGAGCTAAATCCTTAGGTAAGCCAATCTGGATCCCCCCGCCAAAAAAAGTAATTTTCAGACATGAAGACAACAATCAACCTGTCTGTTTCATCTTTGAAATTGCTACCAGAATACACTGTTTCTGAACAGGTGTGTGGGTGTGAGAGAGACCGATCATGACTGGATTCTTTATGAATTTCTTTACTTCCCTTTCAAGCCACTCAAAACAATGCCATTATCACATTTCTACAACAAGTTTTTTCTGCTAATTTTTTAAATGTTTCAACTCATGAGGACCCTTTTCTAATTTCTTTCAAATGTAATGCCATGAAAAAAATCAGAAGCAACATAAACCGCTAAATTTCAGTGAGAGGCCTTTTGATACACCCCCCCCCTTTTTTTTTAATGCAAACATGTAAGGGGATTTTTCAAGTTACTTCAAGTTCTGTTATTTTCCTCATATGCAACACATTTGCAGAACCATTTCATTCATTTGGATGCAGAAGGAACATGTTTCTTTGCTAGCAGCAACAATGAAGGCTAAGACTACCATGAAGGGGAATGGATTTTATGCACCTGAGCATTAGATTTATTTTAAAACAACCTAGCCTTCATATTCAGGACAAATGTAGACAGTCAAAAATCAAAGGGCCAAAAGAAGTCTTATTTACATAAGATGATCTTCAAAAAAGCAAGGCATGTTTGTGTCAATGCTGCTCCATACCAGACTGATGTATGGTTCTCAGTATTTCCTAGTTTTTTGAGAATTCCCTTATCAACCCACAGTGCCTAAAGCAATCTTACAGTGGCTTTTTGACCACAATGATAAAGGAGCTTAAAAGGCCAAAGAGGCTACGGACTAAGTTAGAGCCATCTTCACTCATAAATACCAAGCTTTCTTGAGTAAGACATGGCCAATCACCTTGTAGTACTCTGGAAAGCCATCGGTTCAATTGACAGTTCTGCTCTTCATGACCTATATTCCCTCTGTGACTCTATTAAATATACTCAGCTTTTCTCATCCTGGTGTGCTAGATTATTAGCATAAGGCTTACCAAGGAAAGACTGTGCTTTTTCTGTTCTGCCCATATTTGTTTTCAGGTTTGGCCAATTTTGGCATCCATTGTGCTAGCACAAAGTGTCAGGGGGAATTGAGGGGGGGGCATAGGCAGAAACTGATTCTAGCAGATAGAGGGGTTCCTATTTTTATTTTGCCCCCTGAGCAAACTTTTCCTCCAGGAGACTGAAATAGAAAACATTAATAGAAAAGTGCAACTCCTCTGCCACATGTTTAGATGACAAATATAACTAGATGCATATTGTCCAATATACAATATTATATATTATATAATATAATATATAATATAATAATATATATAATAGGGGCATGGTGGCTCAGCGGATAAGACGCCAGGCTTGTTGATCGGTTGCGAACCTAGCAATTCGAAAGTATGCAAATGCAAGTAGATGAATAGGTACCACTTCGGTGGGTAGGTAACAGCATTCTGTGCACATCATGCTGGCCACATGACCGTGGAAGCGTCTTCGGACAACGCTGGCTCTTCGGCTAACAAACGGAGATGAGCACTGGCCCCTAGAGTCGGACACGACTGCACAAATGTGTGGGGGAACCTTTACCTTTTTATATTGTCCAAGCAGTGAGAAGTGAAGAAAGGGGTACCCAAAAGAACCATGAGGTTGTTTTGTTTAGAAAATTATATATGGAAAAAAGGTAAGCAATAGTGAAAAAAAATGTTATAGCAAGTATGATGATTCTGTGAAGCTTCAAAAGTTTAGTTCAGGTTCAAGGAAGCTTAATCAAATCACCCCTTTGAATCAAATCTTCAGATAGCATGTCTGAAGGAATTGGAGGCATCAAATCAAATCAGATGTGTATTGGAGATGGGGTGGGCTTTCTGGCTTTGCTAAAGCTCTCCTTCCATAAATGGACAATGCAGAGGGAAGATTGAGTGGTGGGGGTTCTCTAATACTGTCTAGCCAGACAATCAATTTTATTGCCTCTGCAGACCTTGCCTACAGAGCCCTTGCCTGTAATTGAGAAAGGGATGGGATAAATATAATTTGCTACTTTATTGTGCCTCACTGTTCTGATAGAATTTGTTTAGGCAGTTTCACAGGTAGGAGAGACACACACAGAGATTTATTCTGGTCCTCTCTCTTTTTTTATCCTGTTTCCTCTTTCACCAAATCCATACCTTTTTGTCCTTATCTGTTTGACCTTGCAGTTCTTCAGTTTTTTCAGCCTCTTTCATTCCTCCCATTCTCTGCCAAAATTCTCTTTTTTTTCTTGCTCTTTGACTTTTCCTATCTTGTCTTGTACTGAATATGAATCTTCTTTGTTGAATAAGTATCTAAGTCTCCTCTTGTCCTGACTTCGAGTGAAGGAACACACTGAAAAAAGGCGCTAGTGTTTTATTGTTCTACTCTGCTAGACAGAATGCAGCTAAACTAAAAGGAATTATGATGCTCAGAGAAAAGGCCCAATAAACTAGGGCAGGGCCTTCTTTAGCCTCTTGGGAGGAAAGCAAAGCGATTCAGTACTGCGCATGTGTTTATCCCCCTGGAGGGAGCCCCCTCCTTCTCCACCAGTTATCTCCCTGACACCTCTTCCTGTGGTCAAATGTACAAATCTCAGATCATCTACCTGATTGATATAGCTTTTTTGAAAGAAGCTCTCACAAATTTATGATGGATGACTAATGCGAGGATTGAATATGGAAATTTTATTTTTTAAGGATGGTTGAAATTTTATTCTCCGGTTATTGTATTATTTTTTGGGTTCTGGGTTCTGTTCTGCATTGTTTCTTACTGGCTGGAAGAAGCCAGTAAATATATTGTGGTTAAAGATGGGACTAGGAACCTGACACCCAGGTTCAGGTCTCCACTTCTATGAAGTTCACTGTACAAACATTACCTCTGAGCCTAATCTACTGCACAGGGCTATTATTGGGAGGATAAAATGAGAAGATACATCGATGAACACTACTTGGAGCTCTCTGGGGAAAGGCAAGATATGAATATAACCATAATCATTGTGAATAATGTAAGTGTATTCCACCTTGAAATCCCATTGCAAATTAAGATGCAGTTATAGGTTGTCTTTAGTTTTTGCTTTTGTTTTAAGCAGACACATGCAAACTGTTAGGAACATGAACAGGAGAATGCGGTTTGCATTATGTCTTGCTTGTAGTTTCCCTGAGGCATCTGGTTTTGGCCTCAGGGGAAGCTGGAGGCAGTTGGACTAATCCAGCAGAGCTTTTCTTGCATTCCTATGCAATATCATGCACACAATCATTTATTATGCTTTTTAAAATCTGAATTGACAAATGTATTGAGAAATGTGGGTCTTAAATCTGAATCAACTCAATAATAATAATAATAACAACAACAACAACAACAACAACAACAACAACAACAATAATAATAATAATAATGCCATACCAAAAAGCCTTGGATGACACTTAGAAAATCTGCAAGTTGACACAAGTTCCATCTGTCAATTACAAAAGGCCACACTGCTTGGATCTGCACATATACTACACTGATACATTACAACATCCTAGGTTCTTGGGAAGAATTCGATGCAAATGAAGGCCAGCACCAGCAAAAGAACTGGCGGCTGTGATTTCATGTTGCTGTGTATAACACTGCTACTACTAATAATAGTAATAAAAATAAATGGGAAGCCAGTTTGGTGTAGTGGTTAAGACACCAGGGCTAGAAACTGAGTGGAAGACTGTGAGTTCTAGTCCTGCCTTAGGCACAAAGCCAGCTGGGTGGCCTTGGGCCACTCTCTCTAAGCCCTAGGAAGGAGGAGGCCATAGCAAACCACTTCCGAAAATGTTGTGAAGAAAACTGTAGGGACTTGTCCAGGCCGTCGCCAGGAGTCAACAATGACTTAAAGACAATAATAATAATAATAATAATAATAATAATAATAATAATAAATAATTAATTTAAACTTGCATGCCGCCCAATGACTCTGGGCAGCTCACAGGAAATTAAAAAAAAATAATTGCAATAAGATCAATGAAAGATAAAAGTTGGCAAGCAAGACAGACCAGATGGAATGAAGCGAGGGATCTCACTCTCCCTTGCCAAAGGTCTGGGTGAAGAGCCAGGTCTTCACCACTCTTCTGAACAACAGCAGAGTGGAGGCCATCTGGGTCTCAGGGGGAACCTCATTCCAGAAGGCAGGTGCTGCTACAGAGAATCCATCTCACTGTAATTCCATTCCTGTCCAGAAATGACCTCCTTATTCTGGAAAGAAAACTCACATTTGAATTCTCATTTGGATGAAATATTACAGGATCCATGGAGCATGTTTCTTTTTTTTTTTTGTTCCCCGTAGATTGCACCTTTTATTCTAAGATGATTGCTACACCAGCCATTTTGTTTTGTTTAATATTTCAAGTCATACTGAAGAATTTAATATCAACTGCCTTATGTTGTTGTTGTTGTCCAGTCGTTTAGTCGTGTCCGACTCTTCGTGACCTCATGGACCATAGCACGCCAGGCCTTCCTGTCCTCCACTGTCTCCCGGAGTTTACTTAAATTCATGTTCGTTACATCGGTGATGCTATCTAACCATCTCATCCTCTGCCGTCCCCTTCTCCTTTTGCCCTCAGTCTTTCCCAGCATCAGGGTCTTTTCCAGTGAGTCCTCTCTTCTCATTAGGTGGCCAAAGTATTTGAGCTTCAGCTTCAGCATCTGTCCTTCCAATGAGCAGTCAGGGTTGATTTCCTTTAGGATTGACTGGTTTGACCTCCTTGCAGTCCAAGGGACTCTCAAGAGTCTTCTCCAGCACCACAGCTCGAAAGCATCAATTCCTCGGCGCTCAGCCTTCCTTATGGTCCAACTCTCACAGCCATACATTGCTACTGGAAAAACCATAGCTTTAACTATACGGACCTTTGTCGGCAAGGTGATGTCTCTGCTTTTTAATATGCTGTCTAGGTTTGCCATAGCTTTCCTTCCAAGGAGCAAGCGTCTTTTAATTTCATGGCTGCAGTCACCGTCTGCGGTGATCTTGGAGCCCAAGAAAATAAAATCTGTCACTGCTTCCATTTCTTCCCCTTCTATTTGCCAGGAAGTGATGGGACCAGATGCCATGATCTGGGTTTTTTTAATGTTGAGTTTCAAGCCAGCTTTTGCACTCTCCTCTTTCACCCTCATCAAGAGGCTCTTTAGTTCCTCTTCACTTTCTGCCATTAGGGTGGTATCGTCTGCATATCTGAGGTTGTTGATATTTTTCCCGGCAATCTTAACTCCGGCTTGTGATTCATCCAGCCCGGCATTTCTCATGATGTACTCTGCATATAAGTTAAATAAGCAGGGTGATAATATACAGCCTTGTTGTACTCCTTTCACAATTTTGAACCAATCGGTTGTTCCAACTACCTTATAACTGATAGCAATCATGAAATCACCTATTCCAAGGAGAGAGAGAGAGAGAGTGTGTGTGTTTGTGTTTGTGTTTGTGTGTGTGTATGTATATGTATGTATGTATGTATGTATGTATATATTTATGTATGTATGTATGTATGTATGTATGTTTATCACTACTTAGTGACAAGGGTATGACTTAAAAAGCTCTCTATCATAGGATAAAATGACTATATGCAGAGGTAAGCTTGTTCAAATATGAAAACTAATGTTTTATTATATATTAGATTTTATTTATTTTATTGTCTTTCTTGTCAATGACTAAAGGTTTGATTTTATTTGATGATGCCTATCAAATCCCCCTTAATCTTCTCCTAATATAAATGTAACAGCTGTTTCAAAGATTCTGTCTAGAGCTTGATTTCAAGATCTTTTTAATCTTGATCACCCAAACATTGTCCATACATTACTTAAAATCTGAATGCAGACCTGGAATCAGAGCTCCACGTTGATCCACACAAAATATAATGGAATAATAACCTCTTGTGAGATGCTAATGCATTCCCCTTTTTGAAGGATCTATATCTCACAATTAATTTTATAAAATTTTAAACCCAAGGCTTTCTATCCAACATCTGCTAGTAGGGCTTAAAAACGCCTTCCTGGTATTCTGGAGATTTGGTACATATGCTGTAGAAATATCATTCTTACTGGGCTAGGGGACAATAATAGTCTGATTCTATGGTGGTATCCACACAACACAGTTGATCTTGCCTAAGTTTTGAGTTTAGGGGTTGCCCAAATTTTGAGATTCAGTGCATTATGTAAACCAAATCTATTTGGTTTGTTTTTGCTTCAGTGTATTGTGTGAGCCCAGAAAAGGGGTTAATTCAAGGCCTTGTTTTGTGTTTTGTGTGTGAATGCAGTTAACAAAGCCTGTGGTCCAAAGAATTTTCTAATCCTTTTTAATGTGACCTAAATCAGCAGCCATCACTGCAACTGGAGACATCTATTATGGAAATTAAATTCTACAGTTTGAGATATGATAGGCTAAATATTGCTTGCTGATCATAACCATGAGCAAAAGTTAAGATTCAGAATGGTAAAAGAAAAAAATCCAGAAATGCTTGTTGTTAACTTTCAAAGATGAGTAAGAGAAAGTCCCAGAGTTAACAGTAACACAGTGAATTCTTTTTTTTGCAACCCTGGATTAGAAAATGAAAGTGGATTCTAAAACTATCTCAAGTCTTTGAAGGGATGCTGAGCATCTATGAAATGAAATGATTGAGAAAGTTTTAAAAGGATTATATCAATGATTACTCTGTGATGACACTGCCACTTAGAATCACCCTTGTAATATCTTGGAGGTTAAAGAAAAGGCAGTGGTGAGATAGAAAGTTGTTTCAGCACCAAAGGGCAGAGATTCTTCAGCAAGGAAAGGCGAAACCTTTGGATTTTCATAGTTTGGAGCCTTACATTGATTGCTCAAGTAGATAAGCCATAAAGCACTGTTGAATGCAGCAGGTTTTGTTTTCTTATAGTATTTGTTTTTAAGTAACAGCTTGTCCATATCTCCTATTCTTTAATACCAAAAACTTTAAACGACCATAGTTTATGATTGGTAGACAGACAGACAGACAGCTACTGTACATGTGTAAATATGCAAAGGCATAATCCCTGTGATTGTTTCCCTAAATAAGATGCACTGATTTTTTTCCCCATTTGCTCAACGCATGCCATAGTTGTTTTCCTTTCTGGGGGGAGGGGGGAAGAAGGGGGGAATATATTATCTGGGACATGCACATGGATATGAAAAGCAGCAGTAGATTCCCTGTTATTTTCAAACATGCTGAATGTTGAGAAATGGCTTCAAATAATTGGAAATAGGATATAATTTTAACCTTTTTTCATGGTGTTTAAAGTTGAGCAAAACAATTGAATTTATTTTTTATTTTTCTAAATTAATTTAACAAAACAATCTTTAATCTTAAAAAAAGAAACTTAAAAAATAAAAATACAAACTAAAAATACAAATTAAGAAGGAAAAGAAAAAAAATGAGTTTAGCTAAAAATAATATGAAGATGATTATTATTATTATTATTGTTATTATTATTATTATTATTATTTGGTGCCTTTGAGTCAGTCTTGACTGCTGGAGAGTGACTGGACTAGTTTCTGCAGTTCTCTTGGCAAGATTTCAGAAATGGCTTGCCATTGCCTCCTTCCTAGGGCTGAGAGAGAGAGACTGGCCCAAGGTCACCCAGATGGCTTTGTGTCTAAAGCAGGACTAGAAGTCAAGGTCTCATGGTTTCTAGTCTGATTCCTTAACCACTACACCAAACTGGCTCGCCATATGAAGCATTATGTCATTAAAAATCAAATTTGGGGGGCACAATCAGGGAGTGTTCTAGGAGCCACAAAATGAGAATGGGGTGGACAGCATATCACTTGCAGGTCATGGATTATTTTTAGGCTGACCATACGTCCCGTTTTGAATGGGACAGTCCCGTTATCTTAGCATTTTTCAACTGTCCTGTCGTTTTGTAAAAATCTCAATTTTGTCCCATTTTTTAAATGTGGGAATGGCACAGAAGGAGGATCCAAGCCAGAGCTGCTGATTGGAGGCAGCCTGGAAGAGGAAGACCTCCCACCTATCAGCGCTGCAAAAGAGGGCGGGGTTTGCAGGCAGCAGCCAATTGCGTGGACCAGGGGTGGGGTTTGTAGGCGGGAGCCGATCGTGTGGACCGGGGGGTGGGGACCCCTGTCTTTTTCATGAATACAGAATATTACATAAGACCCCATCCCATTTTGCCATCCCAACGTCCCGTTTTTGTCTCAAGGAAATATGGTCAGCCTAATTATTTTCCCTCTGTGAACCTTGCTCCCTTGTTTTTGGGTAGGTAGGTTGCATGCACTTTTTGAAGTCTGTGATGACTTGTGGATGTAGAGCTGGAACTTCCATCTTCTTCGTGTACTGTGGCCCAAATCACTGAGAGAAGGAGATTTGAATCCTTGCCTGTAAGTGATATGGAAGACTCCCTAGGCTGTTTCAGTGGAGTTGATAGAAGAATAAACTAGTCATCGACTGAAGTAAAGTTTCTCTCTCTCTTGAGCTGATAAAATGGGTCCACACTGTGCAGGTTGTGGCACAAAGATATGTGCTGTGGGCGAGCCTCCTTCCAGAAGTGGGTTGTACGTAGTTAAGGCTGATACAATCTTGGTGAATGAGCATTGGGGCTCATTTCAAGGGCTATGAGAAGAGATAGAGATACAGATGCACACCCACATATTGCATTTTGTGTTACATCAGACATTTATTTATTTATTTATTATTCAAATTTATTACTGCCCATCTCCACGACAGTAGAGACTGGGCGGTTTACAAACATTAAAATTAATATTAAAAAAGCTATAAAAATACAATATAATAATAGATGAGATAAAAATCCAGAGGATGGGAATATCTTAAAAAGGAGGATATTTACCAGGCTAACCACCCCCAGGAGGAACTATTACCTCCTTTGTCCCAGGCAAGGCGGCAGAACCAGGTCTTTAAAGACTTTCTGAAGGCCAGGAGCGAAGGTGCCCACCTCACCTCTGGGGGCAAGGTATTCCACAAGGTGGGTGCCATCACAGAGAAGGCACGTCTCCTGGACCCCTACAAATGAAATTCCTTCACTGATGTGGTCCAAAGCATGCCCTCTCTGCATGACCGGGTGGGGCGGGTAGATGTAATCAGGATGAGACAGTCCCTCAGGTATCCTAGCCCCATGCCATGTAGGGCTTTAAAGGTGATAACCAACACCTTGAATTGGACCCGGAAGCAAACTGGTACCCAATGCAGCTGATCTTATTGCATCCGTAACTGCCCATGCGGCCGCATTCTGGACCAGCTGAAGCTTCCGGATACTCTTCAAGGGTAGCCCCATGTAGAGCGCATTGCAATAATCTATATGGGAGATGACAAGGGCATGAGTGACTGTTCGGAGGGCCTTCCGATCCAGGAAGGGGCGTAACTGATGCACAACCCGAAGCTGTGCAAAGGCCCTCCTGGCCACGACTGCCACCTGCTCTTCGAGCTGGAGTCGTGAGTCCAAGAGGACCCCCAGGTTCTGCACTGAATCTGAATGGGGCAGTGCCACCCCATCCACAGTCAAAGATGATAACTTCCTGGAAACCGAGAGGCCATCAATCCACAGCCACTCCGTCTTACCAGGGTTCAGCTGAAGCCTGTTGTTCCCCATCCAGGTCCTTACAGCCCTCAGACACTGAGACAGGGTGTCGACTGCATCACTTACTTCACCTGGGATGGAGATATACAACTGAGTATCATCAGCGTATTGATGATACCTCATCCCGTGGTGACGGATAATCTCCCCCAGTGGCTTCATGTAGATGTCAAATAGGAGAGGAGAGAGAACCGAACCCTGCGGCACCCCACACAAGAGGGGTCGAGAGTCAGATCTCTCCTCCCCTATTACCACCAACTGGGAATGGCCCTGGAGGAAGGAGGTGAACCAGCGCAAGACTACGCCACCCACCCCCAACTCCCTGAGCCGCCCCATAAGGATACCATGGTCAATGGTATCGAAAGCCGCTGAGAGGTCCAAGACAACAAGAATGGATGCACTCCCTCCATCTCGCTCCCACCAGAGATCATCCATAAGTGCGACCAATGCAGTCTCTGTCCCATATCCCAGCCTGAAACCTGACTGAACACACCAGCGGCGGCGGCACGGGGGGGGGTACACACGGCGGCGGTGCGGGGGGCTGCAGTGGTGCGTGCGTGCATGGTGGCGGCATGGGGGGGCGTGCGGTGGCACACGCGTGCACGGCGATGGTGGCAGCCTCCGCTAAAACACGGAAACACTGATACCGCGCCGCTGCCGCCACCGCTGTGCACATGCACGCCGCCGCTTCCGGGTGGTGTGGCACCACACCACGCTGTGTGTGGCGACACACTTTTGTGTCGCGACACACAGTTTGGAAAGCTCTGGTCTAGATAATCCAGAAACCTCTGGAGTTGCAGCGCCAACACCTTCTCAACCACCTTTCCCAAAAAGGGAAGGTGGGAGACAGGACGAAAGTTGTTTAAAACAGTGGGGTCCCGGGAAGGCTTCTTGAGGAGGGCGTGTACCAGTGCCTCCTTAAAGACCACCGGGAACACCCCCTCCCAAAGATGCATTAATCATCGCCTGGACCCAACCACATGTGACCTCCCGGGCTGACTTAACCAGCCAGGAGGGACACGGGTCTAGGTGGCATGTGGTGGCATTTACAATCCGGATGATCCTGTCCACTTCATTAGGTCCAAGAGGATCAAACTGTTCCCAGATAACAGGGTAAGTATGTTCCTCTGGCATCTCCCCAGATTGTTAGGCTGACCATATTTCCTTCAGACAAAAACAGGACATTTGGGATGGCAAAACGGGACAGGGTCTTATGCCACCATGCCGGCCTCCAAACCCCGCCCCCCAGTCCACGCAATTGGCTCCCACCTGCAAACCCCACCCCCCACCCCACACGATTGGCTCCCACCTGCAAACCCCACCCCAATCAGCGTGATTGGCTCGGATTTTAATTTTTTTTTTTCGATTTTGAAAGGTTTTTTTTTTTCTTCTAGCAGTAAATGGTGCGGCAGAGCTGGTGTGTTTGGGGGAGGCCGGAGTACACACAGTGTGCACACAGCACCATCATCGGCCGGGGAACAAGGGGCGGGGATGGAGGCCCACCACTGCCCCATACCCCTCGGGCTTGGCCGAGGGAGGGAGGAGAGTCGCTGCTGCTCCAACCGCCGCAGAGCAGGAGAAGCAGGAGGAGCCGGCTGTGCTCAGCTGCTTCAACCACACCACTCCACCCCTTGCTGCCCACTGAAGCTCCCAGGGTGGCCAGCTCCTGCTTCTCCTGCTCAGCGGCCCGACAACTCTCCTCCCTTGGCCAAGCCCGATCAGATGCACACACACACACTCACAGGACAGACTGCCCTCGGCAGGAGCCGGCCGTGCTGAGGGGCTTCAGCCACACCACTCCGCCCCTTGCTGCCCACTGAAGCTCCCCAGGGTGGCCGGCTCCTTCTTCTCCTGCTCAGCGGCCCAACAATTCTCCTCCCTCGGCCAAGCCCGATCAGATGCACATACACACATTTTTCTTCTTATATCTCTTTTCCCCCCCCCATGTTTGCAGTTTTTATTTTTATAGTTTATTAATCTCTACTTAATATTATATTCTTTTTAATATATATAGAAGAAAGAAGAAAAATGTAAATCAAGTATTTACACATTTTTTTGTTAAGAAAACGAGGTATTTTAATGAAATGTACATATGCATTGTATGGTAAAGATATATAAGTCAAAAATTTAATTTGAAATAAATACTTAATAAATCAGTAATATAACACAAGAGAAGAAAAAGAAAATAGTGATAAGGTTAGAAATAGATATATATAAATAAAGTAGTTAGAAAGGGTTAGAGGAAGAAGAAGGGAAGAGGGAAACGGAGGGAAAATAATTTAGAATAAAGATATGTTATATGAAATATATTAGATAGTGAATATTATAAATCAAATGTAAATATGTATACATAAATGTAGTTATTGTTATGTGTTATATGTTTTGTTTATGTTGAATGTAAATAAAATTAAAATTTTATATTAAAAAAAAGATGCACATACACACACTCACACACTCACAGGACAGACTGCCCTCGGCAGGAGCCGGCCGTGCTGGGAGGCTTCAGCCACACCACTCCGCCCCTCGCCACCCGCTGAAGCCCCCAAGCATGGTCAGCTCCTGCCAGGGCAGTCAGAGTGTGTGGCTGAAGCAGCCGAGCGCAGCCGGCTCCTCCTGCTCTTGCTCTGTTGCAGGGAGGCTGGAGAAAGAGGCTTCTCCTGCTCAGCGGCCCAACAACTCTCCTCCCTCGGCCAAGCCCGATCAGATGCGCACACATACACACACACACCATACCCTCTTTCTCCAGCCTCCCCATGACCAAATGCACCCACACCTGTTGCAGGGAGGCTGGAGAAAGAGGATGTGGGGTGCGTGTGTGTGTGCGCGCGATTACGCTGAGCAAGTAATCTGCACGCGCGCATGCGCGCACCCTCTTTCCAAAACCTTCCCGTGCCTGCTTTGCTTTCCCTGGCCTCACCACTGCTGGGCAAACAATCTCAGGATCAGGTAAGGAGGCAGGAACCTGGACTGTGGTGTTGCTTCTGCTGCTGGGCTCGCACGTGGCAACTGGGCTTCCAGTTGCCGCGCTGATAGGGCCTCTTCCGGGCTGCCTCCAATGGCAAGTCCGGCTCCAGTTCTCCTTCCTGTCTTCCTGTCCTCCTTCCCGCCGGGTTTAAAAAAGGGACAAAATTGAGATTTTGATCAAAACGACGGGATGGTTGAAAAATGCTAAAATAACGGGACTGTCCCGTTCAAAATGGGACGTATGGTCACCCTACAGATTGTGCCTCATGCTTAGAGTTTAACTTAGAATGAATCTGAGCGATTTTGTCCTGCAGATGCTCGGCAAACTCTTCCGACCAGCCCTGTAAATGGGTCACCAAATCCACCCGACCCAGAAGAGATCTAGCAATCTTAAACAGGGCCATCGGGCGGCATTCTGCGGACGCAATAAGAGCAGAGAAATAATCACAATATTTAATCTGTGTGGTAGAGGAGTAGCTGGGGTCTCAGGTTTATGTAAGTATAAAGGTGTTTTGGGGGGACTGGGTTGTTTTTCTTTGTGCTGTTGTTTTTGTCTAGTATTAATGGGGGCTGTTAAAGAGGTATAAAGACTGCCTGCCCAAAGAAATTTCATAACTAAGTTTCTTGGAGGTTTTATCTGAAGAGGAATCCCTAGCTTTGATTTCTACTTTAGCAACCTTTCATTGAGAAATATAATTTTTAAAAAATACCCAGAAATGTATGAGAGGAAGGATGGTATAAAAATAACAATTAATAAACAAAATAGTTGAGACTGTATAGCATTTCTATGCAGATTCTATTTATTTTAGTGGGTTTATCAGAAGAAAGTATTTAATAGAGTTTGCCTCAGGTCTTTTAAATAATACAATCAAACAACATGCAGAACTTATTTTTTTTCCTGTGACTGAGGGCTAAATGTACTTGTCTTTACGTGGGATTCTAGGGGTTGCACTCCCCCAAACCTCAGGTGAGGTTTTATAATATATATGTGTGTGTGTGTGTGTGTGTGTGTGTGTGTGTGTGTGTGTGTATAATAAATTATACTTGATTTAATTTTGAGTTACCTTGAATTAAACCTTCATCGTTTGACTCAAACATAGTTAATGTTATCACCATCCATATATTTAACACTTTTTCCCTTTTGTTACATTAAGCATGGTAATTTTCTGGTAACTTTGAAAGAGCTCTGGGGACCTCATTCATGCAGAAAATCTTGGGGTCTCTCACGAGGCAGCTCTGCATTAGAATATGTATTGTGGTTATAAGCTCAGTTCAAAACATTTCCCTATTGATGTAAATTATCTTTTTCTCTGTAAGAAATATATATTCTGCTGTCTTTTGCACTTTGGGACTGGTTGGGAGGGAGAATAATCAACCACTTTTACCGTGATTAAAGTCTGTGCATCGTTTGGCTAGGATGCTAAAACAATAAAGAAAATCACCGCCCATGACTTACAGTTTATTTTTGTTTATTTGTTTTTCACCTTAGTAAAGATTTTGAAATGCTAAAGAGGAAAGCATCTTTGATTCAAATAAATGCATTTATTGAAATTTGAGAGAGCCAGTTTGGTGTAATGGTTAAGGCACCAGGCTAGAAACTGGGAGACCGTGAGTTCTAGTTGCCCCACATGGGACAAATCTGGAGTGTGTAGGGCATGCATATGGTGTGAAAAGCTACACACACTCCAGATTTGCCCAATAAAATTGAGTAGAACCCCACAGATAAAACATGAAGTAAACACACCAAACTGAGCATGCTATGATACATTTTCTCAAAGCTCAAGCTGAGAAAGAAGCTTAGAAATCCATTCTGTATTTATCTGAGAGTGATAAGTAATGTAAAAGGCTTTGATAAGAGACAAATTATCTCTTTTAGCTGACCCTTTACTTGAGCATTCCTCCGTTAGTGATTTCTGCATTCTGCTCCAAATGATTGCTTTGTCACTGGCTAAGAATAAGAATTTCAACATTTGTAAGCAGAACAAATAGGGAAAGAGAAGAGGCCATTTCTTTCTAGAAAAAGCAGAGAAAGGTTATCTGCCCAAAGCATTAATTTTTAGCTTTTATGAGTATCTACCAAAGGTACAAATCAAAAATTATGCCCAACATAGCAGTGACAATTTTGTTGACATTACTGTGAATCTTTGAATAGTATGAACTCTCTCTGTAGGCTATAAAGTACTTTCATACAAGTCAGTGAGAATTTCAGTTTTGTGGAAGAGGAGTTGTGGTTTATCAACATCTGGAGGAGCCACAAGCTCACCACTCCTTCAGTAGATGCTGGTTGCTACTGATTTCAGAAAGCTGAATCTGATACATCTGTGTTGAGCTGATAATGAACTGGAAACATAGAACCTTTGTTTATCTCCAGCAGTATAATCAGTATAATCCAGCTGTTAGACCTATTTAAGTCTTGAGTCTTGCTCCTCAAAAGGGTAGGTTTTAGTTTCTCATATTTTTAATACTAAAAGGACAGAGTCTCTTTCAAAGACCTGTTTCATCACATTAGGAGAGGTTTGTGTCCAATCTGATGTTGTGCTCAATGCATAACAATGTCACAAAAAGCTGTATTACAGGGCTAAATGTGCATCCGGGGATCTTTGGGGATGCTCACAAAGATAACAGCTCAAGAGCAGGTTACATTTTCAGTCTGCTGAAGAATCACATTGGTCTCAAAGCAAGCCGAAATGTGGAATACACACATTGCTACTTCTTATTAGTATTGCTGCTAAATGATGACTAAGAAGTCACATTACCATCATAACCAAGGCTAAGCAATCTTAACTGGTAGCAACGTTAAGGAATCCTAACTGCTACTAAGTATCTACAAGTAACAATACTACCTCTGTCATATTGTCCCTCAACACACCAGAAGAGCTTTTACTCTTGCTTGTCCTGGAGGAAAGCTGCTATAACATACCAAGAGAGCCGCGACTCTGTCCTTGCAGTGAGGGGGAAATTGAAACTGTGGGTCATGTGTTGCTGCACTGCCTTTTTTTATAGAAATCTATGAGACATGTGGGGCATGATGGCTCAGTGGTTAATATGCCAGGCTTGTCGATCGGAAGGTTGCAAGTTCGGCAGTTTGAGACCCGAGCGCCGCGTGATGGAGTGAGCTCCCGCACTCACCCCAGCTCTTGCCAACCTAGCAATTCGAAAGCATGAAAATGCAAGTAGATGAATAGGTACCACTTCGGTGGGAAGGTAACACTGTTCCGCATGTGTCATGCCAGCCACATGACTGTGGAAGCATCTTCGGACAACGCTGGCTCTTCGGCTAACAAACGGAGATGAGCACTGGCACCTAGAGTCGGACACGACTGCACAAATGTGCGGGGGGAACCTTTACCTTTACCTTTATAGTTATCTGTCCTAGTTATTTGTAATATTTAGATTATTCATTGTAAAATTAATTGTAATGTTATAGGATTCTTTTGAGTTTCAATACCTCTACTCTGTAATTTTATCTTAATAATTTTTATCTATAACTTATTTTATTCTATCAATAAGATTTTTAATTTTTATTTTATTCTAATTTTTATAAGTTCTATGCTGGTCTACGACCAAAATAAAATTGATTGATTGAATTGCTAATAATTTTCATTTAACTCAATATAATCAGCTATCAGATAAGCATGGAATTAAAACTACATATTCCATTCAATTTTGTAAACGTTTTTCAGTCAAAAATATATCTGGGATTGTATCGTCCTCTGTTCAGTTAGCTACAACACTCGATATATTGCCATCTATTAAAACTGAAGGCAAAATAATAACAGCTTTGACTGAGAGTTAGGTGAAGATTTAGCATGTAATCCTGTTTGGATTACAGGCAGTAATTATATTAATTGGGGTCAGAATAAACTAGACTAAGAAAGATCTTGCCTTAAAATGTTAAATTCAGTCAGAACTGCTGGAAGCACCCTTTAAATCAAACAGTCATACAGCTGAAGTGTTGCCCTTGAATGCTGCCCTCTTAATATTGCTTGTGAAGATCATTCTTCCAGAAGTTGGCTGTAAATGGGAATAAATGTGTGTAGTCACTCTGAAGATCTCTGCAGGTTGCTACTGTGCTTTCAGTTCTAGCCAGCTGTACAACTGAGCAAAAGTCAACACTTGACCAGTGGTATTAGAGATCCTGAAATCATGCATAAGTTGAAATGGAGTATTTGAGATGATCACACTCATGATCAAACTCACAAAATGGGCAGTGGAGTGCGACGTTGATGGGACACAAGGTGGCCATTGGCAAGGCATTTACATTCTTTCAACGGAACATGGAGACTTGCCCTGTTGACATGATGCATTTTTATTTTCTACACACAAGTATCAATTCATTGCTGGAATATCAAGTGTGAAAGACAAGGAGACCTCAGTCTAAAGCGGCAAGAGATTTTCATGCAAAAAACACAGTTTAATTGCAATTTAATGTTTTTTTAAATAAATTTTATTAAAAATTTTAAAAACATAAAAACTAACACAAAGTAATACAAAATAGAAAGAACAAAGGAAGAAAGAGAGGATAAAAGTGCAGTGAGAAAGAATAAAAAGAAATAGAAAGAAGTTTCCGATTTACTCTGCAGCAAATATAAGTATGATTACAAAATTACCTCTTCCTCCATGATTACAAAAAAACCCTCACTTTTTTCTATTATCCTCCCCCCCCCCCCAATCATCAAAACCACAAGTCATAAGTACATTTTTTCCATGTCATGCAAAAAGTCTATAAGGGGTTTTCAGTCAACCATAAATGAAAATATAGTCTTTTCTCTGACCAAGGAAAACAAAAATTCTCTTTAAGGTTAGAACATAATGTAAATTTCAATCCTTTCAACCACATATTTTCCCATTGTTCCATTTATACACTGTATGTAACCAAAATTTTAGCCCATTTTATCATAGATTCTTTCACTTGTTCTTCTTCTGTCTCATGCTTCAACAAAAATTGATACATTTTAGCAATGACATGTTCATCATTAATGCATAATTCTGTGCAATTTAATTGCAATTTAAAAGGAACATATTTTCCAATTGCAAAAATTAGTATACTACAAATGACCTTTAATGCAACCTATACCGTACGATTAGTTGACGCTGATGTGATACATTCCCCTAGTTCAATAAAAATCCAGCCCTCTATTTTTGCTTCATATGATTGTTCATAACTATTAGTTGAGGCAATGAAACTAGATTGCTGTGTGAAGCTTCAATTATATTGCAGCCTAATCTATCTCAAAGGACTATGAGGATAATAATGGGGTTCACCATGTTCACACTTTAAGCTTCTTGAGGAAAATATATTAATGTAATAAATAAAGTTCAGATTTTTTTTCTTTAAAAAATGTGGGAGCATATCATAAAAAACAAAGAAAAGTCTTAACCTTACCGAAAATGGATCAATACTGTGCTGAAATCTTCTCCAACTTTCCCAGATCTTTCCTTTGAGTTTCTTTTTCCTCTGCTAAAATTTGTATTTTCACATTGCTTTGGAATTTATTTAGAATTTATTTTGGTGGAATCGAGTTTATTTCATCATTGAAAGGTGAAGAAGGTGCTGTTCCATTCCCTTCCTCCTTCCCCCCCCCCCTTCTGTTATTTGTGTCTCCTGGTTACCTACACATTTTGATGTGGAAAAACACAGGGGAGAGCTCTTTTGTGTCATTATTAGGATGAAGGGGTGTAAATTGAAGATCAGTAAGCTAGAAAGGTTGTAGGTGACTAGAGAAATCATTGCACCATAAAAGATTGGGCACATACCCTCAGCCTCATCATGATTCAGATTAACACAAGACTATCGCCAACATACACAAAAATGTCTGTATTTTTTTTACTCATTTGATTTTTTTTTCCTGTTAAACTGAAAGAAATTAGTTTAAAAGATGTAGGGTTGGTGTTCTTTCTGATACCAGTAATTGACTTTCTGCGAAGTTTTTTGTTGTTGTTGTTCAATCTTGCTGTTCGATCTGCCTGGACTAGTCCCTGCAGTTTTCTTGGCAAGATTTCACAAGTGGTTTGCCATTGCCTCTTTCCTAGGGCTGAGAGACAGTGACAGGCCCAAAGTCACCCAGCCAGCTTTCATGCCTAAGGTGGGACTAGAACTCACAGTCTCCTGGTTTATAGCCCGTTGCTTAACCCCTAGACCAAACTGGCTCTTAGTCTAAAGTAAAATTGAACCAGGAGGCAGGATTAAATGAAACATTTGCCAGTTTCTATTCCATGTACAAATGAATCTACTCTAGTGGATCATTCTATTCATACTTCAGAATTCCTCCTCCATTTTCAGATTTAAAACATGCCACTAGTTTAGCAAATTGGGAGGCAGAAGAAATCAAGGGGAAGAATCTTAGAGAACAGATGTATATAACTTTTTCCCAGCTGGAGTGACTTTTGTCTGTTGTTAGAGACATAACATGAGTCACAAAATCTTTGGGGATTGTGTATGTTATGTATGTACACACACACACACACACACACGCACGTTTCTCTAGGATTTAGGAAAGCATCTCTATGGGGAAATGGGTATTTCTCTATTAGAGAAAGAGAACAGCTATCAGGAAGGAATGCAGAATGAATTCCATTCCATTCTAATGCTTGTAGTGTTCTTATCACTTACAGCACTTTCCAGAATTCTGCAGGTAAAGGGAAAATGAAAGAATGCATGGAAGTGTATTTGTCATCAAATTTAAATATGAAGTGCTATGTAAAACAGGATATTAGCTCCCACCCCTCAACAGATGATGTAGAAAGACATTTTGTATTCAGTAAGACATGCCAATGCACCTTTCGTTCCTCCACCATAGCTGGTGAGGCAGCTATGTTATTTTGTAATCTGGAGGAGGAAAAGAACAATATGTTATATTTGTCACCTTCTGTAGATTCTTCATTAAAAAAGAAAAAGAAGAAAACTGTCTTAACTTTAAGAGTACCAGATGGAACAAATTCTTGTTACACTGCTTACTGTGGTTAATGTAGAGAGTTAACCACTTCTTAAGGGAAAGTGGGGATGATAGAGATAACATGCAATAGATCTAGTATCCCCAAACCAATGCTGGATTATAGTGGTTGTATATAGTGATGTCACATGAGATAGGCAGCCATATAAATAAGATAACTAACTAAATAAATAAAATATAATCCCATCACTTCACTCACTGATTTATACCAAAATTTGTCACAGTTTAAAATTGAGAGTTTCCAAAAATCTTCTATGGAAAATCATTTGGTGTTTATGTGACATACTCAACTAAAATATTCAGTGAGTAAGTATGTGTGAGAGAGACCATCGTACTTCACAAAATGGTGGATAAAATTTAACCATATTTTGTGGCTTGCAGTGCTGTCTTCATCTGAAATGACAGCTCTTTCTGCTTTTGTCTTCATGTTAAACCCCAAATCTTGGTTAAAGAGACATATAGGATGTGTGGACAGTGGGTTACAACCCTTGATCCTTGCTCTGGTGACTACATTTACTGCTCTACTGCTATTTTTTGTGGTCATGCTGTAGCTTCAAAGAACTCTAGATTAAATGGATTATCTGGATCCCTTTCAGTCAGGATTCAGGCTGGGGTATGGGATGGAGATGGCATTGATTGTGCTATTGGGTGACCTCTGACAGGAGCAGGAGGGGGATAGTGCAGCCATCCTATCTTCTTGACCTCTCAGCGGTGTTTGATACCATCAAACATGTTATCCCTCTGGGCCATCTCTGGGAGATGGGGGTGGGCAGGACGATGCTGTGTTGGTTCTCCTCCTTCCTCTAGGGATGGTTCCAGTCAGTGTTAATAGGAGAGGAGATGTCCAGTCTGTGGCCCGTACTTTGTGTGGTGCCTCAGGGCTCAGTTGTTTCTTCCCTCCTTTTTAACATCTATATGAGGCCACTGGCTGAGATCATCTGACAGTTTGGGACAGCTTTATATCTCCACCCCAGGCAGTCTGAGTGATGCCATGGACGTTCTGTCCCAGTGCCTGGAGGTTGTGGGGGCCTGAATGGGGAGCAACAGGCTTCAGCTCAACCCAAGCAAAACTGAGTGGCTTTGGGTTTTTGGACCTTCTAGTGCTAGGGACTTTCCATTGTTGGTCTTCGATGAGGTGGCACTGCCTCAGACAGACCCAGTGCACAATCTGGGGGTCTTGCTGGATTCATGGCTCCTGCACAAAGAGCAGGTGGCAGCTGTGGCTGGGAGGGTCTTTGTACACCTTTGGGTTGTGTGCCAGTTGCACCCATTCCTGGACTGGGAGGCCCTGCTCACTGTCACCCATGCCCTCATGACCTCTGTCAGGACCACTGCAATGTGCTCTACATGGAGCTGCCCTTGAAGAGCATACGGTGCATTCTCCCTCCAGAGATCAGGCTGGTCCCGACCCTGCTGGCCTTTCATAAGGCCTTAAAGACCTGGCTCTGTGCCTGGGCCTGGGACCCCGAGTGTGTGCAGGGACCCGTTTCTTTGTTAATTTAGTGATTATGTTGGGTGATTTATTCTCAGATGCTATGTATTTTAATGTTTGTATTATTTTAATTGTTTTTATTTTATAAATTTTGTTCGCTGCCCAGTCACTTCGTGGGATGGGTAGCCGTACAAATTAATTAAATAAATATTTTTTATTTTCTCCAGTGAGGGGGGGAAAGTACCAGAAAGGATGAGGGAAAGTACCAACCACCCATCCTCCTTTGCAGCTGCTCCAGAGGACCTGGACACAAATGACTGAGCAGGACTCCTTGACTCTGTTTCCAGTACATGGAGTTAGTTAAGGAGCAAGGGGAAGAGGGTTCCTTCTCAGCCTTATTGTAGGAACATGGTTGGTATATTGTGTAGTTACAACCTATAATGAGCAGAAGGAATAACTTGAGGAACAGGAGGAAGAGCCACAACCAAGGCAATGGTCAGATAAAAATCTGAGTCCAGGGCAGAAATGTAATTTGAGAAAACATCTCAGACATGACCTTCCCTAGTTCTCACATAGATAAAGAGATGGAGTGGGGAATCACATTCAGACTTGCAAGATTCTCTTACTGTAACCTTATAATAAAAGCATTGTTAGCTTGTGTGCCTTTGGTTTCCAAGTTTGGTCTACCTTGGAGGGCTGACATCAATCTTGCAAGTCTTTTCCCCTTGTTCCTCAAGGTTATTCCTTCTGGTCGTTACACAACTATTTAGCTATAAAGGTCATCTGAGTTTGCAATGGTGCATATAGGTCCTGGACATGTATTTATTTATTTATTTATATTTCCAACTTATATCACCGCCCATCTCTTCCCATTCCGGAGGGGACTCTGGGCGGTTTGTAGCTGTAGCTGCTCTGAAGCTATTAGAGGACAAGTGATTCATAATTCTCTGGTTGAGGGTGGACTGACATCAGAGCGGAACTGCTTCAGACAAGGATTTTCTTTTGAGGAAGCATAATTTTCCAGATTAAACCAAAAGAGGCACTATCTGGGTTGATCTATCATGGTTTGAATAAATTACAAATGATGGCTTCAGTAAGTTCTCTCTCCATGTTGGTAACTGGGTTTACATAGTACCCTAAATCAGATTTGTTTTAACTATAATTTGTGGAATGAGCCACAGTTGCCTGGGTTCAAACATCATGTTAATACACAATCCATAATTCATAAAATAAAACATCTGGGTTCACACAAAACAAAACAAACCACATTATGGCTTAGCACAATGCGCAAATAGAGTTCATTTCTTGTCCTCTGAATCTCTCTGTACACAACTGTAGTATCTTTTCCAACCCTTCTGTCTGCTCATGTCTGTACCTTCTGTTCGTAACACTCAATCATTTTCATCAAAATTCCCACAGATGGTTATGTCTAAACAGGAATCTCTACATTTCTCTTTAAAATTTTAACAAAACTTCTGACAAGTGTTAATTTAATAATACAGTACAACTTTCTTATAGCTTAAAATTGTATGTTATACCCTTAGGCCCCATAATTGCAGCAACTCATGATTGGCTCACCCTATTGAAGATCTAAAGATACAACTTCCTATTATGCTAAGTGTTAGGCCAGGCAAGAAAGCAGCTACTTTTGACTGAAACTCAGCTTGCATTTATTTTACATCAGTTGTTTGGTGGGAGGAACTTATCTACTCACTTGTTAAATAGTACAAGTAAACACAGACCTAAGTAGGAGGCATGGTGCTCTAAAGTCCTGTTAAACAGCCTCCATAATTTGTTGTAGGAGGTAAATTGTGTTCACCTCTGGGATGCCCTTTATTTCTAGCAGCTGTGAAAAGTCACATTTGGTGAACAAACTCATCTAGGCCCATTTGTGCCAAATTCCAGCACAGAGTCACAGGTACAAATTGCAACTTGAGAATTGGCAATTTTTAATGGATTGAAACAGGCTCCAAAACATTTCAGCCCGCCTACTCAAAATATGTGCATTTATGGCAAAGCATTTGTTCCCTTCACATGCTCACATATTGCCAGGAGGAGAGTGAGAATCATGTAGAATTCAGCTGAAATGAGAGCGAAAGTGGGACAGGGAATCACAAGAGAGAGTAATCACCTGAGACCCAATTTTCACCATTCCACAATTGGTGCAGCCTAGTAAGTCCAGGACTTTGCTAAGTAGTCTCCCCACATTCCTTCCCCCCCACTTCCCTTCAAATTGCTTGTGGTTTGGAATCTTCCCCTACCTGCATTTCATTTTCTCAACAAATATGACATGGCAATCAGGGTAAGAGATTGCAGATCACCTAAGTTCACTCTTATAGCTGAATGGAATTTTGAGTCCCCAACCTGAGTCCCCAGATAATGTGAGTATCCAGTATCACCCTTATTTTCCACAATCACAATGAGTTCCAGATAGTCCCCAGAGTCATTTTCAGAAAACAAATGTCATCAATACTTTGACAGAATGCTCATCTGCTCATCTATTGTGTGTGTGTATGTTGCTGTTGTTCATGTTTTGTGCCACTGTATTACACGTATCAACATGTGAGCAAGCTCCTAATTTCACTGTAGGCTTAAAACAAAGGAAAAGACGGGTTTTGTCAATGATCCACTGTTAACAGCATTTATCTGTTTCTTCAGCACTGGCAGCAAGTGAAGGCTGTGGGTCACAGGTGAATAAATGGATTAAAAACATAACTGTGCGACTATGTAGCAGATCCTGATGCTTTATGCTTGATCGCTTCCCTGGTTCCTCATTCTTTACACCTGTCTTCAGGGACAAGTCAGTGAGATTTTATGTAATGCTTCAGGGTAACCTTCATTGCTTATATCAACACAGAATTTGTTCTAATATATATTGTGTAGCTAAATGATTTCCGAGGAAAGAAATGGGACAGCTGATTTAAGGCTGTTTGTTTTCTTAAAAAGAGAATCAAAATGATGATGATGATGGGTACTATTAAAACTATTTCAGTACTAGAAGAATGTCAGCTTTATATTTTCCCCCCCTAAGTACTGTATCTCTTTTCACTAATTTCCTAATATTCAGTGTTAAATACATGTTGTTTCTTCCCCATACATTCAGACCTCATTTTGGCCCCATGCTAACACATCAATCAGATTTTATTTATTTATTTATTTATTTATTTATTGCATTTTTCCACCGCCCAAGTCAACAATGACTCTGATTGCATTCATATACTCTGCTTTAATTAATCAAGAACACTTCTCAGGGATTAATTCAGCAGTGATCAATCAGGCATGATTCCCCTATACCACTTTATTAAAATTACATTGGCAAAATTCATTTTTCACTACAATTTAAGCGCTTACCAGGGTTTTCTATTTTACCTGTTGTACTGCTTCTAAATATACTATCTCACAACCCAATTCTGACCACGCAGAAGTCAAATTTAATTCTTTATGTGCCAAACCAGTATCTTAAATGTCCCAGGAGTACTTGGAGACCACATGGTCTACCTCACAGACTGAGACCGAGTGGAAGAGGGAGAGGAATTGGGCTGAGATCAAGAACTCACAAATAAAACTTTACAGAGTGGCTAATTCAAATCCAGGTTGGAAATGGGTGACAGTTGAGAAATCTAAGTGACAAAAGGGTCATTTATGGGAAGAAGGGAACCATGATATGTTACCTGGGAGGGTGACAATGGTAATTACCATGTTTGTAACTGCTGCAAAGAAGATCGGAAGTTGCTTCTTTAGATATCTTTCTTTTTCTCTTTCCTTCTCTTTTGTCTTTTACTTTTTTATTCTTTAATCTCTCTCTCTCTCTCTTACTTTTCTTTTTATGTTTCTATAGTTTTTTAAAAAAAATATGTAAAATCTTTTAAAATAAAATTATATATAAAAATATAACAATAAAAATCTGAGTGATGCCAAGGTGAGGTTTTTGAGTGTAGAACACACAGTTGGCTATTTCAAATGTTGTCTTCAGAGACCTTCCAAGTCTGATGGAGCTTGAGTTTCAAGGCTTAGTCATTGTTCAAGAATGCTTTCACCTAATTCTAACTTCTAATTTGTTATTACTGTCCAGGAGCCCTGTTCTGTGGTATGGTACCCTTTGTTTTTTGATATGGTGGTAGTGAAATCTTAGATTCTGATGATGTGGATTAAGTTCTACAAAGAAAGAAGATTCAAGGTGTTGTTGAAATGGAAGGGATTAGATTTCCTCCAATCTCTAATCCAGTTTTTAACTCGCTTTTAACTTGCATTTATGTTTCACTTCTCTACCCTACATAGAATAAATAATTAGCATCATTTGATGAATATTCATGGATGAAGGTCAATTGCCCATTAAGCTTTTCTCAGGGTAAATGCAAAGATTGGTTACAGAGGCACAGTCATTAGCAGCATTAAATTAACTTCTATGGAGGATGCTAAATTCGATGTTACAGTCTATGTGTCAAGATTCACACTAGTGAAAATCAAGCTCTAAATCTCAAGTACCCAGACATTTAACACTTTATTCAGGATTTGGATTTCTCAGTAGTAGTCTTTCAGACATGACTTGGCTAGACAGGACTCCTAATTGCCAACAAGAATGAAGCCAAGTATTCACAGGGCATTTGCCTACTATACTAAAAAAAAAAAGGTAAAGGTTCCCCCCGCACGTATGTGCAGTCGTGTCCGACTCTAGGGGACGGTGCTCATCTCCCTTTGTTAGCCGAAGAGCCAGCGTTGTCCGAAGACGCTTCCACGGTCATGTGGCTGGCATGACCCACGTGGAACGCTGTTACCATCCCACTGAAGTGGTACCTATTAATCTACTTGCATTTGCATGCTTTCAAATTGCTAGTGTGGGAGCTCACTCCGTCATGTGGGACTAGGGATTCGAACCTCTGAACTTGCGATCTTCCGATCGACAAGCCTGGCCTCTTACCTGCTGAGCCACCATGCCCCTTGCCTACTACACTACACAGACATTTATATGGGTCTGTGCTTCAGGATTTAA
The DNA here is from genome assembly GCA_023362775.1 of Charina bottae. Classification (NCBI taxonomy): domain Eukaryota; kingdom Metazoa; phylum Chordata; class Lepidosauria; order Squamata; family Charinaidae; genus Charina; species Charina bottae. The sequence continues at coordinate 10,206,464 of JALMGJ010000015.1, forward strand.
ACTCTTGGTTTTATCTTTATCTCACCTTTCCAAGTCGACAGATGTTTGTTTTGAGAAGCACCTGATCTATGTTAACAGAACGGTTCTCTTTGTTGGTTCCTACGTCACTACCTTCTTCAATTGATTGGTGGCATTATAGCCCTACATGGCATAGGGCCAGGCTATTGCCTCTCTCTCATTGTTTCTGTTCAGCCCACCAGATCTAGCAGAGAGGGCATGCTCTGGGCCCTTTCCAAACAATGTCATCTTGTTGGAGCCCGGAGTCATGCCTTCTCTGTGGTATTAATCCACGTATGCTGCCCAGGGTCACTGTTGTTGGGTGGGTGGCCATATAAACCATTTAAATAGTTAAATGAATAAATACAGTATGTGTGACTACTAGGTACCCTGGCTGCTCTGACATTGAATATCTTTAGTTTTTGCTTAAAGATGAATGGTCTGCAGTTACAGCGCAGGTAGCTAGATTCTGCGCAGCAGCTTTAAGGATTCAACAAAATTTGGTGAATAGCTAACTGTAAAAACCCTTTTAAATAGTCTAATGAACCCAAACTTCAGAGATTATCATTTATTGTATTTAAGTAGTAAATAATAATAATTTAGGATGTTTTAATCAAATAAGTATTAATATGGTGTAACATAGGCTGTTCCTTTGATTTTATGTGTAATGATAGCGAACTTGCTAAATTCTAACTATGATATGGATTGTATTCTTACCATGTTTGAGAATTTTATTGGACACCTTAGAGAAATTTTAATTGTACTGGTCTATGACTGTAATAAAGAATGATGATGATGATGATGATGATGATGATGATGATGATGATGATGATACTGTATGTGTGATTGCAAGGTTTCATGCATATTAAAAAGAACGTACTGTAGCATCCTACTGTGTTTTGTTTTGTTTTGTTTTGTTTTTTTCCTAAAATCATCATCTCAGTAAATTGGAAATTAAAACTGGAGGAATCCCATCTAGCAATTTGCTTTGGTTCCAATTTAAGGCTACATTCTTAGTCAAATGAAAAAGGATGCCTCAAATATTTGTCAAACATTTTGCAAGCAAGCTTGTGAAAAAATAAGATCAACGGTGATCTTTCTTAGTGTAAAGTTCAGTGAGAGAACTTTTTTCAATTTAAATATTCAACATTAATTTTCTGCAGTAGAGAAACACTTATCTTTGGGGGTTTGGGGTCATTTAACCAGATTAAACAATGTTCTCTCTCCCAACACTAATGTAATCCTGCTTTTAGGGTGTGTAACAGAGGAAACAGGAAGTGGTATGATGAAATCTATTCCTTAATTACCTAAATGTTTTTTTCTCCCTCTGGAAAATCATCTATTTTATCCTCCATCCTCATGTTACTTTCTATTTTCTTTTCAGATAAAGCTGTGAGACAATGTAGGGGTCTGTTGCTTCACTCCAGCCTGCTTCTATTCTGTGATCCATGAGAGGCGTTTCCTCATGAAGTCTTTCCTTCAGATGAAATTGAGGGTTGTGAAACCTGGGAAGTTGCAGACTGTTGGTGATAGTGAAAGACAAGATATTCACACAAGGGTCCTTTGTTACGAAGTGGAAGAATGCCCTTCTCCTCCCATGAGAATTTAACTGACATTTGCTTCTCTTTCAAATCATTGAAAACAATTCCTTGCTTTTCCACCAAAATGAGAATTATAAAACTTCAAATTGATGGCATAAAAATACAGCGAACTGTGATAATCTCATCTGAAAGCCCCAAAGGAGGCAACCCTACTAGCAGTTTTCTCCTGGACATCCAGTTACGCTCCAGGATAATGAAGCCAAGGAGACTGGAGACCAGCACAGGGATTTCTCTACATCATACATTCTTCTACCACCTTCCATTTAAGGTAAGGGAAAGAACACTTACAACACACGTAGGAAAACATCACCCAAATGTTCAACCAATTTGCTTAAGAGATACTGCTTTTCCATTGAATTTAATACAAATATTAAGAGAAGACGAAACAGGGAGAAAGTTTGATCACAGCACTACAGACTGCTCTTTTTGGAAAGTCTGGTCTTTTGTCAGTATTTCACACTTGATTTCCCTGACCCCTCCTCACCTAAAGTTCCTGTATCTATAACTGTTTTCCACACATCAGCTTCATGGGAATAAACCAACTACATTTGACAGAGATTTCATGTGAGTAAACTGTCAGTGTTGGAGACATCTCAACCCAAGAGGGGGGACTGAATCCCAAAAGAAGACAACTTGGGTTTCAACTTGGTCTATGGTACAGCTCTTCAGCCAAAGAAGTGGCTGTTTCTGTGTATTATTCTGACAGGAGGCCTGAAGGGTTGTTCATTGACCAAGGTGAAGGTTTTATCCATAGAAAAGCAGTTCTTGAAGAAACAATTTGGGCAGTGGGCAAAGCCTTAGAGAACTAGGGCAAGAAGAAGAGCAAGGGGCAAGGGAGAGTGATTGCTTGAAAATATCCCATTTAGTCGTCAAGTGGCTGCTGTTGTGGCATGAAACCAAACTGATCTGTCATCTCCAAGATCCTTTTATTTTATCCTGCTGTCAGGTGAGGAGAGGGCAGCTGGTAGCAGCTGTGTTAATTTAGATGTGACAACTTAAAAAAAGGAAAGGAGGAGAGATGGGGAGAGAACACCACAGCTGAGAAGAAAACAGCCAATGCCATGGGAATGAAACTGAAAAGAGTTTCAGCAGTTTGGGGATCTCTTAAATAGTACTTGGGCTTTGCAGAAGCAATTAAACATTTGTGAGAAGGAATGTGGGCCTGATGATTTGAATGGAATATTGAGTAATGTTGGGTGACAAAGTATCGTGCTCTTCTGTTACATGATTTTTCCAAGTAAGAAGGCTACTGAAATTCTTTTCATCTGAATGTCTCCTGAGTGAGGAGCTCTCAAGTTACCCAACTTTCTTTTTTTTTTTAAAAGGAAGAATAGTAATTCTCTATTAATTTTCACATTTTAGAAAAAAGTCTAGAGAGTTGTGGTTTTATTTTCTTTCTGTACTGGCATGCTTTCAGGTCACATTTCCTGCATTAAACAACTTTTTTGGGGTGGGGGAGATTAAGACATACTTGACTTTTTTTTAATTGCAGTAGATGTTTGAGAATCAGCTAGTTGCCTACTTAATTAGAAACAGACTAGCCCTCCATAGAATTCAGTTGTCTTGAACTGTAAAATTTTCCTACCCCAATAGACATGTGAAAATATAATGCTGTAATTATTTGCTAGTTGCTGATTTAATTTCTTGAATATTAAATTCACTGTTTTCATCCAGTGTTTCATTGGGGTAAAGCAACCAACCAGAATGCAAAATAAATTTCAGAACTAAGGCTGCAGAATTTAATTAACTGATCAGGTTAATATATTTATTCTTTTTCTGTAATTAGTAACTGATGCTCCAATTAAAGGTATAAAAGTAAAGGTAAAGGTTCCCCCACACAGCTGTGTCTGACTCTATGGGCCGGTGCTCATCTCCGTTTGTTAGCCAAAGAGCCAGCGTTGTCCAAAGATGCTTCCACAGTCATGTGTCTGGCATGACACGCGTGGAATGCTGTTACCTTCCCACCGAGTTGGTACCTATTTATCTACTTGCATTTGCATGCTTTCAAATTGCTAGGTTGGCAAGAGCTGGGGTGAGTGCAGGAGCTCACTCCGTCATGCGCCCCTCGAGTCTCAAACCTCTGAACTTGCGACCTTCCGACTGACAAGCCTGGCATCTTAACTGCTGAGCCATCGTGCTTCGTATATACCTCAATTAAAGGTATAGAAGAGAAATATTTATGAAAGTTACAGATAACATGCACAAACTTAGAAGTTAGGAGAAATAACATCATTCAGAATAAATAAAGAATTCTCATTTTTTTCACCATAAGGGAAAAGTTTCTTCTAAGATACTGCTCACCAGAATGTATGGCATCATTTTATTATTATGTATTTATTTATTTATTTATTTTCTATCCCACCTTTATTATTTTTATAAACACTCAAGGTGGCGAACATACCTCCTTCCTCCTCCACTTTTCCCCACAACAACAACCCTCTGAGGTGAGTTGGGCTGAGAGTGAGTGACTGGCCCAAGGTCACCCAGCTGGCTTTCATGCCTAAGGTGGGACTAGAACTCTCAGTCTCTTGGTTTCTAGCCCGTTGCCTTAACCACAAAACCAAACTGGCTCTCTTCCCATAAATGACCCTTTTGTCACTTAGATTTCTCAACTGTCACCCATTTCCAACCTGGATTTGAATTAGCCACTCTGTAAAGTTTTATTTGTGAGTTCTTGATCTCAGCCCAATTCCTCTCCCTCTTCCACTCTGTCTCAGTCTGTGAGGTAGACCATGTGGTCTCCAAATACTCCTTGGACATTTAATATACTGGTTTGGCACATAAAGAATTAATCATCACTAACAAGGTAAGTGTTCTTTTCATTTGGCCATTTTTATACATATCAAAATTTATGCACAGTTAAATAATTAACCAATTAATGACATGTTGGGGACATTGTGGGTGATTAACTATGGCAAATACTTGATTCGGTTGTTTACTAGTTATAAAAGCAGGTCACCTGTTAAAGGACAAATGCAGGAAGAAATCAGTGATTCATCATAAAAGGGATTTGGAAAAATTGTCCAGGAATTTCTCCAAGGCTATTACAAAATTCCCTGTACAACATGGAACATGTTACTGAAAAAGCTGTCTACACTGATTTGATCAGTCCAGGGAGAAGTTGATGAATTGGGGATACGTTCTGATCCACAGTGAAGCCTGAATCTAGTGCAACTTGGAACAATCTGGGACTGTTACTCACCCAATACTGAATGAATTACTCTGATTTACTGCAAAGTTGGTCATGACAAAGGACACATAGTGTTCCTGTGTCAGTCGCTCACACACAAAAGTAAAAATAAAATGCTTTTGGTGTTTGCTTCGATGTGAGAAGCATCATAGTGGGAGGACAGGAATGAAGAGTACTGGATAAAGTGACAGGTCTATCCCCAATTCATAGTAACCCTAGGACCTGGGGGACCTTGGTTGCAGTCCAACCTCAGCAATGGAAATGTTACTGCATCTCTTTGGGCCAATCAGTGACTCTGAGCCCAGGGGGTTGTGGCTGTGAGAAAAATCAGAGGAGGGGAATGTTATGCTGCCTTGAGAGGGAAGGTAGGATATGAATGTTACAAACTAATAAATATATTACAATGGCTGAGTCCCCACTGTCATGAAAGAAACATACTGTAGAGCCTATGTTATATGGTTTCTTTTTATTTCTCCTGGCAAGAATGGAGTTCATTTCCCAAATCACTGGGTGGAATAGGGAATGAGAATCAGAATGGACTACACATGGAGTTGTTTAAATGACTACTATGGAAGGTTAGACCTGGTCCTTGTACTGGGAATGTGGTGTGTGTGTTTGTGTGTATAATACACAAACACCACACACTCCATACATATAGACCTCTCTCTCTCTCCACAAACATCCATATGCTTCCTTTAAGCACACAAAGACTACAGTTTACACCCTTTTTCAAAACCAGTGTTCAGGAGTATACACAAAGGATCACCTCTTAACTGATGTTTTCCCCTCCCAAGTCACACCACACACCATTAGTATCTTATTTCTGGGACTGAGGTCAAGCCCCTGAACAGAAATGGCATTTGCACTTCCATCTCTTACAGCAGTTCAAATGGTAAATAATCTCATTAAATCTGGTGGGAGGAATGTCTGTGGCCCCAAACCTCTTTGATGTTAAAGGCCATGTCGTTAACATGGCCTTAAGATTCTGCTTGAAACTTTCAAGCAGCCCATCAATTTACAGCTAATTGGGACTTTGATAAATGCTTTTTAGCCCTAGCTTGCCATTCTAATTGTCACCACAGTTGACAGACACTGAGTAGCAAAGCAAGGCAAATTCTATCCTGATGTCTTTGGAGGGTGAAAGATAATATATCCTGGAAGATATTATAGTAAGACATTTGCTGAGGATGTCGTACTTCTAAATTCACTTTCACTGGAGTAACATCTTCTGACATCTGAATGAACCCATCTCTCCCATTTCATCCAGTCATCCAAGTCCACTTTTTTTATGAGGTCTTTCAAACCTCCATAAGCACTGCAGTTACTAACCATTAAAAAAGTTCTGGCTGAAAAATATAGTTAAACCTTCCCCTATCCCCTCTGTTTCCTTTGTAGTTTCTGTGTCAGTGTGACAATGCTGCCAGATCCCCTTTGTTACATATTTTGGAGATAGATATGCTACTACCATTCCTATGTTTTACAGCAATTACTACATATCAGCCTGAACACACAAGAATCCAGCCCTAAGGACAGAGCATTTATTTTCTCTCCTTAAGAAGCTGATAAGTATATATTACCCAGCAGCCTGACATGGGGGTAAGGCCATCCCCAGATCAATAATTATTTAACTATTTTATTTTTTCCTTATTCCAAGGGAGGCAGATCTTTACAAAGCTCATAGTTTTGCTAACCCAACTTTGTTCCATAATTGCTGGAAGTTAAATGGAATTACTGGAAGTTAAATGGTTCAAATAGTGTTCTTGCTGCCCAACATATTGCTAATTCAGTATTGAGAGATGAAAAGTCATTGAAAGTAATTGAAACCCTTGATATGGGAGCAGGTGTACAAAGATGTTCACACTAATTGCTTAATCAAAAAACAATAACTAGTGATGTTAACCCTCTTGCTGATTTTTCAAATGTTTATTAATTTAGGCACCTGTGTTACTGTGCAACTATTTTAAAATATCTATAAGGTTATGCTATGGGTTATAAATTTATAACAGGAAAATTATTATTATTTCTTGATCAATGTTCCTAAATGCACACTAACATGATGAGAAGTACATGATTTTACTGTAATGGTAATTGCAGTCTTTTGAGCTGTTTATGTATAATTGTTAAAATTTGTACAGAGTCATCAAACATGTGGATTTCAATTTAAAATTCCAGCTTCTGATTTTCCATAAGTCTGGTAAGTAAGAGTTGTATGTGAATAGGGGTGAGCAAATTAAACGAAATCCAGTTTGAATACTTTTCTGATGATTTATAAGAAGAATCGTAAGATTTCTGTATATGCTCAGAAGTCTTCTGATTTAATTAGATAGTTAGAATGTACTTTCCCTGTGATTCAGGAACCCAGTCTGATCCTTCTTAACTCTTAAGCTTGTGTAAATATTAGTAGTAATAAAAATCATGTAAAGAATCAAAATACATTACTCCAACTTCTTCCTCTGTCCATCCCTGGATCAGGGTGAGAATGACCTATTTGTGTGGAATGAACTGAAGAGGATATATTAACATCTGTAGCTCAGTGGTAGAATACTGGCATTGCATGTAGAATGTTCCAGGTTTAATCCCTGCTATGTCTAGGTAGGGCCATAAAAATCCCTTCTTCCAACTCTGAAAGTCTATTGTCAGTCTGTGCCAGTATCGGGTGAGATGTACCAATGGCCTGACTTCTTGTTTTTCTAAATTTATATTGTGTCAGTAAAGTTGGAATTTGGCTAGAGAAGGGTAGAAATTCACAATTGCTCCTTTCAAACTCTGTTTCTGCTCAACCAGCTGCCATTAGGTTTCTCAGTGGAAAAACATCTGGAGATTGGGTAGGAACTGCTGTTTCATGGACTACATAATAGGACTATTGTAATGCTTCAGATTCAGTTCCAAACATGTTTATTGGACCAGGTGTGGGCATGAACATAACATTTGTCTACAGCTCTTAAAAGTAGCTGCAACTTTTCTGGAAATTTCATTCATTCACTCCTGTTTATATTCCATTTTTCCTCCACAAGCTTTTACTGTATACACAGTACTCCATCCTCCATTTTTCTGCACAGTTTGGACTGAGAGATAGTGACTACCCAGACATCACTTAATGAATTTCCTTTTTTGGTTTTTTGGTTTTTTTTCTATATAGTTTTTATTAAATTAATTTTTAACAAAATAAAAGTCATAAGAGAGAATAAAGAGAATATGGAAAAATAGTGAGTAGTGAGAAAAGAAAATATTAAAAAGACATAGGAAAAGACATGGAAAAGGAAAAGAAAGAAAAGGGAAAAATGATTATAAAGAAACCGCTTCCTACCTTCTTGACAGAGGTTATAGATACCCTCTCTCTCTAAGGTTACATCACAGTTTCCTTCTTTCCATACACTACCCTTTCTAATCTACAAACTCAAAAATCACAAGTTTGTTTTTCTCTTTTTTCAGCAAAAAGTCCATAAGGGGTTTCCAGTCACTAAAAGTCACCTAATGAATTTCCATGGCTGACTTGAGACTCAAAGCTGGGTCTCTTAATCCATATTTTGTACCACTATTCTGCCCTGGCTTTCCCATGGCAAATGCTGTTCTGTTCCTATCTCTTCTTTTTGCAAAGTAATTGCAAAAAAGTGGTAAATTTTTGGGGGGCCAAACTCACAGCCCTAGAATTTTTATAGGACTTTATTCTGATAGCTTTCAAGGAGCCAGTGCAAAGATACTGAGATGAACGTTAATAGCTTCACTTTATGCTCTGCTTCTATTTTATTCATATAATGTTCTGCTTCTCTATAATATGAAGTCGCTGCCAGAGTCAATAATAAATATACGAGCATACTTAGTTAAGTTAATCCTATCACAAATCAGGAGTTATTGGGATGCTCTTAGCATATTTTTTTTTGCATAGGAAGATCTTGCATTGCTTAGACTACAGTAATGTCTTTATCTTGCCACATATTTTCAATAAGTGCATTGTTTTAATGAATAACTAATTCTGCTATTCTTTGAGAGCATGCCATTCTACAGAGCAAGGCAGTAAGCTGGGCTTTTGAACAAGATTGACGTACTAGTTGGAAATGTTTGATTATTCTTCTAGTAGCTAAATAGCTAATATTGTAAGCTATTTGTTTACTAGAAGGGGCTGGTTGCATTTGTCACTAGGTTTTTAATTAGAAAGTGGAATGATAGGTTATAACAGGAAGCAGTAATAAAATTTAAAAAACCAAAAGGCTTCTAGGAAGTCATTCTCACTCTCCCTGGAAATAGTGCTTATTCTGATTTGAAAGGGGGAGAAAACTCAATTGGCCAAAGCTTCATTTTCAAAGCAGAGAGCAGTTCTTTTATGTGGGTATGGAAATGGGAGAATAACAACACAATTGAACAGCATGAGCTGAATAAATGGACAGTATTAACCATATCATTCCAGCAGTCTCCGCAGCGGCCATAATGTCTTAAGAGTATGTGAAAAAGTAAATGAAATAGCACAGTGATTACACTGATTACAGCATTTCTAAATATGTTAGGATCTATTTTTGCTTCAGCAGCACTGTAATTATGCTTCAAAAATGGCCACACACTGAGCTGCTTCATTCTTACTGCATACCTCCCCTGCTCATTTATTTCAACTAATACAGGGTCCAATCTCATACTCAGTTGAGCATCATCTTCCACTTACTAAATAACAACAGGGTAATGCATGTAAGGAAATCCTGCTTCACCTCTTTGTGTGTTAAGATAAGCCACAATCCCCTTGAATCCCTGTAAGGCAAAGGTAATCAGGCAATGCTCTCCCTCAGCCCACATAAGGCCATTGACTTAATTTCAAAAGCTCTTCAGAAGCAAACAACTCAAGCCTAGCTCTTACCTGACAACCAGCTGGATAGGAAGGAAGGAAGGAAGGAAGGAAGGAAGGAAGGAAGGAAGGAAGGAAGGAAGGAAGGAAGGAAGGAAGGAAGGAAGGAAGGACAAGAACTGGTGGTACCTAACTCAAGAGAATCACTATCTCAGTGTGTCACAACTGCTTCCCATGGCTTTGAAGATTGCAGCAAAATATCCTTTGACTCAGAAAGGCAAAAGGAAAAAGGCCAGACTTTAAACCCAGATGTTGTTAACTGTAGTAGGCAGATCTTCCATTGTGTGTTTCTTCATTTTCATCTGCAGTAAATTAACAAATGTAGCAGAATGATGTCCATTACTCTTTTGTCAAGAAACTAGTTCTTGACTTAGAGTCAATAACTAGGGAATTGGGAATTTCAGCAGTGTCTGGAGTGGGATGTGTGAAAGCCTGACATATATAGACAGAAAATGATAGAATCTAATTTGGGTTCATCATTGGCTTGCAGTGCACAAGTATTCCAGAAGGTCTTCAATAAAAAATAAAAAGATGTTAACTCTGCTTCAGGATGTATAGAAAAGACAGGATTATTTGATATAACTTGGTGGCAAAGTTAATGGAACTGACAATGAATCAGATACAGTTCTAACATCTCATTTACAAATCACATGTCTGAGTAGAAGATTTTCTCCATCTTATTCTACTTATATATCTGGCAAGCTTGCCTCAAAGGGAAATGTGAGACAGCATGGCCTTGTTCATTGACTTGTTTGGAAGCAGTCACTACTTGATTCCTTCTCTTTCAAAAATTTATCCAGTCATCAATGCTTACACTAGAGGAAGTGGGATACTGAAGTCCCCTTCATTGACTTGTATAGAATACACAACAACCATTTGTCTTTAGATTTCCTTGTCCCCAAAGTATCATATGGAGTATTTATTTTCCTTTCCACACCTCCTCTCTTTTCCTTTCATATCATCCCTATTAAGCTGCAAATCACTTTAAATGATCAGCCCTCTTGAGACTCTTGGCAAAAAAAAATATAAGCATGCTGCTGACAATTGCCAATTGGTATTTTGGTGACCTTTTTCACCGTATTTTTCAAATAAATCAGAGGAAGGAAATGACGATGCCTGAATAATAAATGGGAATATAAAAGAAATCTAACAGAATGGGCTTAGCTATAAACACAGGCAGCTGTGAATGAACACAACCTGTCCTGCAGGGCAAGAAGAGTTTACATTCTAACAAACATTCTGAGAGGCTGTATAAAAATCATCATATACTAGGGGCAACTAGATATAGGGTGGAAATGTATATTTCAGCATATTGGTATATAGTTTAATGAGCTTTCCCATTGCCCAAAGAACTTGGCAGGTGTTTTTTTTTAACTAGTTTAGGTGCTTCTAGCCCCCATCAATGTGAAAGAATAGTGGTTCTCTATGCCATGGTTCATTAGAAGGAATGTAAGTGTGTGTGTGTGTGTTTACCTGTGGAATACATTGATCTATGAAGGCAATTGCTTCTGTCTGCAGTTAATTACAATATTGTAATTAGTTGGTTGAAAGTGCAAGTAGTTAAGGGTTACTATCTGTGCTCCTGATCCTGAGAGGCTACACAAGGGCCAGAGAAGATGACAACAAAGCCTGCTGCAAATTCACATTGTAATAAAACTTTGAAGAGACACAGAGATGAAAGAATTTGCTAATTTATCCTGTCAAATGTAGAGAGAGTGAGAGAGAGACTGAAGATAAGATTAATTCTTCCTCCTCTTCCTATCTGGCCATAATTACTCTGGATTTTTCATAGTACAGGAGCTCAATACATAATAAATTAAAGCTTATGTTGTCAGGTTTTGTCCATATTTTTGTAAGGCGTACAGATACATTTTATTTATTTGGACATAAGGGATCGCACAACTAAAATAGCAAAGCAAAATAAAATCCACAAAAGGCCCTTGCATAGAAACCTCTGACAGGTAGGTAAACAGACAGACAGACACTCCAAAGGAGTTTAGAAGAGAACAGTTTAAACAGTTTTCTGTTCAAAATAACATCACAACAGTAAAACCAATCACTACACAAAGAACAAAGACTTTTTTAAAGGGAAAAATAGCAAAAGAACAGAAAAAAAACAAAGACAGTCTGGTCCTGATGCTGCTGCTATTCCATAAATGCCTAGATGATTGACATTCTGCCTTTTGGACCATCATAAACACCTTAATTAGTGCCAAGTGAACAGTATAGTTCATAAAAATCCTGAAACAAAGAACAAAACTAAAATCAGTAGCAGTAAACTATAAGATTACTTATTGGGATGGGAATTGCAGAACGGGAAATTTTGAAGGGAGTTTCATCACCAGGGCTGTAGATACTTAGTTTTCTCGTTCACTTTCAGCTGACAACAGGGAGGCTGTTGAAGTTAGGAACTGTTGTTTGTTTCCATAATGGATGGGTGATAGGCTAAAGCAGTCAGACTTTGAAGTGGACAAGAGAAAGTACTGTTGCTCACTAGGAAAGATGTGTTAGGTTCCCTTGGAAATAATAATATTTTCACAAAGTGTTTCCAAAAGTCAAGAAAGAGAAAGTGATTGGCCAAAGACAGTTGCAAATATCCACCCCACCCCACAATAAGCCATCTCTCATATATAGGAATTAAAAAAATAAAGTCACCTTCAGGTTGAATTGCATAAACACATCCATGCAGTTTCCTTGGCAGTGATTTGCGATTTTCCCTCTTCCAAGATTTATTATTTTTACAAAATTGGGAGTTATGTGTATTAACAAGCAACAGTTGACACATATATTGTACAGCTTGCAGTGATGTTTCATTATGTCTCCAGAGTCAATATGAAAGTTCATTTTTAAGTATTTATTGAAAGGATCCATTTAAGGGGATTAAAGTTCAGAGTCCCCTGTATATTATTTGCCAAAAATCAGGACAAACTGCACATTTAATTATTGTGTACTCAGAGGTTGATAATCACGGGAGATCAAATATACAGCTTGGCTGATTCAGAAAGTATTTTTAATAGGGTGCTGTTAAATTATAGAGCTAAACATTATTAGATATATTTATTCATGAAAGCTAATTTGATATGTTACAAAATAAGCCAATACATGGTATAACCTCTTGCAGTCTAATTTCCATGGATGAGCTCTTGCATATTTAATATCCTTTGAGGATATATTTTAACCTACTCTAATTACTGCTTTCATCTTATTTTGCATTCAGGAAGACATAGGTGTTTAGGCTAAAATAATTTAATAATGTTATGACCATACATACGAAGTAACTCTAGCTTACTTAACTAGAAACTTTTAATGTATACAGCCTAATCTAGAACAGTCAATTCAGTAACTGTTACATTTGTCTAGCAGACCTTTACACCACAAAGCACAGATATTGCATCAAGGCTACAAACGGAGATTCTGACTACAAATGTGAACTAACTTTTGTCTCTTGCGTACTTTCTTCATTGGACTCCTTTCTTCTCTGATGATTTTCAGAAATAAATGATTATTAGAGTCCAGAATAACTGGCATTACTTAAGAATTCTGCTTTGGGCCATGGGCCTTCAGGATGGCTATTAATTGGAGCAGGGCTTGTAGAGACCATTTCAACTTCAGTTTATATTCCTAGGACAAGGCCTGAGATTCAGCCCTCCTTGGTATTATGGCCAAGGAAGACCTGTGCTTTTTTCAAAGGGTCTTTCAGGATTTGAAATTTAAATTAACGAGGAAGAACATAAAATTTAGTTTATTCTTTCAAACTTGTGTGTGTCTATATGGGCAGGATATGCATATTTTAAATGAATATTCATATGAAATGAGCATATGAGAGAATGAAATATTTCACCTTTTTGTATTGAGATTCACACACGTATCCAGATGGACCTTCACAAAACTCCAGTAAGAATTCTAAAGAGACAGTACTTTCATTAAGTGAACTCCTTTACTATCTGCAAGTGTTCAGGGTTACTAAAACCCTTCATTGGGTTCCATGGCCTTCTAGTCCATCTAGGTGCTGAACAGGTTGCAAGGAGACAGTATTGTGAAGTTTTTGTTAATGTAACTATTAAAAATGTTCAGCTTTGTGAGTGTTGTTTCTCCTCTCATTTGTTAATGAAGCCAGGCTTCAACAAAGGACATTAGTTAATTACTATATTCCAGAGTTTCTCAACCAGGGTTCTGGGGCACCCTAGGGTTCCACGAGATGTCACTAGGGGTTCCCTGGGAGATTATGATTTATTTTAAAAATTATTTCAAATTTGGGCAACTTCACATTGAAGAGGTAAGTTTTGTTCTTTATTTTTAGTTTAAGAACACTGTTAATGCATATACAGTATACAGGCCTACGCATGAAACAAATATAATAATTTTGTAACTTCTGGCCTACATTTTAGCCTGAATGTGCAGGGGTTCCCCAAGGCCTGAAAAATATTTCAAGGGTTCCTCCAGGGTCAAAAGATTGAGAGAGGCTGCTATATTCTATATTAATTAATCAATCAATATTTTGTGTATTGTCGAAGGCTTGAGCACAGAAAGAGCCTTCTGTCTGTGCTCCTGCCCTCTGAAGATGCTGGCCACAGATGCTGGCGAAACGTTAGGAACCACAACTTCCAGAACACGGCCACACAGCCCGGAAGACCCACAACAACCAATCAATATTTTATTACGGTCACAGACCAGAATTACAAATAAAATACAAATTTATACAAATACGGATAAAAATGCATTAAAATAAAATAAAATAAAATAAAACAAAACAAAACAAAACATGATAATATTAATGGTGGGATCATCAGTGGGCAATCAAAGTCTGCCTAATTTTACAGACAGTATAACAAAATTTAGCCACGTTCAAAGAAACTGAATCATACTGATCAGATAGCAACAAATGTACATTAAAAAGGTAAGAATTTTCCAGGTATTTTCTCAAATAGGGAGTTATAAAATGGGTCCGTGAATCCTTATAGAAGGTACAGTATAGCAGGACATGAGCTGTAGTTTCTATAGCCCCTATAGTCCACAGGGGCACAATCTCAGCTCATATGGAACTTTTTTGTATCAGCCCTCCAAAACTGCTGTGGGAAGAACATTGCAATGTGCTAGAGTTAATGCCCTTTGGAATTTGGAGACAGTTATATAATGTAAATATTGTGCCGGTTTATAAAAATGAGCTTGACTGCTCAGGAAAACGTTCTTAGGTACAGCAGACAGGTCCTGTTGGACTTCCAGATCTTTGATACATTGTTTAAATGCACTAAGTGCATGCTCATAGCCCATTATTAGGAACACCTCCCTGGAGAAGCCAAGATGTTGCAGTTTTTGTGGAATAGTCCTGGACCATACTGATTTATAATTGTCCTCAATAAGGAAAGAACTCAAACCTGTGAGAAAGAACAGTAATTTCAACCAATGTACTATAGCAAAAGTCCATGTGCCTCTTTCGACTTTAGACAGCCCTGCCTCACTCCTTAATGCTACATTTGGAACTCAGGGCTACCTGGAATGTAGCCCTTAGGAATCTGGATTGAACCCTTTCCAGGGGAGTAAAGGAAGCGTAAGGTCCTAGCTGGGCACCAAAGAGTAGTTGTACCTCAGCCTTAGCTGAATATAGCTTCAGTGCTGCTGGGATATGCTGTGCTCCTCTAGTAAAATGAAAGGATTGAATTGCGGCCATTGGTTTTTGAGCATTTTGTTTTGATGTGCACTGCATTAGTGGAGCTATGGAAAAACATGCCCAAGTATTTAAAGGATTGTACTTGTTCAATATTCTGGCCATTTATCCTCCAGCCATGCAGTTTAGGTCTCTTTGCAAAGATCAAAATCTTAGTTTTGCTATAGTTAATTTCAAGCGCTTCCTCAGAGCAGTAACTGGCCAAAGCATTCAGGGCTCGTTTAAGTCTGTTGGAAGGAAATCTTAACAAGGGTTCGTCCTGAGCCGGGAATGAAGAAGCACAGACAATTTGCTTGAACAGAGGTGATAGCTTTGTTGTCTGAGAGCATGAAGTATGGGGAAAAAAATCAGCTGTCGGCGGTGCCCACCCTTGTATTTCCCCCACAAGCTCTTTATATAGGAGAGCTTGGCAGTTGTTATGCAAAGGTGTTCCCGCCCTCTAGGAACTTGAGAAAAGTGCAGTTTACCGGATTTCAGAGAGGAGGCACTCTGTGGTCAGGCCCCCTGCTGTTTGTGTTTCCTGTTCTGATGGTCTGGGTTACCTGCGGGCTGTGTCTTTGTCTACTAGCCTGGAAATTTCACCTTGGAAGGAATCTTTTGTGACTGGATTATGGAGATCTCTTTGGCTGTTCACTTGAATGGGCTCTGCTAAATTCTGTGAATGAGTGACCTTTTGTTTTCCAAAGTTTCTGATTAAATCGGAAGGCAATCCTTTGTCTAAACAGTTGGGCTTCCTTTTACAATTTAATCTCTGGCATCTTCTTTTGAATCAAGCCGTTCTATTTTGTAACTTTTAACCTTTTACCTTGCTCAAGGGGAAGGCAATATTGCAGGAAGACAGTGTTCTGGGGGGAGATGTCAGGGTTCAAAGTTGAATCCTGTCATTAATCATGTAGTGTTAGTGTTAGCTTGTGGAATGTGAGAAGGGGGCGAGCTGTGCCAAGCATGGGGTTGTGGTTTCCATCGGAGACTGCGAAATGTGGTGCAAAGGTCCTCCACCTGCAGGAGTTGGAGAGAGGCCTGGGAATTGAGAGTGAAAGCAATGGACATTGACATCACAGGTGCAAAGAAATTGGCACGCAGGGGGGAGAGTTTAGTTAGGGCTGTTTGGTGCGAATCCAGCATTTGGATCTTTGGGAGTGCTTTGATTTACATGTATCCTTAATAAAGCTTATTCTGCATTTCAATGAAGTGCATTGAGAAGTGTTTATTGGGGCATTGAAGTTGGAGTCATTACAGGAGACAACATGGCGGGCAGGGAGAGATCTTAATTTCTTCTAACAAGTCCAATTAACATTTGTGACAGAAGTACTATGTCGTCTGCATACAGCAAAGTTGCAATATGTCTATTTGCTAGTTTTGGAGGGTGATGTTATTGATTTATTTTGGCCACAAGTGGATCTATCTATCTATCTATCTATATATATTATTATTATTAATTAATTGTATCCTCTTGGAAGACAGTGGCAAATCTCATGTGACAGAATCAGATATCAAAACTATGGATTTTGGTATGTGTATGTGGATACACACACACACAGCTCAGTATTAGAAAATGGAAAAACATGAAACACAATGACAGATTTGTGGAAGTATTGTCTCCTCTAATTTTCTTTTACATGCATTTGTAATCCAATCCACTGTCAAAAAGTTCTTTAATAAAAACTAATTTTAAAAAAATTCCCATCCACTGTCATTCTGGAAGACAGTCTTCTAAAGTACTTTTTTTTTCAGATTATATTGCCAAGCTTCCCTGTTTGTTTTTGTCATCTTTTCCATGTTTGTAGTATGGATTTTATGTAATGGTTTTATTTCAATTTTTATTTCAATATACAGTTTATAAAAGAAAAGGGTGGAGAAGGGTGGTTGATATGAAAAACATTGTATCAGCCACATTCTTGAGCAGAATAAGAGCGTGCCTATGGCATAGCTTTCCAAACTGTGTGTTGCGGCACTTTAGTGTGTTGCGACACACAGTTTAGTGTGTCGCAAAGCGGGAATGCAGGGGCGTGCGTGGCGGCGGCAGTGACGATGGCAGCAGCACGCCATCAGCACTTCCGCATTTTAGCAAGGCCGCCACCACTCCCGCCGTGCATGCTGCTGCTGCTGCCGCGCGCCCCCCACGCCACCGCTGTGTACGTGCGCCCCCCCACGCCGCCACCGCCGTTGGTGTGTCGCCAACGGCGGCAGTTTGGAAAGCACTGGCCTAGGGAAATTGGAATGTAATTTAGATGTGCCTAATAAACTGTAGTGAATTACATTACAAAAGAATTTCTCTACAAGAATTATGAGAGGGAGACTCCAGCACAGACTGTGTGAAGGTTCTCATTTTGGTATATACAAAATCCAGTTGCAGAATCCATACTGTCCTTATCCTGTAATCATTCATTTTGGAGGGCTAGTAAAGAGAATTCAGGTGAGTAGTCCATCTAAGGCTTTAAAGATTTAGATTTAATCAAAACAAAATGAGTTATTTATACCAAGGGATGTCCCAGTCCCAGTTAAAGTCTATTTTTTCCTTGGTAGAACATTATTGTTGAAGAGCTGATTTCAGTATTTTGCAAGTTACTGTACATCCAGCATGTTAGCACCCATGCAAAACTTAACAAAACTCCAAATAAAACAGGAGAAACACCTTTATTAGGTCAACCAAATGTATTTTTAAAGAGCTACAACTATTCAGTTCTATTAAAATCTAGCTGCTGGATTTTGCAATAAAGTTTCTACTACTTTGGACATCATCATCATCATCATCATCATCAAAGGGTCAACGTTTCAACTCCAGAACCTGGCCATTATGAAAGAATAGACTCTTAATGAGGACCTATTCTTTTGAAATCATTTATAGCGGTATAATATTCCCTCCTTTCTTATCTACCTACATCTTTTACCATGGAAAAACAATAGCATGAACTCAATGAGATTGTCAGTGGAATAGGTCCCAAGGGAGAATTTTGTTCTCCTCTCTCATTTATTGGACCACGTGTAAGGCTTTTGACCCAATTTAGCATAGATAAATGACCCATGATGTGAAATTCCCCAACAGTTTAATAATGTATTTAACTCAAAGTGACACTTGCTTGCAGCAGCCTTTGAGCAGCTCCCAGGCTATATATGTCTCTTTGAAATGATATACAACATGTAGGATAGCTTTCTTGATAGAACTCTAACTCTCATGGGTGAGGAACAAGAAAATCCTTTTAAAACTGCCAGCAGCAAAATCATATTTTGCAAGTCTTTATTTAATTTTGTATAGATTTTTCTCCCAGTATCATTTACATCAATGGCCTTTGGATTAGCCATTGTGTAACTCACAGAAATGCTACATGAAGTATTTCTCTCTTCCTCTTCCTATAATGCTTTTTAAATGGGTTATCCATTTTATACTTTTTGGCAAATCAAAAAGCCAAATATTTGGCTTATTTCTTAAAATGTTTTTATAATCCAAGTGGTAGGTTAGCAGTGACCATACCACTTTGAATAAACTACAGTGAAGGAGAAGGAGAAGGAGAAGGAGAAGGAGAAGGAGAAGGAGAAGGAGAAGGAGAAGGAGAAGGAGAAGGAGAAGGAGAAGGAGAAGGAGAAGGAGAAAGATAATCCTTCTGTGTATTTCTCAACCAACATGCATTTTATGCTTTCTTTGCTCCATTAAATCCAGGGAGCCAATCTGTTTCCTTCCATGTGTGCAAATGTTGAATACAGGAAGTAGTTCAACTGAACATTTAATTGTTCCAGTCTCCAAACCATCTATGTTGGTTCTTTAGGATAAAAACAAGTCAATGATTTAGAAAATCACTGCTCAGGTCTTTTTGCTTTGCTATATATCTCTATTTCACTCTATGTGTGTTGTTTTTTCAAAGCTTTAATCAGTTAAATTCTTTTCAAGGTGATCCAACTGAATCATCCCAGTGAAGCAGATCTCTGAAGCAAAATGACGCTTTTACTTACTGAATTGGAGAGCAAACATGATGCTTCACTTCAGCTGCTTCGCTACCCTTTCAATACTCTTCTGTACACATACAGAATCTACTTACCTTGAAGCTAAGTGGCCAGTTGAAGCAAAGTATTGCTGTTTTACAGTTTCAAAAGGTAGGGTGCATCATTTCTGTTGCTTCGCTTTGGGCACAGAGCCAAATTAGGTATCTAAGCTTTTCATAAATACTCCATCTAAAGGGATAGAATGCTCCAGGTCTTTGACCTGCTGGACTTAAAAGGTAATCTCTTAAGCTTGCTGCAAAAAAGGATGCTCTTTAGGCTAGACACAACTCCAAAATAGTCATGATTGGAGAAAAATAGATTGACCAAATGGGCTTCAGCATTTCAAAGAGCAGCACGAAAGGTTTTAAAAGCACTATAAACAAAAAAATATCTCTTAGCTACCTTACCTGAATTAAAGTAAGTGAATTTGTGCTCCCCCAAAACATCGAAGAAATTTGCTCAGTTCCAATATATAAGAAGATTTTCTTTTCATCTAAAAAATTTCAGCAAAATTCCAAATAAAATCAAAACTGGACCTTTTGGCTCAATTTTAAATACAACTTTGGGATTAATATTATGTTTGGTGTAGTGGTTAAATCACTGGGCTAGAAACCAGGAGACCCTGAGTTGTAGTTCTGCTTCAGGCACAAAGCCAGCTCTGTGACCTTGGGCCAGTCACTCTCTCTTAGCCCTAGGAAGGAGACAATGGCAAACCACTTCTGGAAAATCTTGCCAAGAAAACTGCAGGGACTAGTCCAGGCAGTTGCCAGGAGTCAATACTGACTTGAAGGCACCAAATAAATAAATAAATACACTATGTTATTCCAAGCAAATAAGATTATGAACTAAGTCTCTATTTATAAAAAAAAAAAATTACAGAATAACTTTGTAACTGGCTTCACATTACTAATTCAAATATAACACTCTCTCCTTGTAATGATTAACCTATTTACCAAAACCAGCACTTAAAAAATTATACATATACTTTGATATGATTAAAATTCCTACAACAATGGGTGTTTAAACCTTCATGCCTTGTCAGTCTTCACAGCAAAAAGCTAACTGAAAATCTGGAGGATTCCTCCCTTCCCCACATTATTTCTTTCAATTGCAAATTGATTTGATTTTCACCACCTTGAGCAGTCACTGCTAATGAATAATTATTTAGCATTCAGAAAGTTTATATAGTTTGATTAAGGCCGATGTATAATCTTTATTTGCATGATTAATAATATAATAAAATAACTTCTACATAAAAAGTTAAGTAACCCTGCATTAATCTTGCCTTAAGGAAACTAAAAGGGAAAAATATAATAGACATACAGTATTTCAGAATCTCCTGAAAATAATAACTTCAGGAGATAATATGATACAATTTATGGAGATGATGATGATGATGATGATGATGATGATTCGTCAAGTAAGATATATATTCTTTGAACTATTTTTATATTTATTATATCAGTATTTACACCATTGGGTAAACAGTCTATCATTTCAACAACTATAGAATTATTGGCTGCTTCTATATCAAATTATTTCTTGGGGCACAAGTGTTATGCTTAGTTTCATTACACAGTTGATAATGAAATGTGAGTCTTGGTCCTTAGTGAGTTCCTCTAGTGTTAATTGATAAATGTATTGCCTTACATGGATGTTGGCATAGGTGGAAGTGAAATGAATTCCAGAGATTGTGCCAGCAGACACTTTTCAACCCCTTTCTCTGGTGACATACATACAGTGCTGGACAGAGCAATCTACAACAAGGCACATGCTCCCTAACTGGGGCCTATGTCCCATAGATCTTGAGAAGGTGTTCTCATTTAATCAAAACATGAAACTTCAGTTCCAAAATAATATAAGTCCAGTAACTGGAAGACAAACTGGATAATTGTCTTTTTGATGGAAACAAACAAGATAAGGGGGATTAAAAAAAAAGATTGAAGACAAAATTCCTTTCCTTTACCTGCTATTATAGAGAATGTTTTCCCATAAGAATGAATAAGTGGAACAAGATGATCCTCATTAAATTTTTCTTTCTTATGGACTCGCATCTCTCAGCTTTATTATGAGTAGTTTCATTTTTATAATAAAAGAATGAAAATGAAGAAATAGGACTCATGTTTCTAAATTGCCTGGATACATTCCCTTGAACATAATCTCCATTCTGACAGGGAATCTATCATCCTGAATAAAGTAAGACTGCACCCTTTAAAGTTTTGGGAAACAGATTAAATTGAGCTTAAAATAAAGTTCTGATTAGAAATGGTCCATAACAGCATGCAGCTGGAGAATGTAGTTGAGATAATCCATTTTTGTCATCTCTTCTTTGCACTCCCAATTTGGTACAATCTCAGGCACTGAATGACAGAATAATACAAAAGAAATGAATCTGCTCTTGGCCATGTAGCATGTCATTAGATATCACTGATGAGAGTTGTGATACAGCAAACCAGAGACATAAGAATGACCACCTGAAATGTTTTAAAACATAACATGTCTTCAATACCCAGGAATAATAAACAGTGTAGCCCATAACATCAGATCTAGTCTTAATATGATGTAACAATCAACTTCCTAAAATCAATAGGAATTAATCATAACTAATTTGTAGGCCATTGCTTTTACTGTAACTCTTCTAAATATGATTACATCTCCTTTTATTTTCTTGATCATGGATGTTTCTAATATTTGCTTGCTGCCCATGATTTATTTATTTATTTAAAAGACTTGTATGGCTACCCAACTTATAGCACAACTCTGGGCAAAAATAAAACTACAAAAACCATTAAAAAACATAAAAACAGAAATAAAAACCTTCCTATCCCTTTGCTTATGGCTTGATCCTTAAACAGCAGACTTGTTTAAGATGGAACAGCACACCATTCCACAAAGGTATCTGCAAGATCACCAGCTTTTGAAGATCCCTTAAGCAAAATCCATGTATTAATCATATAACTATTGCTATGCCCCATTTTCTTGCTTTCCATTTCAAGGAAACTGGATAAAACACTACCTTATCTTTATCTGGGCTCTGCAATGATTCATTTTAGAGATTTAATATGAAGACGGGTCAATCCACTTTCCAAATTAAATTGCTTTTCTGAATCAAAAATCAATTTGAATTGCCAAATTGGCTTGGAGGCTTCTGAACTGATTTAAACAAATTGGATATTTTTGCATGTACTCACAAATAGCTTTCTCCCCCCCCCCAAATCATTTAAGAAATCAAGTCAATGCAATTTAATTATTTGATTGTAATTCCTGAATTGAATAGGATCTATTTTCTTAATAAAATCAGTTATTTAAACTGAATAATGCCTGATTTGCACAGGGCCAATCTCAACTATCAATTATATGTGCATGCTTGATACAGGTGGCGGGGGGGGGACAAACAGTGATATCAAAGAGAAAGAAAAAGCATCAGCAGACTGAAAATAAACCTCACAATAATATAGACCTTATCACATGGCTGATGATGCCAACACCTACCAAATGTTTGATGGATGCCTGACAACATTGTTCTATGAAACATTATTTGATTCCTTTCCACCCAATTTTAAGAAATCATCTCAAATGTCTGCATTCCAAATTCCTAGTACGGTTGGTTGATGTGTACAACCTTAAAAAAATTAAATATTGTTATATGCATTCAGTAGGTAGAACACATTTCTAATTGGGCATCATTTTGATGTAAAGTTTTATAAAGCAAATTGAGATCCAGCCAATAAGGAGATCAGATGCTATAGTAAAAGCTAATACCAATTTATATAAAAATAGTTTAATTAAACATTTCTCTTCCAGGAAGATGTCCCTTTAAAAGGGTAGACTAACATTTGTAGCCAATAAAACATAAGCAGGAGTAGACCATTTATTTCATCATAAAATCTAGGTTGTTAAGTACAAGGAATGTCAGAAATTATTTTAACCAAGTTCTAACATCTGTCCTGCTGGCAAATTCTTGAGGCAGTATGGGTATCTCAGAGCCTCCTGCTTCTGGATCTATAGAATCACTTAAGGAGAGCTGATAAGGTAAACTTTATGATTTTGGAATAGTTTTATGACCACATCTTTGGTTTCATTAAAAAGGTACATAAAGTTCCCTTTTCCTCCTCCTTCTCTAAAAGATTTTTTTTATCATCATTTGATCTGGAGATTATTATAAATGCATACCCATAGGCATGCAAAAAATGGATAAAATGGACTTTTAAAATGTAAACCTATATTTTGATTCTTGAAACAATCCCATAACATCTTGCTGTTATCACTTTTGTGATAACTAGATTCCCTGTTGGTTAAATCTTGGCTTTCTGGCTATGAGTCTTACTGGGGGAATCCTCACTTGAAACAACATAACTTACTGTTGGTCAGAATGAAAACAGAACTGACTTTGATGAGCCACGTCCTTTCCAGATTCCCTGCAGGACAGAAAAATGAAGATGCACTGTACATTCTTCATTATTATTTAGGTGTAACACAGACTTTTTATTTCATTGTTCTGATACGCTTGCTGCCGAGAAAAGTTTTCTGCATAATGGTAGCAAATATGCAAAGCTTGAAAATAGCATAGGTGTGAAAGTCATTAATGTAATAACTGTTTCAGGTGGGAAAGTGCAAGGGGATATAGCAGGAAGAAAGGGAAAATACAGTGTGTAAAGAAAGCAGTCTTATCTACAGTTCAGCAAAAAAAAATGGTGTTTCAAAAATTTCCACCTAAGTTATAGGTAGGGAAATTGTGTGCTGGATTTATCCCAATTTTTCCAAGGAAAGCTCTGACAATTTCTCAAGGGCAAGTCTCCCCCAATGGTAACAATGCAGCTTCTTGAGCTAAACAGATAATTTATTTCCTTCCTTTCTGCCTATTATTTCTTTATTTTAGTTGCCTGTATTTTACATGGTTGCTGCTATTTAAAAGCAAACTTATAAAAAATAGAAAAAAGCTGAGAAAAAAAATCTGGTTAGCTTTATAAATAAATTTCTCCTTAGGTAAAAAATGAATCTCTTCTTTCCTCAAGAGTGAACTTCATTCATACTAAATCCTCATCAGACAGAGAATGACAGGAATACCATAATGATATCTTCCTGTCAAGTACAGCTAGACTTTTACTGTCTTTCATACCCTAAAGGAAGGCAGATTGAATAAAACCATTTTAATGTACCCGGGTTGCTTGTGTGGATTAAAAAAGGGGGAAAGGGGAAAGTAATCAGAGCTACTATTTTATTAGATTATTGGGATTCAGTTTAGAATATGAAACACAAGGAGGAATTAAGGCCTTTCAGACTCACCAAATGAGGCAAAAGCAAATCCAAGGCCATGAGAGAGGGACTGTTACCCATTGTACTAAGCCATGGTTTGTTTAACTGTGATTTAGTGCAGGGGCCTTCAGATTTTTCAACTGGTTTTTCAAAATATGTTAAAAGCATTTGCACTTACTGTTGTGGGTACAGCCATACTCCAAGCACCCACAATTGCCTTGGTGGTGTCTGCAAGGAGAGACACGGCTAAACAAAGCAGCCACCATTTCAAATCTAGAGGAGTATCTGCAGGGCTCAGTTTAGTCTGAAAGAAAGATTATGCATGAGGCTGGCATTTTGCTTATCAGCATGCTAGCATGCCATTTAATTTCTTTTAAAGTAACTGAGATTTAAAAATATGACATCAGTTGAGGCTTGGAGTCTGATTTACCAATCAGGAAGGAAGGGGACTGGAGGTATTTTTGCCGATACTGGGAAATTTTCAAGCTGAACCATAACTGTGGCTTACAAACTGTCTGGGTTTACCCAACAGAAAAGCAAAGCCATGGTGCTGGACTTATGCACCACTTACAGATAGGCCAGGATAGATGTTTGATTGATTGATAGATAGATATGATAAATGTTATGCAAAAGTGAACAAGTCCCTGGAGGGGCGTGGTGGCTCAGTGTGTAAGACGCCAGGCTTGTCGATCGGAAGATCGCAAGTTTGGAGGTTCGAATCCCTAGCCCCGCGTGATGGAGTGAGCTCCCGCACTCGCCCCAGCTCTTGCCAACCTAGCAATTCGAAAGCATGCAAATGCAAGTAGATGAATAGGTACCACTTTGGTGGGAAGGTAACAGCGTTCTGCACGCGTCATGCTGGCCACATGACCGTGGAAGCATCTTTGGACAACGCTGGCTCTTCGGCTAACAAACGGAGATGAGCACCGGCCCCTAGAGTCGGACATGACTGCACAAATGTGCGGGGGGAACCTTTACCTTTTTTACCAGTCCCTGGAGACCACCAATCAGAGGAAAGGATTCTGGCTAGAAAGGCCAAAAGGCAGCTTTTTGTGTGCCATAAGTGATTCCCCCCTCATGTCCCATTAATAATTGCAGTTTGGTGAGCACCATGCCCAGGATTTGGGTGGGGGGTTGCATGTACCCCCAGGACTAGCCCTAAGTGACTTGCTTGAGATTGCAAAGACAGTGTTAAGCACTAGGATTCTCCAGGTTTGAGAATCCCTCATCTGATACAGAAGGAGATTTAAGCCACCCATAGATCATAAAGTTCATTGGGACTTGTATATATAAGTTCAGGAAATCAGCTTAATAACTAAAATATGTTCTGCTGGAATCCCACAAACACTGTAGATCAACCCAAGCCAAAATATTTTATTGGGGCTGTAAAATTTCTGGCTCTTTGTCAGCCCTTTGCAGTAAATCAGGTCAGGAAACAGACTCCGCAAGAATGACTGGAACTCTGTTGTAGGCTTTAGGTAACTATAGGCTACAATAACAAAATCTTGGAAGTCTAATGTGGGTATAACTCTCTTATACCCAAGAGAGTGAAGGTGGAGTGAGTTGAAGTTTCTTTCTAATGTTTTCTTTTTGTTCTCTCTCTCTCTATATATTCTGTTAAATCATGTCCAGTTCTCATAGACTGCCTGGACTAGTGTCTGCAGTTTTCTTGGCAAGATATTCTGACCTGGTTCAGACCTGGTTCTGCCGCCTTGCATGGGAGGGGGGGGGGAACAGTTCCTCTTGGGGATGGCTGGTGCCATAGAGCCCTTTTAAACATCAACCCATCACATCCTGGATTTTATATTTAGTTTAATTATTATTGTATTAGAGAGTACTATATATATATATGTTGTTTTAATTGTTAAATTTTAATTGCTGATTCTTGTAAACGGCCCAGAGTCCCCTTGTGGGGAGATGCAGCGGTAAATACAAATCGAACCATAAATAAATAAATAAATAAATAAATAAATAAATAAATAAATAAATAAATAAATAAATAAATAATCATTCAGAAGTGGTTTGCCATTGCCTCCTTCCTAAGGCTGAGAGTGACTGGTCCAAGGTCACCCAGCTGGCTTTGTGCCTGAGGCAGGACTAGAACTCACAGTCTCCCAGTTTCTAGCCTGGTGCCTTAACCACTACGCCAAACTGGCTCTCCAGTTTGATATTAATCATTTACTATTTTTGCTGTTTTCTTTTAAAACACACATCAGATATGACTGAAGAATTATGACAGTGTAATACTCACTGCAGATGGTTTGGAAGTATATTAGAATCTGCTGATATATCTCTGCCTATGCCTGTTTATAACTCTGCTTGAATTCTCACGTACAGAAATATTACAGTTAGCCTCTAGGACATGGGTTTTCTCAGTGGTGGCCTCTGGTTCTGGAATTACTTCCCTCATTCAGGTCTTACTGGCAACCAGAGCCCTGTCACCTTATACATGAATAGGGATGGATGGATGGATAGAGATCTTGAGCCTGGCATACAATGAAGCCATATCTAAATAGTTCATGCATTGTGTTATTTATTTTAATAATTTTATATTATGTGAAAGCCCCCCCCTCTCTCTCTCTCCCCCTCCATCCCTCCGTCCCTCTCTCTCTCTCCCACCCTCTCCCACCCCCCACCCCACCCCTGGTTTGGGCTTAGCTTGGGGGAGTAAGAATACTAAACTGAGGATGAAGAGGGTGTCAATGTTTATTAACTAACAAGTAACAAATGTCTTGAATGGGAACAGATTGTACCTTCCTTCAACAATTCAGGTTACATTGGAACTGCAATAGTGGTTCCGCTGCAGGCCTGAAAATGCCAATTCCATTAGATCTTTCTACCATTTCCATCATGTTTGTGCATATTTGTATACCAACAGAGAGTTTTCTTCCCTCTTTTGCCATAGGGGAGGAGTATAGAAGAAAGAAAGAAAGAAAGAAAGAAAGAAAGAAAGAAAGAAAGAAAGAAAGAAAGAAAGAAAGAAAGAAAGAAAGAAAGAAAGAAAGAAAGAAAGCAAGCCTAGAGCTCTGCTATAATTCTGTGTTCTCCCTTGAAACTGTACTTATGTCAAAACCTTGTGCAAGAGTGAGGGAAAAGTTAGCTCATCTCTGAGATTTCAATCCAATTTCTGATGCAATATACCAGGTCTCCAAAGGCCAGAGGCAGCCAATATATCTGAACAAAAACTCAGGATCAGATTCCAGATCAAACAAGCGTGGCCTGGATTGAGAGCTGCAAGTGGTCTCCTGCCACAGATGGTACCACAGCGGAGCCAGAGAGGAAGCAGAGATTATCAAAGCGCACCTTCTTTAACCAATATCCACATTTTTTTCATAAGTCACTTTCCACTCCCCTCGCTGTCCAACCTCACTCACGTCGTACATTCTTACAACTGCTAAATTTAATTTTAACTTTTTAAAAAGTGGTGGTGGATGAGAAACGGTTGAAAGCCACAGAGAAAGTTGTGCAGACGTGCAGGTTGAATTCCCATGGGTTCTGGATTAACAGAAGGCAATTTGGCCATAGAAAGCAAGCAAGGTGAGACCTACATTACTGTTCAGTCTGAGTGATTCAGAGAAGTCCTGAACCCTATTAACTAACTAGAAAGCATGCTACTTCTCTTTCTATTTCTGTAGAAATGCTTTACCTTTCTCTTGAGGTTTCACAAAAAAATAACTTTCAAATCACCTCTACATATACTTTGTATTAAAATGGGGTTCCCCCAAAAGCCTTCTGGATCTCATGGGATAATTCTAAACGCTTAGCATAAAACTGGAGGCACTTAAAGCTTCTATTAGTTGCTTTGTAATTGAACCAGAGATATCACAAAACAAGGACTTCAAAGGTGTTCTTATGCATATTGTGAATTGGGCTTCTTACAAATATATGACAAATGAATATTATATTCATACCAGCTCTTTTTGTTGAAATGATGCTAGCTAAAGGTAAAGGTTCCCCCCGCACATTTCTGCAGCCATGTCCGACTCTAGGGGCTGGTGCTCATCTCCGTTTGTTAGCTGAATAGCCAGCTTTGTCCAAAGACGCTTCCATGGTCATGTGGCCAGCATGACGCACGCGGAACGCTGTTACCTACCCACCAAAGTGGTACCTATTTATCTACTTGCATTTGCATGCTTTCGAATTGCTAGGTTGGCAAGAGCTGGGGTGAGTGCGGGAGCTCACTCCGTCATGCGAGGCTAGGGATTCGAACCTCCAAACTTGCGATCTTCCGATCGACAAGCCTGGCATCTTACCTGCTGAGCCACCACGCCCTGATGATGCTAGCTATTAATAGTTTAATTTCTTACAGCCCAGGCATACCCATATGTAGAATTTGAATGAAAATATATGGGTTTTCTGGAACTGCAGTGAAAATCTCTTCCATGAAAAAAGGATAGGAAATACAAAAGATTGTTATTCTTCTTTAAAATGGAAGCTTAGACAGGTGTGATTTTTTTTCCACTATTTACAAAAACTCCTTAAACACTCACTGCCATATTTTACCAGTTACCACCACTTCCAACTCCCACTAAAGGGAGAAGTTGGACTTTACTATAAAACTGGAGCTGCAGTAGGAATAATATAGTGGATGAGAATAAGCACTTTTTCTCTGGGATGTAAGCCACTCATCCAGACTCTATTGCCAATATGGAAGAATCAAGATCCTGATCTCAGAGGACTTTTTCAGATCCTCTACCTGAATATTCATTATATTCTCCTTTTCCTCTGCCTTACTTTCAAGTCTCATTCCTAATCTACCATTAAGTTTTTCCCCAACATCCCACAACTCTTCTTAATCCTTCCTCAGCCTAACCCTATGCAAAATATAATAGTTGCGAACCCAACAACTTCTCCATTGCTCACAAAAGTGGGATTGCAAGCTGTTAATTCCTGGAGCAACTGAACATTCCATGCTTTCAAGCCAGATCATCCAATCAGTGTACAAGGTTTCATTGCTACAAGCACAGTGCAATATAGATTTGCTGCTTTGATACTATACAGTTGCTTTTATTTCATATTTTCAAACATGCCACCCAAGCAGATACGTTTATGACAAGTAGATGCCTTCAAATCCTCTCCTTCTTCTTCTGCACCATGCAGAGCAGACAACAGAGGCTGGATGTGGTTATTGTCATACTGCAATTTCAAAGAGAGAAAGAGAGAGAGAGAGAGAGAGAAACACCTGCCATTTAGCTGCCCATATTGAAGAATTATGAATTTGGTGTCTAAATGACAGTCTTGGTTTATCAGGTAGTCAGAAAAGATTACTTTTTGTCAATAACTTTTATACCAGTCTTGAGAATAGTTCAAGAATGGTCTGTTGCCTTCCCTGCTCTATTTTGGTGTTTCCTATTTTACTACCCTATCTTTTTTCATGATGGATAGTTTTCATGAAATCACACCGGCATTTATCTTCTTCAGTTCTAGCTCAGATTCATAGCCCAATATTCAGTGGAGAAAGCACAGATAAAAGCATCTGTTATTTCATTTTTTTTCATTTTCCATTTTTGAAAAATTCCATATATAATTGCATCTATGATGCTCCTATGATGCTTATTGCTATACCAAAATAGTTTTTGCATTTTTTTCTTTGTTCTTTCAAGTATTTTGTCAATATTTTTCCAAAATATATGCAGGTTGATTCTGAAGGGGTCCCATACTGGTTTCATATTGATAACTGATAAATTTGCTCTTAGTTTATATGTTCAGTCTTTCCAAGCTAAAGGTAATTCTCACTTTTTGTTCAGTTTCTTTGGCATCTCTGTACTGTGAAAGACCTTTTGTTAAACTATTAAGAGAACAGCTACATCACAGAGTTGCCAAATATTTGGCTTTTTCTCCAAGAAATAATGTCAGTGCATATTGTATAACCTCCTTCATTTTATCCACAACAATCCTGCCAGGTAAATTGGACTAAGAGATAATGATTAGCCCAGAGTCACCTAGAGACCTTCATGGATGAGATTGAACTTGAACCTGTGACTATCTGATCCTTGTCCAACACCTAAACACTGCACCACACTGCTATGGACTTATAGCTCTTCAATGACTCTCCCAAATTCTATAGCTTCACCCCAGATGGTGAAGGACAGTAATAATATCCTTGGGCTATAATCAGGATTGGCTTTTAAAAAAACAAAATTAAAAACAAAATCAACTCAAAATAAGAAACCAAACATTCTCGTTACTTTATTACTTTATTTATTTATTTGTCAAATTAACCCATCTCACCCAGAGTGACTCTGGGAGGCATACAATAAGACCAAGAATAAAACATTTTTCAAACCCTTTATAACAATAAACATAGATAAAACAAGACCATGAGAGGGAAGATGTTTAGATACAGTATAATATACAGTATATATTTCAGCTACAATCTGTATACCAAGTTTAAGATTGAAAGGAGAGAAAGAGATATCTGTTTATGTTCCATTGCATACTTAATATTCTTATCATCATCATCATCATCATCATCATCATCATCACAGAAAAATTACAGAAAAATTACAAATACAACAAACAGGAAAGAAGATATGAAACACTACAGAAACAAAACAAACAAATTAGGTATCAGTTGCTCTGACACAGCATTTTGATTTTTATGTCTTTCCAGATTTCATGCAAAGGCAGAGGACTGCTAACATAAAACAACAATCTTGTTATAGAAAACGGAAGCTATTAAACAGTACCACAATATAACAATTCAGACTTAATGGGACATTTAAAAATATGCGATTACTGATATTGTTCATTTAAATATGCTATTACTAGTATTGTTTCATTATCCATTTTCTTGTACATGGTTTTCATGCTTAAGTGACCCCTAAATTGGAGTAGAGCAAATTGCTGGTAATAGGTTTAGAATGTAATGCACCATGGAACGTTGGGTTGAAACCAAATGCTGTGCTAAAGAAGATCAGAGCACAGTGCTGTAACCTTTTAGGTATTAGATAACAAGCAAATAGATGCCAGTTTAGTGTTCATTTCATTTCCCTTTCTCTGTGAAATGTCATGATAGTCTGGCATCCAGATTAAAATTAAGGCAAAGCTAACATATTCAATACAAGACTGGGTATTAAAAGGTTTGTTTTAGCCCACTTTAAGACTCCTTGATTAAGTTACTCATGCTATGCTGGTAGTGTGGTTTACCAGACGGACCTGCTTTGGATAGTTTCCAACTGCCATATCTGCTACTTCCAATAGTTCCCTTGAAGCACCAAAACTAACTTTTGTGCATGCATAGAACACACACTGATGTGTTCCAGCCAAGCAGTTCAGTCTGGACCCTGAGTGGGAAAAACAGGCATTTTTTTTCCTTAGATTGATTTGGATGTTCTCCAGCTTCACTAAGAGCCCAAGTCCACCTTTTATTTGGGAATCTGAATCTCTGTACATTGACTGTTACTGGGTTTTTTTAAAAAAAATCAAGAACATTACCTGGTTACATTTTCCACCCTGAAAAAAAGTTTAGAAGCAAGATTCCATGGCTGTTTGATTGACTTTAGTTAGAATATTTCTCACTACTAAAAGACAAGTTATGAAAATCAAGCATAAATTAAATTTGTTGCAATGGGTAGTTGGAAGAGTGGGATTCTATATTAGAGTAGGAAGAAAAATCAAAATAATTATCAGAAGATCCACTGAGAATCATTTATGTACTCACGAGCCACCTACTAACAATATTTAATGTAGTCTTTCCATCGCTATGGTTTCTTGGCCCGATTTTTAAACTCTCTTAGCATAAGACGTATGATTGGAGCTTGAAACTTGCCTTTAGAATTTTAAGTGAACATGAAAGCTCTGTCTGTGCCAGTTACACTACTTACCTAAGAATACTAAAAGAGCCTTTATTTTGCCACAATGTTATTGCTTTTCCATCTGCTCTTCTGGGGAGTAGATAATGAAATATCCCAACCAGAGAAGGCTGATGTCCATGCAGGCCAGTGCTTCAGCACTAATCCTTGTATAGAGACATTTAGAGGACCTGCATAATTCCATTTTAAGATAAAATAACTCATAAGCTGGAACTGCAGAATCTAACACAATATCAGAACAGCATGAAAGGATACAAAAGTGTTGCACTTTCTCTCCGTTTCCTCTCTCTCTGTTATTGCAATAACTCTCTGTGGGTGTATGTTCAAGTTGCCTAAAGGGAGTCATTAGTTTTACACTATTTGCCTTATTGATAGCGTCATTGTTTCATCCCTGGTCTTTGTAATCAGATATAAAATTGAAACCTATTAATAATTACTCTTTCACCTAATTTTAATTAATAATTACACCATTTCAACAGCCCTTAAATTTGACACATTCAATTCAAAACATGGCTCTTTCTCTCTGTCTCTTTTTTTCCTTGCTCATTCACACATTGCAAATGGTGCAGAATGTTCATCTGAGACCCCAATCTAGGATTAAACTGTTTATTTAGGAAAGCAGCCAGTCATTAAGTAATATTAGCAATATTTTGTCATGTCCCTGCTTCCTCATTCACAGTGATTGCATGGGCCATGATGTAATTGCTGCTAAGGGAAAGGGTATATAAAATAAGGAAAATACTGTACCCTTGATTCATAGTATCTCTGTGAGGGGTGGGAGTTATTAGCTGATACACATGTAGAGCTAATCTATGGGCTATTTAAACATGGCTTGTTGGCTATACCACAATGGATGCATTCACATAACACACTAAACAAATAGCATTATGACTTATGCTGTCTGAACCTATTTGCCAAAGGTGACTCATCGAGATACAAAATCCCCACCCTGCCCCATTCTGACACCTAAATAGAAAATAGAGTTTAGTGGACAGATTAATTTAAGCTTGTGGATCATGACATGACTGTTTCATGAGTTAGAGATTACCATCCCATATATATTTGTATTTCTGGATTAGGGAAATTGGATAATTGGTATATTTGCATCCAATCACACACATCAGTGTTTTGATGAATGCATCAGTGCCTTAAGTGATCAGAATTTGAACATCTCTGGCCTAAAACAATAGGTATATGCAAATCAAGGTTAGTCTGATTCAAACGTTCAAACTGATTCAGAAAAACAAACCAGTATAATTTGGAGGTCTGGTTAAATTTAGAGCAATATGATCTGATTCTAGTGGTGCGATGGCTCAGTGGGTAAGATGCCAGGGTTGTTGATCGGAAGGTTGGCGGTTCAAGACCCGAGCGCCGCGTGATGGAGTGAGCTCCCCCACTCACCCTAGCTCTTGCCAACCTAGCAATTCGAAAGCATACAAAGGCAAGTAAATAGGTACCACTTCCGTGGGATGGTAACAGCGTTCCACATGTGTCATGCCGGCCACATGACCATGGAAGAGTCTTCAGACAGCGCTGGCTCTTCAGCTAAGAAATGGAGATGAGCACCACCCCCTAGAGTCGGACACGACTGTGCAGGGGAAAACCTTTACCTTTACCTTTTATGATCTGATTCTACCCTCAGAATTAGACTGATTTTTGTTCAGAGTACTGTGTCTTTCTACAGCCCTACCAGAGATTCTATCTAGCAATGCAATCTAAAGATGTCCACAGGTTTTCTCCATTTTCCAATAAGTTGTTCTGTTATGTGCCTTTTACTCCTTTCTCAGCTATAAATTCCTTGCTCATCACCCATTTCATAACTAATCATTCAGCCAGGTTTCCTTTTTTAGCTCACATGCTGAGTATGTCAAAAGTCAGGTAAATAGGAAACAGGTTGTATAAAAAGAGCAAACGAAACTGCAACTAAATCCTGAGAGGTATGAGTCAATGTCAGAAAATTTGGTGCTTATATAACTTGGAAAAGATTAAACTTGGACCTGAACAAGTGGTGGAGAAATGCCCCCTCCATTCATACATTACTGCCACCGTGATTATTTCCCCATTTGGAAAACCAAAATTAAAACAGTAAGCATGAACTTGGCCCATGACTTTATGAATTTATTTGATAGAGGAGCTATTATTTGCCTGAGGTGAGATTTACTGTCTTATTTGTTTCCCATTAAGTGTAAACATAAAGAATTCCCCACTGCCTGTTGCTTGCCCATATGTAATTTACAGCATTTTAAATCTTCTCTGTTACCTGAAGGAGGGAGGAGGAGGAATCCTTGCTCTTAAAAGACATTCTGTCATGGCATCCATTAGTATTCTTTAAATGCATACATTGGATTACTTCAACCTCATGCTGCACTCTGTAAATTCTTTCCTGGAAAAACAAGCAAAGTTTATCAACAACTGTCAAGATAGTGCAATTCCATGCTTTTAATCTGTGTAGTTCTGGTATGTTTGATCAGCACCATAAAATAGCACCCAAGGAACAGAAAAAGACCATGTGTGCTGTTAATGATCCAACATCTGGATTTTTTTTTAATTCTTAAATTGATCTGTGATCAGGATCAAAAGAGCTTTTAAGAAGTAACAAGTCTTTTGTGTGCGCTCCTTGATGGCACAGGAATTGCCTCATTTGGGGCTCAGAAAGCAAGCAGCATAAAAGTGTTCAATTGATTTGGCTGCTGACAAGGTTTATCTTTATTAGGGATGGATCATGACTCAAAATTGTCTTGTCTTTGGAAAGCTTATTCTGAAATCTTTCAGAAAAAACATGAGCAAAATTATATTTGTTTTCTCAATGTGTAGGGAGTGCCCAACTTACAAGGGATTGAATGTTTGACAGTGTTTAACTCAAACAGATGCAAAAGGTTAAGTTCATACACCGAGTACAGGACTGTACAGTTTTCAGGCCATGTGTCCTTCCCCACCCCCCATGGTGGCACCATTTTACAAGATTTTTTAGTGGTAAATAAGAATCGAGGAAATTGTGTTAACAACATGGTATACTCAGTATGTCTTTTAAAAAAATGAATCCTCTCCATTGCCAAGAGCATCTAAACATCACTCTCACCCCCTCCTCCCACCTCAGAAACACTTTTAGGTAGTTCAAGAACTTAATTTTGAAGCTACAAGGGGTATATATACCCAATATTCCTGGGGAGAATTTTTTTTCCTGCTATAAATGCTCTTGAGATACCAATCGTAGATGGTATTAAAGATATTATGCAATTTCTGCTATTTCATCTTAGGAAGATTTGGGGTGCCTCTATTCCTCTTTATGTGAAATTACTTGATTATACAAAAGATTGGTGAAGGAGAAGAGCGCTCACTAGTACTGGTGATGTTACCTAGTTGGGTCATGAAACGTCTGCAAGCAAACCACCAAGCTCAGAGAGCACCAAGGACTCCACAGTTCAACCCTGAGCTACAGATATTCTCTTCTATTGGAGATGATGTGATTGTTCCGTTTTATGGGCATGTGAGGCTCACAGCAGAAGCCAGGCATGGAAGTCAAGCATGTTTATAGCACAGGCCCTCAGGTGAAGAGAGCATCATGGCAAGTAAAGATAATGAAAAGCAAAATCAAGTTTGAGTTCTCTGGTGAAGGCAGCAGAACCAGGACCATGGCTAGCTCCATTAGCAAAAATGTTCTTTGCTGTAATGGCTACAGCAAGGGTAAACCGTTGCTTCATTAACACTCCCAAAACGAATGAAGCCTATTTAGGTAGCCATAATCTTGGGGGGAAAAACTGTTGGAAGTCCCCCACTGTTGCCAATCCTTTTTCTAGCTTCAAAATTAAGTTCTTGAACTACCTACAAGTGTTTCTGGGATAGGAGGAGTGGGTGAGAGGGATGTTTAGATGCTCTTGGCAATGGAGAGGATTGTTTTTTAAAAGATGAAGAGGAGCCAAAGCTAGAAGGAGATGCTTCTTCAATGTGTTCCCCTTTATGTAGAATAATTTACCACCATAGATAGATATGCTTCAATCCTCTTGGCCTTCTGGAAGCAAGTTAAAACAGAGCTGTCCTAGAGAGCTTTTTTAATTAAGAAAGAAAGTGGCATAAAATTGACTATGTACTCCAAGTTTAAGCCAATGTAACATTCTGGTTATTGTTTTTATTATTATTTTATGGGTGTTTTGAGTGGCATGATTGTGGCAGTTTAAAAATATCATAAATAAATAAATAAATAAACAAACAAACAAACAAACAAACAAACTGTAGTATGGTCAGTTCCAATACTCCAGATAAGTATCTGAACTGTTAAATAGGTTTTGCCTGCTACCACTGATTTAAGCTTAAAACTGGTTGAATGTATACATAAATTCCAACTTCCTATGCTCCTCTGCTTTCTAAATCCTTTCACAATCAGTGTGAATATGTGGAAAAGATTCTGGAAGTATCTAAAAGGGAGCTGAGCATCCTGGGACGTATCCTGAGTAGAACTTCTGTGCACTTCCTGTACAATCTCTAATGGTATTTATAAATGGAAGGCTTATAATTATTTAATATTTGAATGAATTCTGGGTCTGTTTTTCTCCACCTTTCAGCTGTGTCTCTCTATTCATACATGATTATAAAGCAATGGAAATCTTTGATATTCCTTTGCTGGATGTTGAACCATTTTTTCAAACATAAATGAGAGGTGGTAAAAAAAATATTGTCTTTATATTAACAACATCATTCAGCTTCTTAGCAGGCATTACATTGCAAAAGCACAGCTTCAGTATCAGATCTAGGAAGTTTGGACTTTTGTCACTTAGTTCTCAAGGTAATTTTCCAGCATCTGATTTGTTATTTTCCTTCCTTATTCTTTTATAAAATAATGTTCACATATTTTTGCATGCACTCTTTCACTGGATTTATTTTGATGTCAGCATATTCAGACAAAAGTCTTCCAATGTTTAAAAACACTAAGACACAGTTCCAAGACTAAGGCATTCATAATGAATAAGTACTGGTGTGGCAAACTACAGAGATTCATCTAACAAAAGAAAAGCCTTGGGAAATATATATATAATAAATTAATAGAAAGATAGTACTGGAAGAAAGTGCAAAGAGCCTATCATAAGAGAGCCTACTGCAGTCCTGCATATTTCATGTTTATTTAAGTAAAAACAAAACATAAATTAGCAATTGTATGAAAAAGAACCCTGGGAAGATAAAAATAACAGAACTGTGACTTGTATGGAAATGACACTTCTTTTTTTTCATTCATTCTGAATAATTTTCCATATCTATTTTTTTCCTTTTTCTTTTCAACAAAAACAACAACAACAACAACAACCAAATAAGGCTAGAGGGTAAGTCCACTAAATTTATGTTATATTTCTTTGTATAAAAACATGAAGAGAAGTGACAAAAATATGAAGGCCTGGGAATAGCAAGCAACACAAGAGCATAGCTTTAATGTCCACTGTTTTTTAAAAAATATATAAGTGCAATTTGCAATCTGGCAAAGATGCCTTAGATCAAGCAAATAATTGCTTGTCTTGAAAGTACTCACAAATCTGACCACAAAATTAAGCAGTCCTACAATATTTCACTTTGACTTGTACAAATCTATAAATCCAGTGTTGGGGGAACTTTATATAAATAGGCAGTGGTCATAAATTTTAACATGGATTATAACTATACTTCTATAAATCTATATGTCTATAAATATACATTACAAACATATCAGTGTCTCTATCTTTCTCTCTTGCTCTTTTGCAGTATCAAAGCCCATATCTTCCATTAGTAATTTTCTCCCATATTTTGGAATTCTAAAATGGAACCATTGTTTTAAAACTCATACATGATTGGTTTCTTTTCTTAAGAACAAAGCAAGACAACTAAATCCTCTACAAAAGGGAACTGGGCAACTTTTTCTAACCCTTCCTAAAATGTAGAGAGAATTTCTCTCCTTTTCTGAAATAGGTGGGATAATTTCTAAGCAAATTCTTGAGATATAAGTGGCTTACTTCAGAGTCATGGTAAGGTCAGGGGTATTTTGTTTTTAAGAGTAGAAATCTGGCCTTTGGTTGATTTATTTCTGTCACACAGCATTTTTTAAAGAGGAAATTATATAAGTGTTTTCCTCTTTTTTAATTAGGAGGTAAAAGTCCATTAACTTGGCTTGGTTAGAAGTTTGTAGGACATTTTATTTATTTATTTATTTGTCATATTTGCCTACTGCCCATCTTGCATACAACAACTCTGGGCAGCTTACAGATAATAAAATGACAAAAAACTAAAAACACTACAATATAAATATAAGTATAAATACATAAAAATACAAATAAAATATAAAAATACAAAATATGAAATATGAAATATAAAATTCAAGATGGCAATAAGATCTTATCCTTAGCACAATCATGGTGCCAACCACCCCCATGAATGGCTGTCCCCTCTCCCACCCCAAGCAAGGTGGCATAACTATGTCTTAAGCTCCTTCCGGAAGGCTGGGAGAGTGGGGGCCTGTCTTACCTCTCGGGGCAACTTGTTCCAAAGGGCGGGTGCCACGGCAGAGAAGGCCCTCCTCCTGGACCCTGCCAATCAGCAATTCCACACGGACAGGGTCTGTAACATGCCCTCTCTTCCTGACTGGGTGGGACAGGTCAATGTAACGGGTGAGGCAGTTCCTCAGGTAACCTGGACCCATGCCATGTAGGGCTTTAAAGGTAATAACCAACACCTTGAATTGGACCCGGAAGCAAACTGACACCCAATGCAGCTTGCGTAGCAATGGTGTTATATGTGCCCTCCTCGGGGCTCCCAAAACTGCTCACGTGGCTGTGTTCTGTACCAGCTGTAGCTTCCAGATACTCTTCAAGGGTAGAGCACATTGCAGTAATCTATACGGGAGATGACCAGGTCATGAGTGACTGTTCAGAGGGACTCCTGATCCAGGAAGGGGCATAGCTGGCACACAATGCGAAGCTGTGCAAAGGCTCCCCTGACCACGGCTGCCACCTGCTCTTTGAGCAGGAGTTGTGAGTCCAGGAGAACCACCAGGTTCTGCACCGGGTCTGTCTGGGGCAGTGCAACCCCATCCAGAACCAAAGATGGTAAATTCCCAGATACCCAGGAGCCCCTAACCCACAGCCAGTGTTCAGCTCAAGCCTGTTGTTCCCCATCCAGACCCCTACAGCGTCCAGGCACCAAGAAAGGGTGGCCACAGCTTTACTTAAGTCACCTGGGATGGAGATGTATCATCACTGGCGATCACTCGTAGCCGAGTAAGATGGTCTTCCAAGGGTAACATTTTAACAGTGGATCCGTAAGTGGCTGTAAAGGCCAATTCTGGATCCGCACAACCTCCCACAATGAGGGCATAGGTTTCCAGGTGGGAGACGGTCATGATGAGGGTTTGCTTGACGTGCCTTCCTTTTAGCTCTTTTCTCCCTTTCGCCCTGTACTCGTGCTTCTTCAAAGTCCATAGCGCCATTAATAAAAGCTGACCTCCAATTGAAACGCTCATGAGTTAGGGCTTCCCAGTTCTCAATGCTGATATTACATTTTTTAAAATTAGCTTTGAGAGTATCTTTGAATCTCTTTTGCTGTCCACCAATATTCCGTTTTCCATTCTTAAGTTGGGAGTAAAGTAGCTGCTTTGGAAGACGATGGTCAGGCATTCAAACAACATGACCGGTCCAGCGAAGTTGATGTTGGATGATCATTGTTTCAATGCTGGTGGTTTTCGCTTCTTATAATACGCTAACATTAGTCCGCCTATCTTCCCAAGTAATTTGCAGAATTTTTCGGAGGCAGCGTTGATGGAATCTTTCAAGAAGTTGGAGGTGGCGTTTGTAGAGGGTCCATGTTTCACAGGCGTACAGAAGGGTTGGTAGTACAATGGCTTTGTAAACAAGCATTTTGGTCTCCCTGCGAATGTCCCGATCCTCAAACACTCTACGCTTCATTCGGGAGAAAGCTACACTCGCAGAGCTCAGGCGATGCTGAATTTCAGCGTCAATGTCGGCTTTTGTAGATAGATGGCTGCCGAGATCAGAAAAGTGGTCAACATTTTCTAGTGACACACCTTTAAGCTGGATTGATGGTGCTGCAGAGGGATTGGTTCAAACTTGCTGGTAAAGCACTTTGTTTTTTTTAATGTTAATTGAGAGGCCGAGCTTTTCATATGCTTCTGCAAGATCTTCCTCGGAGTACCTCATCCCGTGGCTACATGGTTTCATGTAGATGTTAAAAAGGAGTGGAGAGAGTACCAAACCCTGCAGCACCCCACAAAGGAGGGGCTGCAGGCTGGATCTCTTGCTCCCTATCAACACTGATTGGGACCAGCCCTGGAGGAAGGAGGTGAACCAATGCAGAACCATGCCACCCACCCCCAACTCCCTGAGCCAACCCAAAAGGATACCATGGTCAATGGTATTGAAAGCCACTGAGAGGTCAAGAAGAGCCAGGATAGATGCACTGCCTCCATCCTGCTCTCACCAGAGATCATCCATAAGCGCAACCAAAGCTGTTTCCATCCCATATCCAGGCCTGAAAAGCTACTGAAAAGGGTCCAGATAATCCGTTTCATCCAGGATCCTCTGGAGCTGCAATGCCATCACTTTCTCAACCTGGGAGACTGGACGAAAACTGTCCAGAATGGTGGGGTCCAGTCTTGAGGAGTGGGTGCACCAGTGCCTCTTTAAAGGTCGCCAGAAACACCACCTCCCCTAAGGATGAATTCACCATCGCCTGGACCCACCCACACATCACCTCCCAAGCTGCCTTCACGAGCCAGGAGGGACAGGGATCTAGTTGGCAAGTGGTGGCATTTACAGACCCAAGGACCCTGTCCACTTCCTCGGGCCCAACAGAATCAAACTGTTCCCAGATAACCAGGTAAGTAGGCTCCCCAGGCATCTCCCCAGACCCTGCACTATGCCTGGCATCCAACTTGGAATGAATCCAAGCAATTTTATCCTCCAGATGCCCAGGAAACTCCTCAGCATGGCTCTGCAGGTGGGTTTCTAGATCCCTTTCCCTAAAAGGGATCGGGTGATCTTAAACAGGGCTGTTGGGTGGCATTCTGCGGATGCAATAAGAGCAGAGAAATATTGACGTTTTGCTGCTCTTACCGCCACAAGGTAGGCTTTAACAGCGGCTCTAGCTTGTGTTCGGTCGGGTTCTGTCCTTGTCTTTCTCCAGCGGTGCTCTAGACGTCTCTTCCACTTTAAATGGATCGCTTTGAGAGCCATTGTTATC
Organism: Charina bottae; assembly: GCA_023362775.1. Lineage (NCBI taxonomy): Eukaryota > Metazoa > Chordata > Lepidosauria > Squamata > Charinaidae > Charina > Charina bottae. Next base: position 10,248,006 of record JALMGJ010000015.1, read on the forward strand.
CAGGATTGTTGTCATCATGTTGTCATGGAGTATTGTGGGAGGTTGTGCGGATCCAGAATTGGCCTTTACAGCCACTTACGGATCCACTGTTAAAGTTTTACCCTTGGAAGACAATCTTACTCGGCTACGAGTGATCGCCAATGAATGAAGACGTCTCTTAATCTCCTTCAGAACCCTCAGCTGAGAAAGTGCCATGGGAGGGATGGACAACCAGAGTTACATAGATTACTGTAGGCATTATATCATTATTTTGCACAATATGGATCACTTTTTTTAAAATTTAAAGTTTCCTATGGTCAACCCTCTCCCACCCTACTATTTGTGGGCATATTTTTCTTACTTTCATGAGGTTTTTTTTTTTTAAAGATACTGAAAGATCATTCAACCCAGGACTTAAAAGCATATGCCTAGCTTTTAAGAAACCTTCACTAGTTTGCTCTGAGCTCTGACATTCTGCATGCTGAAGCTGAACAGAGATTAAAATGAAATCTTAGGTCACAGTCAATGAACAGATAGGAAAGGAAGCATCCAGCTAATACATTTATTGGGTGTTTGGTTTCAGGGTTTGTTTACATTGCAGCTCATGCTTGCCTTATATTGGTTCATAAAATATCTGCAGTATTTGTATCCAGCCTCATGTTTGCAGTAAGTAGGCTCTGCTAGAAAAATGGTCATAAGAAAAATGTAGCTTTCATGAGTGGGGAATATTTGCTTATGCCTGACTATCATTATTAGAGGCATGAAAAGCTATGACTAAATAGACTTTGGATTAATCCACCTGTCTCCCAAGTCCCAGCTTTCCACCTGGATATCAGATGAAATTTGATGTTCAGTGATCTGATATGGAAAACAAAACTCACCTCCAAACCCTAAAGGCCTGTTTGATATCCAGTGTCTGTACCTGCTGATTTCAGGATGATAGTATGCAGGTTGACCCCTTGACTTCCCAGAGACCCTGAATATTCCTGTGCATGAAGGCAGCGCTCTCCCTCTCTCCCTCCTTCCCTCCCTCCCTCCCTCCACACACACACACACACACACACACACACGTATACAGTATATATGAAGAAATATTTTAGCTATCTGGCTGGAAAATTTGCAGGGTTGATTTTCTCCAAAGGAGCTACCATTTCCTACGGACACCTCATTCTATACCTCTCTGCAAAAAAATGTAAACAGCTGAAATAACACTCACAGAGAAAATCAACCTAATGGATGCAGCTGCAGGTATCTGATATTTCTCCATTATGATTGCTGGTTGAACCTTATGAGAAATAGAATCTGGAATATCTAATCAGAAGAAACCTAACCTTGTTGCCTTAATTTTGAATATCAGATCTCCAAATCAGATGGCATCTTGCCACCTTCAAATGTCAAATCAAATAGTGTGTGTGTGTGTGTGTGTGTGTGTGTGTGCATATATATGTATATATGTATGTGTGTGTGTGTGTGTATATGTATATGTATGTGTATGTGTGTATGTGTATATGTGTATATGTGTATATGTGTATATGTGTATATGTGTATATGTGTATATGTGTGTATATACATATACATATACATATACATATACATATACATATACATATACATATACATATACATATACATATACATATACATATGTTTTTCCCCACAACTCTTATAATTCAGAGCCTGGCAAGGAAAAGCACAGCACACTCTCCAAATTGACAAAAAAAGAACCTCTAGAGAACTTTTCCTGAGACCATGTAGAATGTGTCCTACTCCCATTTAAAACTAGAAATAAAGTGAGTGCTTGTTAAAGAGTGGAGTGTCCAGCACTCTAGCCACATGCTTTTATTTTCCTTGTTTTCCTTTGGCATGGCTCATTGCCAAAGCTAGCCTTTTCTGGAGATGATGCCCAACTGAGAAGTGTTTTTCAGCTCTCCTGCCTGGACCTACTGTAAGTAGTCTGGAAACTAAATTAATCTGAGCAGAATTGCATATTTTGAATATGTGTAGCTATAGGCCATTATATCTATTAATATAATGTTTTTGTGCTACCAGTTTTGTGTATATAATACAAGCTGATATAAAGAAATAGTCTGTATGAAATGCAGTAGTCATGCAGAAGGCATGCTGTCTCAGACCCACTCATACAGAGAAGACAACTTGATTACTTAGTACAAGATAATACAACTGCAGACAAGAAGCAGAAAGAAAATAGAGATTTTTTTAAAAAAAATGGGGGGTTGGTAGAGTGGAAAGATGAAAGCTGGAACTAAAAGAACTGAAGAACTACAGACTCATTGAGAAGAGACTAACAGGGATTATGTTACAAGTCCTTATGCAGACAAACTGAGAGTTAAGAGGGATGAAGATAAAAGGGTATGCATCTGGGGAAAGGCAAAGGATCACATCAGAAAGAGCAAAGGTTGAAAAAAAACAGCAACAGAATCTCCCTCTGTCTCTCTCAGTTCTTCCAGCACCTGCCTAAATAAATTCCAACAGAAGGGAGAGACCCAAGTAGCAGAGCAGCAATCCCAAGTGATCTGCTATCCACAGGTTCTGGAGATGCTAATACTCACAGTAACATCAGAGAATCCCTTGGATCACTGAATCCCTCCCCTTGGCTTTGTCCATGTAAGGAAGGAAAGTTGCAAAAATGTTTGAAACTCTTAATTCTCCAAATTGCCTTTGAATCTTTCTAAAGCTAATTCTAATCATGAATTGGAATGAGTCAGTGGTACGCCTCAAACAAATCTAAGTATTTGATTCAAAGTTTTGACTTGAAGGAGTCATTATTTAAAATCTCCTTTAATCAAATCCCCACTTCAAAATTTCACCCAATGATATAATTCTCAATTATTTATTTATTCTAGCGAGAATTCTATTTGGTGTATGCTTTTTAAAAATAAGTCAGAAAAAAAATGACAAAAACTATTTCTTTCATGATAAATAGAAGTTGCAGTGATATTTTATGGGCTTACACAGCTATTCATTGCATATCTCATCAGTACACTCTTTTATTTCGGTGAGCCGTATAAGGAAAATACATCTTCTGTAGAAATCAATTCATCAAATACTAAATTGGCAAACAAGTGGTAGTTGCCTATGATGGAATTTTTTAAAGGCAAAACATTATTCCCTCCCCTTCCTCTCTAACGTTTTTGGTTGGCTGATCTAACATGTCAATTTCTCTTTTTGCTGATCAACTTGAAAGCCATTTAGGTAACTTCCCTATGCTGAGTGTTAATACAGCATAGCATTGTGTAGGACGAGCAATGTCTGCTTATCTATCTTATTGTGGTTGATGCCAGGGGCTCATGTTTGTAAGGATATTGGCAAAGAATGACTCCTTGGTTTCTCAGCACCAGATAAATGGTGTCTGAGCTAACATTCATGAGGATCCTGAAAGACTCATTCAAAGCAACCCCACAAGGCTATACACTTCTTTGAATTCTAGAACAGCACATCAGCCTGTCATTGTTCTGATTTGCATTTGGAATTGATTGCCTGGATTTTACTACGATTTGTGCAGAGTATCAACAATACTGGGAAATGCTCCCCTCAGAAACGTTATATATTTGCTGAAAGCAAGTGATGCTTCAGTGTGAGCTAAGCCTTTTGATGACATAAAGTGGAAGACTTTGCATTGGAAACTCAAGAGATAACTTGGTAGGATCTTGCACTTGTAGATTGTGGTAAAGATTGGGCTCAAGATAATAGAGCAAGCAAATGCATACTGCTGAAACTAGCACTGAGCTGAAAGCCTAATTTATTTTTATTTATTTTTATTTATTTATTTTCTATCCCACCTTTAATATTTTTTATAAATAACTCAGAATAGTTGAATCTTCATTTAATATCTCTCCCTACAGAGTTATAATTGGAGATGGTGTCTCCATTTATACACATACAGGGTGCTGTCAGATTTTGACACTGAATTTACCCCTTCAAAATCAGACATTATGCTGAACCATGGAACTGGTTTGTTTTATTATTTATTATTAATAATCTTCCTCTGGCATCAGATCGGCCCTAACTCTGCTGGCCTTCTGCAGGGCCTTGAAGACTTAGTTCTGTGCTCAAGCCTGGGGCCCCAGGTGTATGATGAAGCTCGTTTCTTGGTTGTGGAGACTGTACGATTTTTGGTAATTTTTTTCTCAGGTGCTATGTGTTTTATGTTTTTGTATGTGTTTTAATTATTTGTAATACTGTTAGCCACCCAGAATTTTATAAATCCAATGTATCAATCAGATCTCTGCTTTTGCCCTACAGGGGAAAAAAAACAACTGGCTCAAAAAAGGGTTTTTTAAGCAGTATTATAGAAAACATCTAGAATAACAGAAGGATTAACTACTCTGATATGTGTCTATCTCTATCTCTATCTCTATCTCCCTATCTCTCTTATCTATTTTGAGTAAAAAATACTCATGAGAGTTAAGGCTAAGTCCTTCACAGAAGTATGAGATGATTACTTTTGCAAAATTAGATTCATAAAAATTATAATCATAATGGAAATACAATTCTTGAATTTGCATTAGCTGATTAGTACTGAGTGGGTTTTAATGACAATTTATTCACAGGTTTTATCAATCACTTCTTCAGAGATAATGTATCCATTTCTATCTCCTCCTGAACAGAACTACAAAAAATCTAACTTGGGCTTTTTCATTTGAAAAACTAGTAAATCTGATTTCCCAACATCAGGAAATGCATATGATTCAGGCCAGGAAGTTGAAGCAGAGCAAGATGCTTCAAAACCAGGGAAAATATGTAAATATATATAGCAGACTCCTTGATCACTTCTCAAGAATAAAGCAAGGTCAAATGTACCCTCAAAAGATTCTAGAGTGAAGAATAAATGAAGTAGATAAACAAAAAGCTCTTTTACAGTGGGAAAAAAATGCTTTTTCAAGATTGGAGGATGAATTGCATTGCGCAATATAATTAGTGAGAACAATTCTTGTACAATCAGGTTGAAAGTAGTATAATCTGTCAGCCCTGACCATAAGGGATTTCTTCAAACAGCTTAGTTTAAAGGAATATGAGTTGCAGAGACTAAAAAACAAAACATTAAACAGATTTTGGAGGGCAAATGTTGAAATCTATCTTTGGCCTTCAACCATGTGTGAAATGGTAATTTTTTCCAGTTGGGTATGAAATGCAGTGTTTGTTCCTAACACATGTGTTGCCTTGCATTTACTGTCATGTAAATACAGTACATTTTCTTCCCAGCCCCTTCATCTTCTATATTTTTATTGTTTTGCTTTTCAAAGGAAAGCTTCTCCAGCCATTCAGACATACATTTATTGGCCATTAGTTTGAGGCTTTTCATCTCAGACAAAAATAATAAAAGAATAATAATAAAAAAATAATAAAATAAAATAAAATAAAATCTAGATGTAATTCTGAGTGCAACAAATTTGAGTCTCTAATAAAAGAAAAATAAAAAGAAGGATAATTCTCTGCTGATCTTATTCTGAAGATTTATAATATGCTTTTTTGAATAATAAAGATACACACACAAACACAAAAAGGACCTTAAAGGAGTACACTGTGAAGGCAGATTGTTTACAAGAATTTTCATCTTATTTAAGAAGCATCCTTCTTTCTATATTTTATGAAAGCCATTGCATAGCCATAAAGGAAAATATATGTTAGAGAAACTCAGTATTTCAGAAGAAGGAAAACATCCACAAGTCAAAATGAAATATTGATGTAGTTACAATTCCTTTAAAAAAAAAAATTCTAATGGGGCAACCATCTCCTCTATCTCTGTCATTTCAATGAAGAAAGTGGAAAAAAAAAATTGTCAATTTGGTAGGGGAAAAAAATCAGTGCAGACGCTGCTTCATAGTCATTGTTCCACTGATGTTTCTTGGACACTTTTCAAATGACTGACGTATTTAAATTTTATTTGCAGAGGCTGGGTTGGGACAGTGTGCTTAGCCATGTTTTATTTATTTATTTATTCAACAAGAAGGGGGAAATCTCCAGGACAGGTTTCAGCTGGAATTAGCATCTCCCACATCAGAGTAGGGAAGATGGGCCCTGGCCAGGACTTGAACAACCATCTATTGAGGGAATTTCAATTTGGATTCATCCCTCGAAGAAAGTGTTGGACAATATCCTAAATGGCCCTATGCCCCATTATTCTATCTGTTGCTTATGGGTACCATGTTGACATCTGCCATCCTTCAGACACCATGCCCCACTTCCTTTTTGTTCTGTGATTGATGACACCATTGTGACAGCTATTTTGTGAAAGGGGCTGTCCCCTCTCTTCATGGCAGCTGTACTTTCACATTTGAAAGTATCGCTGCAGGACCTCAAAGTTGGGTGTTTGGCTTAGAAGATATAAGTTCTCCATTCTACCTGTTATAAAAAGAAGACATTTTGCTAACTGTTGATTCTTAGATTTCCTTTCTTTAAATGGAAGATGTCGCAGAAGATGGAAGCTACACAAATAACCCATTTCAGTCTGAGGCCCTCTAACATATTTGTTGCTGCAGAGATACACACTGCTGTCTCCAGATGTAGTGCATTAAAAGTTAATTTACATTCACATTATTACTTTGCTTGATTGTTTTCCCCAGCATTCTTCTTTAAAATGCTCAAAGATATAATCCATATGGAACAGCAATGACTTTCTTTTTCTGCTTCCTGAAAAAAAAGATATATAGTACATCTTAAAGTACAACTGTTTTATCTTGGTTCCACTTGTTTAAATAATGGCACATAGTCGGTTTAGTCCTCGGGGATGCTTTTTTATATGTACAACTAACTTTTTCAAGATTTGTAGTGCTTTACTTTTTTTTGAGTCAGAGTAATGAGGGGTTGATGAAATAGCTTCTTTCAAGCAAAATCTCCTCACTTCTAAGGGTGTGGGGAGAATGAGGAGAAAAATGCCTCTTTGCTATTTCTTATTTATCAGTCCTCACTCTGATTCACCCTGTAATTGTCTTGTACAGTATGAACTGCAAGACTTGCTAATAAGTTATTTACCACAGTCATATCTTATGGCTCCATCTGTTCTCATCAGTTGCAAAAAAGGGAAAGTTAGTTGCTTGGAATGTACCAGCCCTTGGTTCTGTCTTTCTTTCCTCCATCTGTCATGGTTATAGTAGTAATGAGTGGAGGTTTCTCACCATGGTAGACAGAAGTCAATACAAGGCTGTCATCTTATACTGTCAGGTCTTAGCTAAGTTGAGCTATGGACTGATAGTCCAGCTCTGATGTAGAGAGACTGAGATCCAGATGGTTGGAGGGAAAATGGAAACTTGAAAATACAGTTCAAGAGGAGATGAAGAAGGAGGGGTGGACAAGGAAATGCAAAGCAGCATAGAAAACTTTTCACCCCAAATTAATTGTTTAGATAGATGAGTTGGATTCCTAATGCACCTATTTACTTACAGTACTTACTTACTTACTTTAATTTATTAGCCGCCCAACTTCAATGGACTCTTATGGTTGGTATCAGCTTATGGTTTCAGAATGCTCCTGAAGCATATAGGATAATCTTGTCAACAATCATTATTGTATTTTGTCTCTCTGTAGGCATATTTACTTTTGTAAGATACCAGAGGCTTTGCAGTGCAAGAGGTAAAGTGTGACAGGATGGCTATTTTGCTGATTCAGGACTGATTTCTATAGCTTCAATGTTATTATCAATGTTGCTGCTGTACCAGCCTCCCTGCTGCGTAGCAACCTCCCTGCCTGAGCTGCTCGAGGCTGTCTCGGGGTTGGCGGTGGAGTTCCCCAGACTTATGGTTCTGGGGGACTTCAATCTGCCGTCTCTGGGACGGTCCTCGGAGGCGGCCCGGGAGTTCATGGCTACCATGGCAGCTATGGGCCTGTCTCAGATTATTTGTGACCTGACTCGTGACAGTGGTCTCACCCCGGACTTAGTTTTCTTGTCTGAGCAGTGGCAATGTGATCTGAGGGGAGAGTTACATCTTTCCCCATTGTCATGGTCAGACCACGCCCTGGTGACCCTGAGACTCTCTTGTGCTACCCCATTCCGCAGGGAGGCGGGACCCATTTGATTGGTCCGCCCCGGCGACTGATGGACCCAGTGAGGTTTCAGAAGGAGCTGGGGGTTATTCCCGAGGACTTGCTTCACGGTCCAGTGGAGGTCCTGGCCGCAGCCTGGAATAAGGCAGTGGCCGGAGCCCTGGACAAGATCGCGCCTATGCGACCTCTCCGGCCCTGCTCGACCCGCTGCTCTCCGTGGTTCATGGAAGAGTTAAGGGCTTTGAAGAGGGTTAAGAGATGTCTAGAGCGCCGCTGGAGAAAGACGAAGACTGAATATGACCGAACACAAGCTAGAGCCGCAGTTAAGGCCTACCTTGTGGCGGTAAGAGCGGCGAAACGTGAATATTTCTCCGCTCTTATTGCATCCGCAGAATGCCGCCCGACGGCCCTTTTCAAGATTACAAGATCACTTTTGGGTTGGGAGCAGGGGGAGACCCACTTACAGGGCCGTTCGGAAGAGTTTTCTGAGCATCTGCAGGACAAAATCGTTCAGATTCATTCCAAGTTGGACTCCAAGCATGAGACAAGATCTGGGGAGATGCCAGGGGCTTGTACTTACCACGTTATCTGGGAACAGTTTGATCCTGTTGCGCCTGATGAAGTAGACAGGATCCTCTGGATTGTAAACGCCACCACATGCCAGCTTGACCCATGTCCCTCCTGGCTGGTGAAATCAGCTAGTGAGGTGACATGTGGCTGGGTCCAGGCGATGATTAATTCGTCCTTGAGTGAGGGGGTGTTCCCGGCTGCCTTTAAGGAGGCACTGGTGCACCCCCTCCTCAAGAAACCTTCCCTGGACCCTAAAATCCAGGGCAATTTTCGCCCAGTCTCCCACCTTCCCTTTTTAGGAAAGGTGGCTGAGAAGGTGGTGGCGTTGCAACTCCAGAGGATTCTGGATGAAACGGATTATCTGGACCCCTTCCAGTCAGGTTTCAGGCCGGGATATGGGACGGAGACCGCATTGGTCGCACTTATGGATGATCTCTGGCGAGAGCGGGATGAAGGGAGTGCGTCCATCCTTGCTCTCTTAGATCTCTCAGCGGCTTTCGATACTGTCGACCACGGTATACTTTTGGGGCGGCTTGAGGAGTTGGGGGCAGGCGGCATGGTTTTGCGCTGGTTCGCCTCCTTTCTCCAGGGCCATTCCCAGTCGGTGTTGATGGGGAGGAGAGAGCTGACCCGCGACCCCTGACTTGTGGGGTGCCGCAGGGGTCGGTTCTCTCTCCACTCCTATTTAACATCTACATGAAACCACTGGGTGAGATCATCCGTCACCACGGGATGAGGTATCACCAATATGCTGATGATACCCAATTATACATCTCCGTCCCGGGTGAAGTAAGTGATGCGGTCAATGCCTTATCTCAGTGCCTGGAGGCTGTGGGGGTCTGGATGGGGAACAACAGGCTTCAACTGAACCCTGGTAAGACGGAGTGGCTGTGGATTGATGGCCCCCCTGGATCCGGGAAGTTGTCATCTTTGGTTCTGGGCGGGGTTGCACTACCCCACTCGGATCCAGTGCGGAATCTGGGGGTCCTCCTGGACTCGCGACTCCTGCTCGAAGAGCAGGTGGCAGTCGTGGTCAGAAGGGCCTTTGCACAGCTGCGAGTTGTGCGCCAGTTACGCCCTTTCCTGGATCGGGAGGCCCTCCGAACAGTCACTCATGCCCTTGTCATCTCCCGTATAGACTATTGTAATGCGCTCTACATGGGGCTACCCTTGAAGAGTATCCGGAAGCTTCAGCTGGTGCAGAATGCAGCGGCGCGAGCAGTTATGAGTGCCAGAAGATCGGCACATGTAACACCTCTGCTACGCGAGCTGCATTGGGTGCCAGTTTGCTTCCGGGTCCAATTCAAGGTGTTGGTGATTACCTTTAAAGCCCTACATGGCATAGGACCAGGGTACCTGAGGGACCGTCTCGTCCCGATAACGTCGACCCGTACATGCAGAGAGGGCATGCTTCAGACCCCCTCAACAAGAGAATTCCATCTAGCGGGGTCCAGGAGGCGTGCCTTCTCTGCGATAGCGCCCGCCTTGTGGAATATTCTGCCCCCAGAGGTGAGACTGGCCCCCTCCCTCCTGGCCTTTCGGAAGGCCCTTAAGACCTGGCTCTGCCACCTGGCCTGGGACAATGGAGGTGGTAGTGCCTCCTGGGGTTGGCTGGCCCCATAGCTCCACTATCTATTCTGCGGGTCCAAGCCCATCCTGGATTTTATTTTATTATGTTTTGTTTGTGTTTTTAGATATTTTGTATAGTTTTTAAATTTTTATTTATTGTAACCCGCCCAGAGTCCCTTGTATGGGAGATGGGCGGGGAATAAATTTGAATAATAAATAAATAAATAAATATTAGAAGTGATAATAAAAGCTAGGTTAAAACACATTTTTTCCAATATTTGCCTATGGGGAACCTCTGCCATGAGAGAAAAAAGCCTTAGAAAGAGAATGGATACAGGTCTCAGAAGGAGGCAACAGAGTGGTAATTCCAAGATCTACTGAACATTCCATCCACTTTTGGTTCAAGCTCCATCCTTTATAGTATCTACTCCACCTATTGTGCAACTTCTACAAGTTTAGCCCCAAGGGAATGCAAACTTGTCCAGTCTTACTTTGGAATATCTAAAAAAAATCAAAATCCAGGAACGTGTGAGATTCCTAGGTTGTGGATATGCAATCCACCAATGGTATAATAGTTGGGTATTATCTCCTAGCATGGTGTTCCATGGGTTAGCCATTGTTTGTTCTAAATCACACAAGGTGTACTGGGAATGTTCTAGGTAATCTAGGGATTTTTGGAAGTTGTCCACTTTGTCTACAATGTCATTTAGCTGTTGCAGAATGAGGATCATAGTTTCTGCCGACAGTAGACAGATCTCATGACAGGGTTGAGTGATATAATTGTGGAAGGGGGGGGAGCAGGGGAGATGTCCCAATAGGTTATCTCCATCGCCTCCCTGCTCTGAAAAGTGTTCTGAGCTGGACCCTTTGAGGGTCAGGGAGGAGACCAGTGTTGTTCCAACCAGTGACCTTTGTTGGGGGAGATCGGGTTCCTGAGACTGAAGCTCTGTTACTCACATTTTTGGTCGTCTCTGCGGTGGGAAGGTAGGAGTCAATTCTTATCCGTTTCTTTGTTTTGGTTGATTTGTGGGTCCCGGTATCATTATTAGGGCTGGTCCGGTTTCTTTTCCTGCCTCTGGGTGGCATTTTGGGCTGCGGGGCGAGGTCAGATGAGGTGAGTCCAGCCTCAGTTCAGGAGCTTAATACAGGGGAAACTAGTTGGTCGCCATCTTCCCCTACCCAGGGTTCTGTATCAGCTAGAATCTCAATATTCTGACCCAAATCTATTCTACATTTCTCATCTAGTATTGAAGTTTCAGTTCTCCAGTGGCTTATATGTTTCTAGAGAACAGTGAATTTAAAGGTTTTTTCTATAGTTTCTATATATGGGCTGCTGTCAGGCTGGAGGGAAATAATTACTCCAGCTCCAGGCTTCTTTTGTTCCATTATTGGTCAGGTAAATTAGATGATTTTGATCCAAAAAGATCAAAATCTCCTCTGATTTAGCTTCTTTTCTCAATCCATCTGTCCATCTAGCACAACCTCTTCCTGCCAATACTATTGTTCAAAACTATTATTTTTGGTTCTAAATCTTTCCTCTAGGAGCTCAAGGTCCCATCCCACTTCCATTTCCCCCAAAATGTGCAGTAGGCTAGGCTTGAGAGCAAATGACTGGCCCAAGACACCCAGCAAGTTCCCATGGCTGAGGGAGTACGTGAACATGGAACTCCCCAGTCCTATTTCAACTCCTTAACCACTACACCATACTGGTCCTCAGTGAATAAAAAAAGATCAACAACATATAATAGCCTCAATATTTATTAGTAATAAGATCTTTCTACCTGAACAAGTTGCTAATCTGAATTGTAAACATCCACAGAGAAGGATGGAAGAATATTCCTTTCATTCTGTTATGGGTCTTTGTTTTGCTTGCAATGGGGAATGTGGGGATTCAAGCATTATGCTTCAGTGATATAACTTAATCCAATGTAGGTAGGCTGACCATATTTTAGGATGGCAAAATGGGATGGGGCCTTATGTAATATACCGTATTCATGAAAAAGACAGGGGTCCCTGCCCCCCAGTCCGTGTGATTGGCTCCTGCCTGCAAACCCTGCCCCCAGTCTGTGTGATTGGCTCCTGCCTGCAAACCCCACCCCCAGTCCACGCGATTGGCTCCCACCTGCAAACGCCACCCCTGGTCCATGCGATTGGGTCCCGCCTGCAAACCTCACCATCTGCGCTCTGGCTCAGATCCTCCTTCCACACCATTCCCACCAGGTTTGAAAAACAGGACAAAATTGAGGTTTTTATGAAAACAACGAGACGGTTGAAAAATGCTAAAAAAACGGGACTGTCCCATTCAAAATGGGACGTATGGTCAGCCTAAATGTAGGAGACCTTTTGTCTTGCCTGATAATAAGCAGTATTTGGGCAAAGACTGTAGACTTTGGTAAATTGCAGCTGGAATGTGGCAGAGTTGTGCGATGATGGAACAAGTCTCCACTTTGAACAAATAGGTTGTCAGACCTAAGCCATTCAGCTTCAATAATGGTGGAGGGAATCATGACCCTGACTTTGCGCGGCTAAAACTAGAGTCCTTCTTAACCCACCCTCCTACCTAAAGGAGCATAATTAATTAATTTCATCTGGAGGAGCTGCTCTCTATCAGTAATAATTGGATATGCCCAAATCATGCACATTCTCTTGTGTGGGACAGCCTGGTGTAAAATGATTAATGAACATAAATTAGAGCTATGTCTCAGTCATCCAGGTGGAATTGTCTGTAGCTTGAATCATGTCAACTGGATTTCTATTTTCTCAGTGGAAACGTTTCGCTCCTTATCCAAGGAGCTTCTTCAGTCTGAGCAAAGTTGGTAAGGGAATCCTAAATATTTATTTATTTATAATAAATATAATAATATAATAATATAATAAATAAAATAAATAAATATATAAAATAAAATAAATAAATAAATATAATAAATAAATATAATAATATAATAAATATTTAGGATTCCCTTACCAACTTTGCTCAGACTGAAGAAGCTCCTTGGATAAGGAGCGAAACGTTTCCACTGAGAAAATAGAAATCCAGTTGACATGATTCAAGCTACAGATAAATTAGAGCTGTTTCCTCATTCATCCCTTTTACAAATTCTCCCAGCATCTATTACTACTGCTGTGTTGTTGTTGTTGTTGTTGTTGTTGTTGTTGTTGTTGTGTTCCTTCTTGAAAAACAAAAGTAGGTTGCTTTTATTTATAAAGCAAGCAAGTTGATGCTTGTAGAGATTGCAAGGAAACTTAAAGTATTTGTTCACAAGGCAAGCAAAATGCTGGGTTTTGTTTGTTTGCTGAGAGTGAGTTACTTTTGCTGTTTATGTTTTCCCCCTCACTGTGAATATTTTTATTTTGATTGAAGGATGAAAAAAGTATAAATAACCAAGATTTTTCTTGTACATTGGCTGAGTTTACACAATACCCACTTTATTTATTTATTTATTATTCAAATTTATCACCGCCCATCTCCACAACAGTAGACTCTGGGCGGTTTACAACATTAATATTAATATTAAAAACCTACACACTTAAAAATACAATATAATAATAAATAGATAAGAATCCAGAGGATGGGAAGATCTTAAAAAAGGAGGGTAGTACGGGGCTAACCCCGTATTTAAACCATTGTTTATTGAATAAATCATGTTTGGCTGAGTTTACAACCACAATGGCTGGATTTTTATAACACATATTTGCATTTGGAAACAGGTACTACATTTTTTCCCCTTAATATGTAGTTTTGCAAACCTCATTGACCTGGTTCATATACTGTACTGCACTAGCAAAAATGGTTTCCAGCTTGTTGAATAAATCACCTTTGGCTGGGTTCATACAATACACTAAGCAGTCAACATGCATACACATTACACTTTACTTTTTTCTTTGAACCCATTCAGTATTTCATGGAAGTTCTTAAAACCTCAATCTACCTCATTATTAGCTCCAAATCTCTTGTCAAATACTGACGTTTTTATTGGCAAGATAAACAAAATCCTGAATGATAAAATAACAGATAAAGTTATTTTATAACTTACAATACTTTGTTAAGACGTCTTAAATGCCAACTAGTAGAAAGGTAGAATTTTTTTTTCTGAAAAAAAATAAGCAACCAAGCCAAGATTCAATGAAAGTTCATATTAGGCATTTAGAGCAATTTTTGAGCACTTTGACTAGAAAACTATGCTCTGCAGTGTTCCTTGCATTTTTCCTGCAAGAGACATACAAGTAGGAGAGTCATAATAGTGTATTGTGGCAAAAACGCAAGATTGTGGCAGCACCTTTTCTGACTGACAAATTTTATTAAAAGGGAAAAGTTTTTGTGAGTTGCAGCTCACAAAACCTTATTACTTTTAATAAAATTTGTTAGAAAAGGTGCTACCACAATCCTGAGTTTTTCCTGCAAGAGAGAGCTTCTAATCAGTGGAATGTGATGTTATTGCACTGATGTACTAATTAAAAAGGTGGCCAACATGTAATAGTTACTACAGCAAATCACGATGACCCCAAAAGATGACACACATATGGTGACAACATCATGAAATTGCAACCCTTGACTACTATTGTCCTGACATATGATGCAAGTCCATAAGTCATGATATTTGCATGAGGACATCATCATTAAACATTTTGTCCTTGGCCTTCCTAGCCCTCTCCGGATGCCCATATCAATATAACACCCTTCATTATACAATTATCTCTTAAGCTATCTGCAGCCTCCCCATGGTCCCATCTTTTCAGTAAATTCCAAAGGAAGATATGAGGGAATTCTTCCCATTGGAATTTCTCAGCAGGGGTTTTACTGTTACCAGTAAGTGGAAGCCCTGTCTTTTATAAATTGTTGGAAAGTTTCTCCCTCACTTTGAGAAGCCCCCCCCTCCCCCGCAAATTGTCAATCTAGTTTCTCTTCTCACCAATTTGGTGCTGTATTCTGAAATGTCACTTCCTATGGGCCTGGCTCCAATTGGCTATATCTGAATAAAGATAATTAGGCTGATCCTAGCTAATGAATGAGTCCAACAAGCTTGCACAAGTCATTCAAGGACATTCTCTGTTGATGGATGACACTATTCAAAAGTCTTGGGTTAGGAGAATGACAGAAGCAACCCTGCAGCAACCTACCACAATCCCTGCCTCTTTTGACCATGTGTGCAACATCACAACACATGTCGAGAAGGGTAGGGCTGGCATCACAACACCACAATGCTGATTTCACAAGTCTGCCCCCCTTGCATCTGCAGAAGGTTCTTTCCATGTGCCAAATTAGCTGTATGTGTAGCATTAAAACACAGAAATGTCCAGCAGCAACATACAAAATTATTCCCCATCCAAATACAGGAACAGAAATGGAAAGAATCACAATATGCCAAGAACACGAGAGAGAGAGAGAGAGAGAGAGAGAGAGAGAGAGAGAGAGAGAGAGAGAGAGAGAGAGAGGGGGGGAGGGGGGAGGGGGGGAGACCTTCTTGCAAGTTAAGGTGTGAATTGCTTTGTTTCAATACATTTGGAGTTTTGCATACTTTCTTGACACATCCAAGCAGGGACAGAGAGCTATTTAAAGAAGCAAATAACACCATCCCCTCCCCTCTTTCCTGAGAGTCTAGCTGCACTAAGGATTCTGCAGCCCATTGAGAATAAATAGCATTGAGCTCCAAATCCCTCCAGCTGGAAACTTAGTCCTGATAATGGGAAATTTTGACAGAGCCGTTGTGAGTGCAGCATGGGCAGTGCTGTGATTATTCTTTATTGCCATGGCATTTACTGCTGGCAGAATGGTGGGCAGCTCCTAACACTCAAAATTAATGTGCAGTTACAGCCTTACATGGGGTGTAGCCCAAGGTGCAGTGCATTTGAAGCCTAATATATCAAAAAGATTGTTCTTCTCTATTTAAGTTGAGCTGGTCACTCTCCATATAACCTGCTGCATCAAAGTTACTTTTAATAATTTAATGTATAGTAGGTCTGGCAGATGTAGAAAAGATATTTTTTTAAAAATCCAAAAAGGATTCTGATGGTGACCTCAATAATTCATCTTGAGATAATCTGGGGACATAATGGTAGGGTGAAGATAATGACACAGGAGGGGATATGGGCCTGACGTTTTCTAACCTATTTTTGCAGAGAAGCTAACTTAACACACCTATTATTTTCAACATCACATTTCCCTAATTCCCTTTTAAATCTTTGAATTTATTCACTCTCTCTTCCTCCCATCCCCATGGGAAACTACAGCATCAAATGTAGTGGACATGCTCCTTTTTTTTTTTTTGGCCATGAGAGAGAGAATTAAGGGGGAGAAAGGAAGAGAGAGAACTAGGTCCACCATATGTGGGCTGCAAAAGCCTTGCTGACCACTAAATGGCAACAGAGATATATAGAAAACTCTCTTTGCTGCCATCTAGTGGTTGCTGAGATTTTTACAGCAACCACTAGATCAGGGCTTTCCAAAGTTTTTCCCGGGGCGACACACCAACTGGCGTTGGTGTGTCGCCGCGGGAAAACCTGGAAGTGCGGCAGCGCACAAAACCCCGGAAGCTCTGCTTTCGGGTTTTGCGCACTGCAGTTGGTGTGTTGCCGTGGGAAAACCCGGAAGCGCTGATTATGATCAGCGCTTCCGGGTTGTGTGGCGACACACCAGACTGTGTGTGGCGACACACTTTTGTGTCGCCACACACAGTTTGGAAATCTCTGCACTAGATTTTAGACCTAATTAAAGAGAACTTCAGACCAGGATAAGGTGTTTGATCTTCTATTGCATCCTTTGGTGTATCTCTCAGATATTTTCAGAAAATTCCATTCATTATATAGGGAATAATCATATTAATTTAAATGGAAGTCATTTTTTTTTAAAAAAAAGCCTAAACAAAGATTGTGCCCCTCTGATCTACATAAAGTTATAAAGGCTGCTTGGTCTGATATGACAGTTGGGATGATGATGATGATTAACCTTTGTACAACTTCCAACTCCCAGAGTCTCTGGGTAGTTCCCAAGGTAAAACAGGAAAAACCAATATAAAAATAAGGACAAGGAACAAAATATGGCCAAAACCAGACAACAACAAAAACACACACAACTCAGAAGGTGCTTCCACTGCCACAGACAAAAACCTGGGCAAAAAGCCAGGTCTTCAAGGCCCTCCAAAATGCCAATGGATAGGATAGGATAGGATAGGATAGGATAGGATAGGATAGGATAGGATAGGATAGGATAGGATAGGATAGGATAGGATAGGATAGGAATGGAATACCAAATTAGCGAATGCTGAAACCTCAGCTGGGAATGTGCATGTCAGGCGATTCCAATGTTTTCACCCCACGTGCCCATAAATAAGGGCGACTGCGCTGCACATACTGATTTTGGGGCTACAAATACATTTTTGTGATTAAGTGAATTCACAAATACGGAACCCACAAATAACAAGGATTGCCTGTATAAAAATTTATAAAGTTGTAACCAATGTATAGTCGAAGGCTTTCATGGCCAGAATCCAGTGGTTGTTGTGGGTTTTCCGGGCTGTGCGGCTGTGTTCTGGCAGTTTTGGTTCCTAACGTTTCGCCAGTAGCTGTGGCTGGCATCTTCAGAGGACAGGAGCACAGCTAGAAGATTCTCTCTGTGCCCAAGTGGAGGGTGTGTGTTCCTGCTGTTGTTTATAAACACCCTTGGTTAATGCTGTTGTTTCATGTCAGAAGCTTTCGCTTCTGTAGTGAAAGGGTTTGCCGGTGACATCACCGTTGCCCGGGGGACGCCCAAGGAGGCTCCTTTCATGTCCCTGTGATTTTTCCCACTGAAGTGGTACCTAATTTACCTACTCGTATTTGCATGCTTTTGAACTGCTAGGTTGACAGAAGCTGGGACTGATTTTACTAATTGCCGGGAGCTTACTCCGGCACACGGCTCATGCTCGGGTTTCAAACTGCTGAGTTTTCAGCCTTAATGGCTTCTGACTCAGCGTCTTAACCACTGAGCCACCATGGTCCCAACCCTTAGTTAATGAAGTTCTCCCTATCTTGAATGTTCATGTGTGGGCTTGCTGAGCAAGGAGAAACCAAATGAGAAGACTGCTAGCTCATTTTGAATTCAGGCAAATATCAAAAGTACCACCCACATAGCTCCATTGTATCTAATTCAGATTCTAATACCTTTAAAGAGAAAAAAATAATAATAATTCAATATTTTACAATATACTTCTCTGGCTTTCTTTCTTTCTTTTCTTTTTCTTTTTCTTTTCTTTTTCTGTGTAAACCAGATGGATTCAGTTAATTATTTCTTTTCATGGAAATCTTTGTCAGAAATGGCTTTTGTAACAGATGAATCAGAATAGTGTCAAATGCATTAAAAATCCTAACAAAGAGAATTGCTAAGAAAATGACTGTTTTGTGAGAATGTTATCTTCATTTCTTCCAACTCCCTTGACATTTTATCAAGGAACACTCAATATTAGATCATGGTTACCAAATTTTAAAAATCAACTGACAACCAAAATGTTGTACATAACATATATGTACTCTTGAGTTATATTAATGGATTACACAACAAAAGGTTCTTCCTCAAGAGAAAATTGTTAGAAATCATATTAAAGTCTGAATAGGAAAATTCAGCCCTTCATATCTAGGCTGCAAACACCTGGAGAAACTGATGGAGGACAGCAAGGAGATAACATTCTATTTCTTTGCTGCCATTTTGTGGACATCTGTATTTGTGTAGCCAGGATATGCCAGCCTTAATTTCAGGGCAAATTCTAAGAAGTGATAGTTGAACTTACAAATTGATTCAGGACTCCTCCACTTCTAGGGTTGCTCAAATAATGTTTCCCTTGAGCTGAGCTTAACTCCTAGTCAATACATAGAAACATCCCTGTATTTTCCAGCAACATTATGGAACTGGTTTTCCACTGCCTTCTTCCAGGGTATTTTCCAACTTTCCAATCTTATTGACAGCTTTGGGTCTTCTGGTAGTGTCCTATCAAAGCACTAAGCAGATCAGACCCTGCTTAGCATTTTTTGAGATCATCCAAAGGCAGCTAGGACATGACACTTCAGTAAGTCTTTCTAAGTTTGCTAGGGCTCCCAAATTGAAACAAAACAAAAACACTTGAAACAACTGCTAGCATAGGCATCCGGAAGGGGGCAGCAAAATATGAATACGTTGTATTGTGACAATTTACATATTTTAGTGTGACATCATCACACAAGTATAAAAGGGCAGAGCTTGGATTTTGATATTACAATGCATATTTTGACTGCTAGCGTAGTACATTTGCTGCCTACAGTAGAAGACAATCTCTCTCTCTCTCTCTCTCTCTCTCTCTCACACACACACACACACACACACACACACACACACACACACACACACTGTAAGTATTAGTTTAAAGCTTTATTTTACCATTTACCTTTTCTGTGTTTACTTAAGCTTCTTTTATGGTGCCACCTGATGCTGGTTGCTTCACATTGTTATATAGTAGAACTTGACTCAGTTGGGTTTAATGACATTGAGGGATGAAGCCTTATCATTTCATGGCCCTATCAACTCTTAAAGATTTGCAAAAACTCCCATATCTTTATAGGCCAGGAAGTATGGCTCAGCAGGCAAATGGGCAGAAGCAAGATGTATTCATGTTCTCAGAACTAGAGGGCAGTAATGGAAAGTGAGTCTCACTAACATTAACAGATAACACTCTCCCCACAATATTTTTCAATTCCCTTTCAACCATTCTGATATTTTGATAATGGATTGGCTCTGGTTAGTTTTTGTAGTTGTTTTGTTTTGGGTTTTGGAAGAAGATTTTTGTATTATCTTTGGCATATTACATAAGTGCTCACTGAATTATATTTTGAGATTTTGCAAAAAAAAAAATAGCTCCTCTATTTCTGTACCCAAAACATTTTATTGCTGACTTTTTTACTCTATGTTACTTGGTTTTATTGTTCATCTGTTTATTGACTGTGAATACATGCCAATTATGTGTGTGTATGTATATGTGTGTGTGTGTGTGTGTGTGTGTGTGTGTGTGTGTGTGTGTGTATGTGTATGTATATGTATATGTATATGTATATGTATATGTATATGTATATGTATATGTATATGTATAATCTCCATGAGAAAAAAGTTTGAATTTATAGGCCATTATGAAGACATTTTGTAGCAACATCTGCCTCATAACAGCACATACTCTTCTAAAGTTCACAAAATTCAATTCAGTTTACCCTGCATAAATCAATATTAATACTTCTTCCATCACTCAACAATAATAATAATAACTTACAGGCACTCCACTCTGTAAAATCTAAATTAACCCCTAGCAGCTGTCACATGGAGCATAAAATGTAAAATGCAATAAGATGTCTGTGTTGGATTTCTTCAATGTGAAATATAGATTGATGGATGGACAAATAAACAAAAGGAAAGGGCAGACAGGTGAGCAGAATAAAAGAGCAGATAAAAAGGATCCCTGCTTTAGATCCAGAGACTGATGCTGAGTTGTCCAGGAAGGCCTATATTTCAAGGCCAAAGCCCAAGCCCCATTGCAGGGGAAGGCCCAAGAGATCATCCAAACAGCATCAGCTTATGGGGAGAGCAGTAAAGGTACCAGAAGGAATGTGTGCTACTTCTATCCTACAGTATATATCTGATCTTTTGTTACTGTTGTTCCCATAGTCTAGTGGTCATTCAGACTTTTGTAGCTTAGTTCTCTACTACAGTATAATCTAACATTTCAAACCTAGTGCTATGGTTGAGAAGATGAAGAGAAATAATAAACAAGAATGTCAGAAAGGAATAGAATGCAAAAGTGTATGAAGGTCTCGGTGTTGCTGAATTTTCATTACACAACTAAGTTATTTTTAGCCCTTGATAGAGATGGTCCAAGTTAATTTTTCTCACGTTCAGGAAGGGGGAACTTCTGATCAGGACTGACCAATAAAGTGTTGCGCTCATTTTCAATTCAGATAGAAACTGACTTTCCAAATGAAATTGGTTTTCTGAACTAGAATTCTGATCTGATAATTTCATTCAGATGACTTTTATACTTGCACGGTGTATTTTCATTCTCTCAATCAATTTGAATCTCCAATTTAATCAGTAATCTGCTTTGGATCATTGATTAAATGACACTCCTAGTACATTCCCATGTCTCAGCTAAATCTGATGCAATCTGCCTTACAGTTAGTCCACTGAGAGATACAGACACCTTACTTCAACTATGTGGTTCAATATCTAGAGGTAGGCTATGGAAAAAGTGGGAACAATCTATAGATCAGTGGCTACTGGTCCTGATTAAGAAATTGTATGATAGTTGTATGATAATAACTCACTGCAGGTTAGATGCAACAGTCCATGTAGGTTATTTGATTGGCTCTCTCCTTCCAAAGTAGCCAAATAAGGCTGCATATTGAATCCGTTTTTATTTGACCTAACTGAGGTACAATTTTTAACTAAAAGAGAATCTCGTCTGATCGCTGAGATACCAAAAATGGTACTCTTCTCTGTAGATGACATAGCAATTATTTCAGCAGGCCTAAAAAGAGTGCTTTGAGCTTTTGCTTTGTACCACAACAAGGAAAGTTTAACAATTAATTGCCAAAAGCAAAAGGGATGGCCTTCAAAAAGGAACTTTTCAGACATTAAAGTAGTGGCAAAATAATGGTCATCAAATAAAGCAGATTAAGTCCTTTAAATATCTCAGGATCATTTTTCATACTTCAGGCTTATGGACTGCGAAATAAAATTGGTCACAGAAAACACACAAAAGAATTATGCTTAATTCTTCTTCTCTTCCTTTTCCTTCTCTTTTGCTGTATTTAAAGGGTTGAGAGCTCAAGAAACTGCCCAAAAGTTATATAAATCCCAAACTTATTTTTATATTGGTTATTTCTGAAGGTCTGCCCCATCTACAAGTTATCTAGATAAAATTTATTTTAAAAAAACAAACTTCTTGAGGATGGCTGTGTGTCTCAATACCTCTCTACACATAGAATCATGGATAGTTTCTGCCCTTGAAATTGCTGGTTCAAATTATTTTTTCTCCCCATGGATAGCAGCAAACACAACTCTCCTTCACAGCGATGATGTTACTTAGCCTTGTAATGAAATGTCTGCAGGAAAGCAGCCAAGCTCAGAGACTACCAGGAACCAAACTATCCCTGGTTTTCTAATTCTTCAGGATGCTTTTACATCTTCTGGAAAAAAGACCATAGCAAGCAATACGTGTACTTTCAGCTTTCCTTCCCAATATCTGATATCCCAGAGATTGGATAGGGTAAAGAAGGGGTTTCAGAAATTAAACTTTAGAAAGCAATGAGTGTGGTTTATCCATCCATAAGTTGAGGATGGATAGGAGAATTCAAGTACAGGGTATTTATTGTATTAATTAAATAAGAGCTTTTAAATGTATTAATTGAATAAGAGCTTCTTAGGTGTATTTACATTCGATCTTGTGCTAATCAGTTGGTTTGAGGACCACCTCGTGCAATTTTTATTATGTTGGTTGACCATGGATTATAATAACTTTTATTTCCTTACTGTATTATAAAAATGCAAAGATTAATGAGGCATCAGGCAGAAATCCATCAGTACATCTATAGGAACTGATTCTGTATTATGGACCTATTGAATTTCTGCCAGCATAATTATTATAGTAAGAAGAATTTGGGGCAAGTCTATATCTTATACCAATACATTAGGAACAATTTAATCAGGGTCATTAAGTTATATTAAGGTACCTTTGAATACCTGTCTAGAGATATTCTACCAGATGAAGAATGATTTTAAAAGACCAGTTCTTTTCTTGCACCTTTTGCTTTCTCTTTGCTTTCTTTCTTTTTCTCTTTTCTTCTTTACTTTATATTAGTTTGTATTACTTTTTATCTTCTTTTTTAAAAGTTTTAATAAAAATTACATACATGCATACATACAAGACCAGTGCAGACCGTGAGTGCAACTGACCTGATTTACAGGATCATCATGACATACAAGACTGATCATTTCATTTTTTTTTCTTTTAGTAGCTTACATGGTACAGAATGTAAGGTTTTTTTTGAAGTACCAGTGGAAATTGGAAATATGTTATACTTAAACCATTGTCTTCTTGTATGTAAGAAAGTTAATAGTCGGGGCAAGCTGATTAAATGTATACACAACAGAAAATGCTTAAGTCCATTAAGTTTGGAGTCTTAAGGTATATAGTTGCACTGCTGAATCTGCCAACCAAAGGATTTTTCTCCTTTCTTCCTCCTCCTCTTTCCCTAACCCTAACCCTAACCCTTTCAAAGTCAGATCATGAGACTGGGAGCGACTCCAGAACAGCATGGGATGGGGCTGTGTGGCTACATAAATAAGAATGTTTATAGAATTTTCTTCTTTTCAAGTGAACTATCTTAATTCTCACTTCCTAGGTTACTGTAGATTCTCCGTCCAAGAGTTCAGTTCTCCAAATTTTATGGTGCAAATCTTAACTTTAAAAAAATGCTGGAAATGCTTTTAGGGGACAGTGCAGTTACATTTAAATGGGAATTATTGTTCAGAAACAAAATCCTTTGGTTGGCAGAATATATCTATGCATATTTAAAAAAAGGAAAATGATTATTGACTATATTTGCAACAGGCCCAGAAGTGCAGTCATCCATCCATAGTGACAGTGGAAATAAGAGACATGTTGTCACGAATGAAGAGTGTTTCAGGAGGCTGGGATAAAAGTTATCAATATAGTGTTTACAATGTGATTTCTTTACATATAGGTAAGGCATAAACTTTATAGAAGTATAAAGTATAAGTATTATAATAAATGTTCAAAGCAGATAACCTCAACAGCTAAGTCCTACTAAGTTCTTGATTATTGATTCCTGGATGACATGAAACTGAAACTGTAGGCATTCTCCCTGAAAGCAGAATGGTAGTTTTGGAATTGCTGTTCCAACTGGCACACAGAGAATGTACAATAATAAAAACTAAAATATAGATACAATAAGTAAGGATAGAACAGCAGCATTATAAATGATCAGATGTCAAGGGGAATATGAGCACTTTTAAAATGGTGTTAAACTATAACAAAATTCATTAATGTAAAAGGGGGGGAGAGATATATGAATTCTAACCCCCTCTCCATTTCTTGGCTGTCGTTGGATCTCACCCAAAGCACTATTTCAGACAATTATTTAGCCATATACAGTAAGAAAAGTCTGTGAACTTCCCATATTAACTTCTCTCAGGTGGTATGTCTATGAAGGTTCTCAGTCATCCAGGTGGAACAGTCTGTGGCTTGAATCATGTCAACTGGATTTCTATTTTCTCAGTGGAAACGTTTCGCTCCTTATCCAAGGAGCTTCTTCAGTCTGAGCAAAGTTAGTAAGGGAATCCTTAAATATGTTTCTAGGTGGCTGTGTGACCTTGCACCCGGGGCTAGGTCATGGTTATTTTGAGATGTTATTTCTAAGTCCCTTTATCATCTAAAGGAGGATCGTTAAGATTACCATGCTGCTGTTGAGTTTGCGAAATGGTTGTACAGGAAATACAAAAAAACCTCACAGTGAGGAGTGCTCTGAACTCTACATTGGAGAAACCAAACAACCTTTGTACAGGAGGATGGCCCAACACAGGAGAAGTAACACCACAGGACCAGAGTCAGCAGTTTATCTTCATCTAAAGGAAAAAGGACACTCATTTGAGGACATAAATGTTCACATTTTAGACAGAGAAGATAGGTGGTTTGAGAGACGGGTCAAGGAATCCATTTATGCCAACTTGGAAAATCCTTCCTTGAATAGAGGTGGGGGCCTCAGGCAAAATCTTTCCCCTATTTTCCTTCCTGCTTTGTCTTCTGTGCCTAGGAAGATTAAGACCATTTCGCAAGCTCAACAGCAGCATGGTAATCTTAACGATCCTCCTTTAGATGATAAAGGGACTTAGAAATAACATCTCAAAATAACAATGACCTAGCCCCAGGTGCAAGGTCACACAGCCACCTAGAAACATATTTAAGGATTCCCTTACTAACTGCTCAGACTGAAGAAGCTCCTTGGATAAGGAGCGAAACGTTTCCACTGAGAAAATAGAAATCCAGTTGACATGATTCAAGCTACAGACATTCTCTCAGGTGGCTCTTCCGAACTAAGATGGAGATTGAAATTAAAATTCCCATCAGATGTTCCACTTTCCAAAGTTCTGATGAAATTCTAACCACAAACAAACATTCCCATCACACTATTCCCTTTTCGGGTAAGCAACATTTTGCAAAATGCAGAAAAAGCCTAAGAACAGTAAGCAAATAAATTAAAGGCAGGAAATAAGACAAAAGAAAATATAGCTGAACTCTATCAACCCACACAATTTCTATAACTTCCACCACATCCATACACTTCTTTCTATACTGCCTTCATTATTTCAACTTCCCACCTCCCTCTTTGTAGGATCTTATCAACTCCAACTCTGACATTCTCAGTTTTTCCCTTCTTCTCAACATATCCACTCTTTCAACCTAAAAACAATACTGTATGTATCTAATATTAACACAGTAAGACAGTTAATCACTGTCTCTATTTGTATTCAAATAAATAGATCCACATGTTATGATTATTTAATATTGGTTCTATTTCTAGTGCAAGAATGTTTGACAGTGTCTTAGAGTATCTGGAATATGTCCTGTTTATTACTACAAAGTGTTACAATTTCTTCTGGAAAGTTTATACCTCATTTTACATTCTTCTGTCCTATTGTCAAGATACCAGGTGATTTTATGCAATATCATTTTGAAACAAAAGCAAAGCACATTGCTATGATAATCTACTCAAAGTCCTTCTCATCTTTTATTACCCAAGATTATTGCACTTTTCAAAATTCAATACAAACTTAATGAGAAAGAAGTGATAGGGAAAGTGTGTGTTTGTGTGTATATGTGTCTCTCTGTGTGGGGGAATGTGTTCGCTAAATCCCCTGTAGCGAATGCCAGTTTTATTATCTAAATTCATAAAGTAGAATTGTATATATTGACATATTCCTATTTAATTAAATCTATAGACTGACATCTTTAGTAAACACAGTTTCCCCAGTAATTTATGACAACAAATTGAAATACTGCTAAAAAAAACTTCTTTTTATTATATCCTGTTTACTATATTTTGTAATTTGGATGGAAGAGAAAATTTCTCACTTTAATCTAAATTTACCAAATTCACACTTTTCCAAATCAATAATGAATGGGAGAACAGCTATTTTTCAATATTTACACTGTTCTGCATGCAATTTCTATTCTTTTATTTTTTTTAAATGTGTTTTTAAAAATGTATATAAAATTATATTAGTGGAAATGAGATCATACTTATTATAGCATGTAAAATGGAATGCAGAAATGATAGGCCCCTAAAATGATATGGGGGTATGTGTATGTTTAAAACTTACAGCCTGTTTGGGGGGGGGGGGAAAGAATCAGCAGGAGTTGAATAAGAGAGAAGCTGAGATAGACATATTAGTTACCCTTATTCCAAAATTCCAGTGACTTTGGGTTTCTTTTCAACTGATACTAAGTTTTGATAATGTTATCTGATTATCTGATTCATTATGATGGCAAGCAAAATGCTAAGATAACTGATGTTTCATCCTGAATCCACTTCAAATTTTGAGGGAGAGGAATTAATATAATCACTATACACAGTGACAGTGTGGTATGAAACTTAAGCAACTGAAAGGTAAATTGAGTAACTGACCTTCTACATCAGAGTAGTTCCTAAAGAGGGATTATTTGCTATTGAAACCCTTTATTAACAAGATTTTTTTTTTGCCGTTCAATTGTGTCCAATCCTTGGCAACGGCCTTGACTAGTCCCTGCAGTTTCCTTGGCAAGATTTCAGAAGTGGTTTGCCATTGCCTTCTTCCTAAGGCTGAGAGAGAGTGACTGGCCCAAGGTCACCCAGCCAGCTTTCATGCCTAAGGCGGGACAAGAACTCTCACTCTCCTGGTTTGCCATTGGCTCCTTCCTAGGGCTGAGAGACAGGGACTGGCCCAAGGTCACCCAGCTGGCTTTCGTGCCTAAGGTGGGACAAGAACTCTCAGTCTCCTGGTTTGCCATTGGCTCCTTCCTACTGCTGAGAGACAGGGACTGGCCCAAGGTCACCCAGCTGGCCTTCGTGCCTAAGGCGGGACTAGAACTCTCAGTCTCCTGGTTTGCCATTGGCTCCTTCCTAGGTCACCCAGCTGGCTTTCGTGCCTAAGGCGGGACTGGAACTCTCAGTCTCCTGGTTTGCCATTGGCTCCTTCCTAGGGCTGAGAGACAGGGACTGGCCCAAGGTCACCCAGCCGGCTTTCATGCCTAAGGCGGGACTAGAACTCTCGGTCTCCCAGTTTCTAGCCTAGTGCCTCAACCACTAGACAAAACTGGCTCTCATTTAATGAGATAGATTGTCATAAAATAATATGTTGGGCTTACCTGGTAACTGTGTGCACAGACAGCATGTTGATAGCATTCTGATCACAGATTATTTGCACACACATGATGATGTTAAATGAACATGGAATACATGAGTGGCAGGAGTTACTGAAAGGCAGAGAGATGTTTCTGAAAGAAAAGTGAAGAAAGAAATACACTTGCTATTTGAAATAGCAGGAAATGTGACAGCCAATTTGAGTAATCCTATTTCTGCTTTGCTCTGCATTTTTTAAGGAAGAACCATATGAACATATTTGCATTCAAAAATATGTTTTAAAACATGTATTTTAAAATAAGTATCTCTCCAATTTTTGTATCTCTCCAGTTATATATCCAATTATATATAAGTATTTCTCCAAGTATATATATTTAATTCAGGAAATATCCAGAATATAAGCTTTTTTATTTGTGTGCTTCTGCATGTGCACACACACACACACACACACACACACACAGTTATGATTCATACATTAGTTCAGAAGGTACAAACCAGGTCAATTTATACACAGAATTGCTGCTTTATGGAGCTACCTGTTTTTTGTTATAGCTTTGTTGGAACTGGTGTTGGACAACATATATGAAGCATTTTGAGACTCTAAAAGAGGAAAGTTGCACAGACCCTTGGCATTTGACTGTGAAGCCTGATCATGATAGGTGCTGAATTTGAGAATATCTGGAGATCAACTCCATCTATCTTTACCTGTGCCTCAATGCCATTCAATTTGATTGAATATCATTTGGAGTAGTCATAGATAAGATATTAGATCTTTGATTGCAATACTCTTACACTTACTTGGGAGTAAGCTCTACTGAATTCAGCTGTGCTTATTCTCAAGTTGGCATACAGTATATAGAACTGCACTGCAATATAGTATACTGTAGCTTGAGTAAGGTTCATACCTGGTGTCTTTTTATATACATCCTTGCAGTTTTCCTGGCAGCAGTACAGAAATAGTTTGTCATTGTCTTCATCCACTGTTTTTTTTTTCAATTTACCAGTCTAGCTTCCAACATGCTGAATGTTGTGATTCATTTTAAACCAATACACTCCATCATTTTCAATAATAATCACTTCTGTTTCGACTTTTGGCTCCTTATCTTTGATCTCTCCCATTTGAATCTTTATTCTATTAACTTTACAGGACGACCTTCAGCAAATGCTTCCCATCCTTCCTGCTTCATTTTTCTTTCCAGACCTACAGTATTACAGACACAGGATCCCCTTTCCCCAATCAAACACACAATTTACCTGCAATGTAAAGCTTCACAACGCAAAGGTTGCTGCTAATGCCATCTCTATATATCTCCTTCCTTTGAGTGTATTTTGTTTATCCACTTTCATCTCAAGAAATACTCTCTATTCATAGACATTTACTCAGATACTGAAGGAGATGCTTTCCTAAGCCACTTTTAATATATTTTGAGTGTTGTGAATGTGATACATTGCCTCAGGAAAGGAAAATAAAAAGTAGGAATTATTGGAATCTTTTTCCAGGGAGCTGGTAAACCAGCATGTTTCTACAAAAAGAGCTTGAAGTTGAACAGAAGACAAATGCTGAATTCAATGAATCCAGGTCAGCCTTGAATCTTGTATTGTCTATCCTGTCCCTGTCCTAACCCACAATCTTCCAATGTTCTGTTTGAAGTTTTATATGGAAAGACATCAAGCTAGCTAGAAAGTGAGGTCACACTCAGCTCTTTGAAGAAGGATTATATATACAATGTTTTGAACCTGGGAATCACTTTTTTTTAGAGCTGTAACATAGATGATGACACAGTGCCACAAAAAGGTTGTGTCAGAATGTTCAACATATGTTTGAGTTTGGGATAGTATAACCTAAGGAGATATGAGTGGGGGAAAGCAAAAAATGTTAGAAAAACATTTAGATAGGGTTTTAGCTGTTCTTGGGCAGTTTTTGACCACAGAAGTTAATGTTCTGACACTTGGTATTTTTATCCATCAGTCATATTTTGTTCTTCCTCAAATGGATTGTATTACTTTATTAAAATGAGTATTCTCTTTGTAGGTAAGAGTTTGTAGCTAAGGGCTACAAACACCCATGGATTATTCATCCCTGTTTTAGAAGAATTCCTAAATGAAGCAAAGTCTCTTTCAAATATTCTGAACTCAAACACAGAAAACATACAGCTCCTTCAACCTTATTGTTTCACTTCTTAAAAATCTATCTCTGACTTTCCAGTCATGATTCCTCAGTTATTTGCCAGATAAATTGAGGCAACTTTCAAGATCCATAACTTTTTTGAGATCCAGC
This sequence comes from Charina bottae, assembly GCA_023362775.1. Lineage (NCBI taxonomy): Eukaryota > Metazoa > Chordata > Lepidosauria > Squamata > Charinaidae > Charina > Charina bottae. The sequence continues at coordinate 10,277,809 of JALMGJ010000015.1, forward strand.
AAGTAATTATTAGATATGTAAATGACATCTAATTCAAACTTGCAACTTCTTGTTCACTGAAGTCCAGTAAGAGGCGAACTTTATTGACTATGATTATGTCCCTAGTCCCTGAGTACTCACTCATCTCTCAGTCAAAATTTCAAAGGCTAAGAGGGATGTTCCAGCATTGGCCTCAAGTAAAATATTTATGAATTGATTATAATTCTAATAAGTACACTTTCTTTCTCACTTGTTGTTGTTGTCATTCCGCTTATTTGCAGCCAGTCAAAAAAAACATATGTAGAAAAAGTAGAATTGTCACATTTAATAATTTAGAGTCCATAATGGTATACAAATGTCAGTTCAATTTGCCACTTAAGGAAACTATGCTCATTTTCTCAAAATGAAATGATGTGGATCTTTAAGTACTGTTAATTGCAATTTTGTATATTTTCTTTCAGACTCATTAGAAGCCATCAAAAGGTTCTCATATAATTGGTGGCAAATGAAGGACTTGATTGAAAAACATATAAGTCAAATAGAAATGACTGTTACTTATTTCACGGAACTTGGAGTCTGGTATTAGAGTAACAAGAAAAGCTATAGGGATGTCTCCCCCTCCCCAATGGGCTGAAAAAGTCACTGATCGTGTAATAATCACTAAGTAGCAAAATTACTGCTTTTGGAATGCACACTGTAGGGCTGTGCAAATCTCTGAAGGTCATTTCATTGTGATAATAATGGTTCTTTCTCTTTGGAAGTGTCCCCATTAAACTCAACTGCTAGAATGGAGCATCAGTGGTGGTTTGCTTGTCAAAAATGGCTTCTGAATAGCTGCAGCACTTTGTCAAAGCAAAGTGGAATGATCAAGGCAGATCAACGTTGCCTCAATAGAGGTGAATGATTTGTCTCTGCAAGCCACTTTGCCTTATCAAGATACAGGACTATATGCTCATGCGCAGAAGTGCTCATTGCAATGGATTGACCATGATTGTCCCATCTGTATAAATGTATACATAAAAACAAGACTTAGCCAATCATAGATGAAGCAATTTATAGCATTGGGCTATTTAAGCTCAGAATACATAATATAGCAGGAATATCTAGTCCAAAATTCAGATTTTCCCTGCAAAACCCCAGCCCTTTCAATGAAGTCCTACAGTTTCTCCAGGAGTGTCCTTTTTCTGTTCAAAAGAAAGCTGTTGTTGTTGTTTATTCGTTCAGTCGTTTCCGACTCTTCGTGACTTCATGGACCAGTCCACGCCAGAGCTTTCTGTCGGCCGTCACCATCCCCAGCTCCCCAATGGTTGAGTCTGTCACCTCCAGAATATCATCCATCCATCTTGCCCTTGGTCGGCCCCTCTTCCTTTTGCCTTCCACTTTTCCTAGCATCAGCTTCTTCTCCAGGGTATCCTGTCTTCTCATTATGTGGCCAAAGTACTTCAGTTTTGCCTTTAATATCATTCCCTCAAGTGAGCAGTCTGGCTTGATTTCCTGGAGTATGGACTGGTTTGATCTTCTTGCAGTCCAAGGCACTCTCAGAATTTTCCTCCAACACCACAGTTCAAAAGCATCTATCTTCCTTCGCTCAGCCTTCCTTATGGTCCAGCTCTCACAGCCATAGGTTACTACAGGGAATACCATTGCTTTAACTATACGGACCTTTGTTGTCAGTGTGATGTCTCTGCTCTTAACTATTTTATCAAGATTTGCCATTGCTCTCCTCCCAAGAAGTAGACGTCTTCTGATTGCCTGGCTGCAGTCAGCGTCTGCAGTAATCTTTGCGCCTAGAAATACAAAGTCTGTCACTGCCTCCACTTTTTCTCCCTCTATTTGCCAGTCATCAATCAAGCTCGTTGCCATAATCTTGGTTTTTTTGAGGTTTAACTGCAACCCAGCTTTTGCACTTTCTTCTTTCACCTTCGTCATAAGGCTCCTCAACTCCTCCTCGCTTTCAGCCATCAAAGTGGTATCATCTGCATATCTGAGATTGTTAATGTTTCTTCCAGCGATTTTAACTCCAGCCTTGGATTCATCAATCCCAGCACGTCGCATGATGTGTTCTGCGTACAGGTTGAATAGGTAGGGTGAGAGTATACAACCCTGCCGTACTCCTTTCCCAATCTTAAACCAGTCCGTTGTTCCGTGCTCAGTTCTTACCGTTGCTACTTGGTCGTTATACAGATTCCTCAGGAGGCAGACAAGATGACTTGGTATCCCCATACCACCAAGAACTTGCCACAATTTGTTATGATCCACACAGTCAAAGGCTTTAGAATAGTCAATAAAACAGAAATAGATGTTTTTCTGAAATTCCCTGGCTTTCTCCATTATCCAGCGGATATTGGCAATTTGGTCTCTAGTTCCTCTGCCTTTTCTAAACCCAGCTTGTACATCTGGCAATTCTCGCTCCATGAATTGCTGGAGTCTACCTTGCAAGATCTTGAGCATTACCTTACTGGCATGTGAAATAAGTGCCACTGTTCGATAGTTTGAACATTCTTTAGTGCTTCCCTTTTTTGGTATAGGGATATAAGTTGATTTTTTCCAATCTGATGGCCATTCTTGTGTTTTCCAAATTTGCTGGCATATGGCATGCATCACCTTGACAGCATCATCTTGCAAGATTTTAAACAGTTCAGCTGGGATACCGTCGTCTCCTGCTGCCTTGTTATTAGCAATGCTTCTTAAGGCCCATTCAACCTCACTCTTCAGGATGTCTGGCTCTAACTCACTGACCACACCGTCAAAGCTATCTCCAATATTATTATCCTTCCTATACAGTTTCTCCAGGAGTGTCCTTTTTCTGTTCAAAAGAAAGCTACATATTATAAAAAAAAAGTCTGCATAAAAAAGACAAAAACATGTTTGTTTACATTCCCCTAACACATTCTATTTCTTTTCATTTAAAAACAATTTGGTTTAAATTGGCGCCTATATTTGTACATAATTTTTAGAGTCCTGCATTACAACATTTAAAGAATTACACAGTGGTAAGCTAGTTGTTCCAATTTATGTAATAGTGGGGAACTGTGAAATCATTTAATTTCACTCCCATCTTTACTTTGAGTGGTAATCAAGAAGGCCCTACTTTTTCAGGAAAAGCTACCTCAATCAGACCCCCACTTTATAGAAAATTCTCTTTGGTTTTTTTTTCCCATTAAAATATTTAACGACTACATAATTAAAGCTGTAGAATGTGGGTTTCGTTGCTGTTGCTATTATTATTAAAGCTCAGTTGAATTTGATGTGTTTGAAGATAGTGTAATAAGCCTCCAATTCACCACTTATGTCCCTGTGGTTTGAACACTATAGAATATTTGATACATATTTATAGTCCTCACTGTACAATAGGGAAAAGTCTGATCAGGACTTCAAGCAAGGAAATGATGCTTCTTTGCTGAGTGAGTTAAATATGTTACAAAAAGCACCCCCCTTTTCATCTTCAGTGATTATGATTCTGAGTGTGTCTGTGTGTGTGTAAGCAAATTTGACACACACACACACACAATACAATACAGAATTCTTTATAGTATTATGGTTGGCAACTTTGCCATTTTTTTTAAAGTTATTTCGTTTGCTTGTATTTTCCTCAGGTCCAAATGACCATATGAAAATCAAATCTTTCTTCCTTCAACTATGTATTAATCCATATTTTGTTGGACTATCTAATCAACAGAATAACTATAAGGACTAAATCAAGTATCCATGGGAACAGTTTGGCAAATCTATGTTTAAGATCTTTCTGCATGCTAGTGATGTAACTTTGATATTTAAACAGGCTGAACAGAAGGCTCAATTAAGTAGCCCCATATATGTTAAACATTTTAGCAAATGTTTGACTTTTTTTTTAGAAAAAATCAGTGGGTATACTTAGGTATCTGGGGTAGCTCAATAAATCTGAATATTAACCTGACTTGCAAGTATGATATTTTCGTTAATCTACACCAGGGTTTCTCAACCAGGGTTCCATGGAACCAGAGGATTCCGTGAGAGGTCACTAGGGGTTCCCTGGGAGATCATAATTTATTTTAAAAAATATTTCAAATTCAGGCAATTTCACATTTAAAAGGTAAGTTTAATTCTTTATTTTTAGTTTAAGAACACTGTTTGTTCATATACAGTATACAGACCTACTGTCAGGCCCAGTCCAAGAACAACGAAGACTCAGTCTATTCAAACTCCAGTTATTTATTTGCTCACACCATATAGACAGAATCTTGCCAGACTAAAGATACAAACCTCCAATTATCTGCACAGCTGGATGGAAAATAGCACAACAAAGTGGGCAAAAAATGATACGGCTAATGATCATTGATGCCCATCTCAGATTAAACAAATACTAACACACCATAGACAACCTCAAGGAACAACTAGAACAAACTATGACCCATGAACACACTAACATTCTGACTACTACCATCAAGACCACATCAATGAGACAAGCAGGAAAAAGGAAAACTAAACTCCAAACCAAACTACTCAAGTTAAACCCCAGAAACAAAGAGGTACCGGAACCGGAATGGGTGGTCAACATGTCCAGCCGCCCACTATCCACTGCAGAACACAATATCCTACAGAGAGGCTTCAGCTACAACACAGAGGATGCAGACAAATTGGAATTTTTTGCAGCTTTAGAAGCAATATTGAAAACTACAGGACTTACCACAGAAACCCAAGAGAACGTAAGACAGATAATCATACCACAAACCAGAAGAACTTGGAAACAGAACCAACTGAAAGCAGAGGACAGAGCAGCCCTCAAAAAACTAAAGATGGACCAAACTATCATCATCCTCCCAGAAGACAAAAGCCGCACCACCGTCATTATGGACAGATCACAATATATACAAAAGGCCAAAGAATTACTTGAGGACAAAGAAACCTACACCCCAATAAACACCAATCCTATAAAGAAACTAGACAACCAGATCAAAAGAACTCTCAACATACTTACCAAGAAAGGTCAAATCACAAAAGAAGGACAGGGCCAGATGAAAAGCAGTGAAACCATCCTCCCACACTTCTATGGACACCCTAAAATACACAGGCCTGGCATACCGCTTAGACCAATTGTATCATTACCAGGGACTCCTACATACAACATAGATAAAGAGCTTACAAAAAAACTTGGGCATCTCACAGAGGAGAGTGAATACTCTATCAACTCCTCACTACAGAGCCTCCAGAAAATCAAAGACGTAAAAATAGAAGAAGATGAAATTATTGTGTCATTCGATGTCACAGCACTCTTTACATCCATAGACCCAGCACTAGCGAAAGAATCCATGGCAGCAGTTCTATGCAACACACCCGACCTAGTCAAATACACCAAGATAGAAATACTCAGAATAATGGACCTCACTGACCTCTGCCTCACTACCTACTTTCAGTTCGATGGACAAATATACCAACAAATCAAAGGAACACCCATGGGATCACCAATCTAAGGACTCATAGCAGAGATTGTAATGCAGCATCTAGAAAGGATAGCACTCCCACGCATACAACCCAAAGTATGGATCCGGTATGTAGATGACACCTTTGTCATAATAAAAAAGGAACAACTGGAGGAAATACATGAAACCATCAACAACATCTTCAAAGGAATAAAATTCACAAGGGAAGAAGAAAACAACAACACACTACCCTTCTTGGAAATCCTCATCAGTAGAGGAAATGATGGCATTCTAGAAACACAAGTCTACCGGAAATCTACCCACACTAACCAAGTGCTCCATTACCAAAGCAACAACCCAACCTCCCACAAGAGAAGCTGTGTAAGAACATTATTCAGATGAGCATTAATGCACTGCAGCAACCCAGAACACCAGAAAAAAGAAACAGATCATCTATACAGCATCTTCCAGCAACATGGATACCCACTCAACTATCAAAAAGTGCCCAACCACCCAACCCACTACAACACAACCAACAAAAGCTATGAAAATGATAACACTGCCATACATCAGAAACATCTCAGAAACTACCAACAGATTGTTACAACCACATGGTATCACTGTAGCACATAAACCAACCAAAACCCTTCAAAACATCTTAAGTAACCCAAAACACCCAGTAGCCCAAGAAAAAAAAAACAGGAGTTATCTACAACATACAGTGTAAGGATTGTTGCTGCCACCATGTAGGACAGGCGGGCAGAAGACTAGCAGAGCACATCCACGAACACCAACTAGCAGTCAGAAGACACAATGAAAACTGCTTAATCTCAAAAGACATGGACAGACTCAACCATACATTCAACTGGGAAACTGTGAGCATCCTAAACCAAGCAAAATCCAAAAATGCTAGAGAATTCCTGGAAGGTTGTCACTCAGACAAAGCAGCCATCAACAGACACATAGAGGTAACAACATTTACATACCATTCATAAGAGACAATAGAAAAGCCAAAAGACCAGAACACCTCCTTGCCAGCAATCAACACCCAGATATGCAAAGATTAACACCAGGATTAGCACCAGAGGAACAATCAAACAGTACATTATACCTTAATCAAGGAACTACTAACTCAGTCAATCAATCAAATAGCAAACAACAGCCCAATCAAGGAACTCCCAAGAAGTGAACTACACCTCCACCAACACAAGCAGGACAAGCCACGATATATAAACAGAGAGCAAGTCCCACTCCCTTTTCGCACTGAAGATGTTGCCTAGTCTGGCAATGAAATGTCTGCAAGAAAACAACAAGGCTCAGAGAACACCAAGGACTCTAAAGCTACTCTAACTAACCTAAGGGGAAATAACCTGGGAGACTCTAGGGCACGGCTGTCCTGAACCTCCTAATTTTCCCACCATTGCCTCCCAGACTGTGCCTCTGCTTATCTCCTCCACCTCCTTGGAATGTGCTCCCTCCTTCCTGAGAACCAGCAGCACCGCCAAAATCCACCACACCTACACATGAAACAAATATAATCATTTTGTAACTTGTGGCCTATATTTGAACCTGAATGTGCAGGGGTTCCCCCAGGCCTGAAAAATATTTGCATCATTGATGCAATGATCTTGTGTAAGGTATGACTGAGCTCCTTCTGAGATTCCACAAAGTTTGGGAAAAGCTGGCAAATGACTGGGCAAAGGTGTTCACTTGCTAATGTTTGTATAAACTGAGTTACTCTTATATTGACAAAATATATCAAGGACAAAGACCCACTGTCTGGAAAGAAAGACAGAAAACCACTCCAGCAGTTCCACTCCTGTGATAAAGTATTTTCAAGATCCAAGAAATTCTTGAAATAAATTCTCAAGCATTCTGGTAAAAATATGCAGGGAGGTAGATGCTTCTAATGGAGAAGGGTAAAACTTTCAAAAAATGGCAAGGCAGATTTTTGCACATTGCTCTGTGTGTGAAAAAGCTTTATGGTGCCTTGACTGGGGATGCCTCTAAATATCCATCCTTTGCTACTTTATCGTTGCTTAATCATTATCCCCAGTAAAATTTGTGGATGAGCTCTGCTGTGTCTCAGTCTACACCACTGGGAGATGACTTAGCTATGTCCTGTCAGTTTCACTGGAAGGAATTCCTTTCACTGGGGGAAGAAGTTGTGAAAATCTTTTTCCTCCCCTTTTTTCCCTACTGTGCTTTATTGGAACTTTTAAGGCTTCGTTTGAGCAATCAGTCATTTTCACAGCAGGTGAATAGATATGAGAGATGTTCCAATTTCTCTATCTCTTTTTCAGATAATTAATTCAGATAGTTAAAGCTGACTTAAGTGATGCTAATGTAAATTGCTACTTGGATCACCTCTTTTTTCTTTTTTCTCTCTCTGAATGAATCAAAAAAATTAGGATGGTTCTGAAACAGAATGCACATAGAAATGAAAATTAATGGGGAATATATATATATATATATATATATATATATATATATATATATATATATATTTTTTTTTCCACCAACACAGGCAGGACAAGCCATGGTATATAAACAGAGAGCAAGCCCTACTCCCTTTTCGCACTGAAGGTGTTGCCTAGCCTGGCAATGAAACGTCTTCAAGAAAACAACAAGGCTCAGAGAGTATATACACACACACACACACACACATATATATGCACACACATATATATACATACACACACACACACACACATATATATACACACACACACATATACATACATACATATATACATGTGTCAGTGAAATGGTGAAGAAACAACACTGAGTCAAGTTCAACTGTAGATTTTTTATTGTTTCTACTATACACAGAATCTTGCCAGACTAAAGGTTCCTAAACTGAGCTAAGGGGAAAAAACCCTTGGCAACTTAGGGTGGTGCTAGTCTGACTTTCTTCTTCACCCCCCCCCACACTCTCCAAGCTTTGCAAGCTGTGAGAATGCTTATCAGCCTGGAATGCACTCTCTATCCTCTCAGCTCCCAGGTACATCACAACAGGGTTGTATCTCTCTCTCTCCCCCCCCCCCAGATTCAGGCTGCAGAAATCCAAAAAACCAGAAGATGGCAGCAGTGTTAAAACTTGCTATAACCATTTGCTGCCACTAACACTCAATACTTATTGAGGGGGGGAATCCATGTAAAAGTTTTTTTTTTTAATTTAAAAATTTAAACTAATAAAATATAGGGGAAAGAAAACCATACAAGTGATTGGTGCAACTAGTGGGAGATCCCCAACCATGTCATAAATATATTTACTGAATATTTCCAAATTTTTCCATGCACATTTTTTCAGCTTCTGAGAATGTCCATGATATGGTGTGAGTATGGAGAACATCCACATGGTAGTTCACTGCAGCCAGCTTCTGAAAAGAAAAGAAGCAACTTGGGAATATGTATTGGGGGCGTGGTAGCTCAGCGGGTTAAACTGCTGAGCCGTTAGACTGCTGACCATAAGGTTGGCAGTTCGAAACCACATGGCGTGGTGAGCTCTCGTCACTAGCCCCGGCTTTTGTCCACCCAACAGTTCGAAAGCTAAGGCAAGTAGATAAATGGGTACCACTTACGTGGGACAATTTGCTGGCGTCCTTTCGGAGGGTCGCCCTCGGACCAAAGAAGACCTGGTGAATCCAGACAATGGCGGCGGAGGATGGCAGATCCTGAATGACAACTTCTTGGACGTCAGCAGCCAGCTCGGAAGCGAGGTATTCTGGGGCATGTAGTCCGATGCCTGCGGCTGAAGAGTCGGTTCCTTCACCTACTCCCTATCGCGCAGTAACATTGTTTAATATATATAGCTGTATAATACAGTATATATGAATTTACATGTATGTAAGCCGCCTAGAGTCCTCCATTAGGGAGGGGATAGGCGGGGTATAAATTAGATAAATAAATAAATAAATGTATGCAGAAGCTATGCATGGGTTATTTTCCCATTCTTTTGTGGAGTGGTCTATTACTCTAAAATGGCTATCTTTGGAGTTTGATTAACTCCTTTGGTATTTTATCAGAAAGACTGAAATGGAGAGAAAGGCATGAATTTTACAAAGCAAAGAAAATGGTCACAGTTGTTTTCCAAATTGTTTAGGGGCAATCATTGAGATATGCCTGCTGCTTTCTCTTTCTATCACAGTGTTCGTCTCAATGGGCATAATTAATAGGGAAGCTGAATCAGAAACAAAATAATGTTTTGTACCACTTACAGTACTTTTCTAATTAATAATTCTACCCCCCCACCACAAACACCATTTTTTTAGTTCTCTAATATAGTGACAATTCCCAAATGATGGAGAGGCAGATGTAGATGCTACTCTGTTGTTGTTGTTGTTGTTGTTGTTTTGTTTTGTTTTGTTTTTAAACTACCCAATACTATTTCCCCCTTCTTCTTGTAAACCCACAGAGATCCAAAGTTGTGTCTGTTTATAACACTTACAAAATTGACCTGGTATTTTTTTCTCCTCTGATATTTTTTGTCATTATTTTGCTCTTGTCATAATTGTTTTCTCTCTCCCTTTTTCAAAGGCTTCTGGAAACCTTAATTGCTATAAACAAGAGGGTCAGGGTTACATATCATTCTAAGTATTTTAATTAATAAGCACTTCATCTGTTCTTTTTTGCTAAGGATAATCCATGTTTTTTGGCACATGATATTGGTTAATCTCTAAGCCGAAGGAAACAACTATAACTAGCTTCTTAAGCAGGTAACAAGAAATTTAAAAGAGGGGAAGGGAAAAAAAGTCCACATATTAGGAAACGCATTTTCAAGTGTTATCCCCAAATTTCTCTAACTTTATCATTAGTTTCCATAAAAATAGAGAATGTTGATTTAATTTTTAGATTTTTTTATTTTTTTTTATCCCACCTTTATTATTTTTATAAATAACTCAAGGTGGAGAACATACTTAATACTCCTTCCTCCTCCTATTTTCCCCATAACAACAATCCTGTGAGGTGAAATGGATTGACTGAGAGAGGGGGACTGGCCCAAAGTCACCCAGCCAGCTTTCATGCCTAAGGCAGGACTAGAACTCACAGTCTCCTGGTTTCTAGCCTGGTGCCTTAACCACTAGATCAAACTGGCCAGACTTTACATTTCTATATACACTTGCCAAGTTTCTACTTCCGAAATCAAGGTATAAACTTCAGTACAGTTGTTCATTATTCCCTAAATCAGTTTTTAAAATTAAAATATATTGTGGGAAAATAGGTGAAAAAATTCCATACATTATAGGAAAATGAAATGTGTACATGTGTGAGAAAAATGCACAAACCAGCAGTATATGATTAAAAATTGTTTTTAAAGTACAATGCCTTAAATACAAATAGGCAAATACATATGTAGAAATAATATATTAGGGAAGATAGGCACATATAAAATGTGCTTGTGGATCAAACTTGTAAAGATCAGAGGCTGATTTAGAAACAGTTTGGGGCAAACCCAAATGATAAAAGAGAGAGATAAAATGAAGCTGAAATGGATTTGTCCATATTTAATGTTGTCCTAAAGCTTATGGGTTATGGTTATGGATTGAGGCCAAGGTTATGGGTTAAGATTATGGAGAAGAGGTAAGAAATCTGGAAGTTGAGATCCTGGGCCAGAAATGAGCTGGAGGTGATTTCCTGCATTGTAAAATTGAATATACTGTAGAACTTGACATCACTTCTTTTGATGTGAAGTAGATGACATTTATAAAGAAGCTGTAGCCCCATGGACTTTCAGGATTTTGGTACTGGAATGGGCCACCAACTGTTTTCTGGTCCATGGATGAATTATCATTTCATCTACTATCTTGCTTGATATTCCATATGACCCGATCGTAGGGCTCTTTCAGCAAGAAAGACTCTAGTAATAATTTTCCTAATGTCAACATGTAAATGAAGCTGATATTTACAACATGCTAAGTAAAACTTAAATTGGTTCTGAGGATTAAAAGTCATCAGTATTTCATAGCAATCATTTAATTTCTCCTTGCTGAGGCTTCAGTTTGCTAACTTTAAGATGGGGTGACTTATTGGGGACAGGGCCCAATAAATAAAATAGCCTATCTGCTGCTATTGTTGCTATTGCTACTCCTGATGATAATATCATCATCACAGGGAAAAAAAAATCCTACAAGCCAACCACAATAGCTGCAATAAAAATACATGTTAGTTACCTCTTAATTAAGAATGAGTCATACAGTATGTAATCTCCTTTTCTGCACTCTGGGGACCCCTGGAGAATCTACTATCAAAATTTAAACTTTAGTGGCATGCTTTCTTACCATTTTGCAATCAGAAAACAAAGAAATAGGGTGTTCCAAGTATTCTGATTCATTTAGCATCCCTTAAATGGCCACCTGCCATCAGAAACATCAAAATAAATAAAACATACCTCAATCTACTTCTATGATCTCATATCATTGTCCCACCCCGTGAACAGGAAAAAGTGAAACTTCCCAAACAGAAAAGTTTATCCTGAAATTGAAATTTATTTATTTATGGTCAGTGACCAGCAAATTAGTTACAGCACTAAAACAATACTTAAAAGCAGGCTCAAATGCTATAAAAGCAGGAAAACTCTAAAGAATTGATGAATGAAATGGTTTTAAGATTGAGAAGAAAGTAAAATATCTGGGTATCACCGTGACAAATATGAATTTTATGTTATATCAGAATAACTATGTTATGACATGGAATGAAGTTACAAAAGACATGTTAAGATGGGAGAAACTACAACTGTCATTGCTGGGGAGAATTTCTGTGATAAAAATGAATGTCTTGCCTAGAATGATGTTTTTCTTTCAGACAATAACTGTTTTGACAACTGATGCACCATTTAAACAGTGGCAGAAGGATACATCTAAGTTTGTGTGGCAAGGAAAAAAAACACGAGTTAATGTAAGGTGTTACAAGATGCAAAGGAAAGAGGATGATTCGGTTTATCTGATTTGAAATTGTATTTTGCAGCTTGCTGTTTGGTTTGAATGAAAGAGTGGGTGTTGCTGAGAAATAGAAGGCTTTTGGAGTTAGAAGTCCATGACCTGAGATTTGGTTGGCATGGATATTTGTGGTATGATAAAGTCAAGGTTAATGTGGGTTATATGTGGGGTCTTCTAACGCAAAAGATTGCTTTAATAAGAATAATAAGGAATGTCAAATCAAATCGAATTTATTACAGCCCTAAGGCCAGATACAATCAAAATATCTAATACTAGCAGTATTTATTTATTTATTTATTTATTTTTCATATTTATACCCCGCCTATCCCCTCCCTATCGGAGGACTCTAGGCGGCTTACAATATCACAAATATCACAAAGTATTACATTAGAGAGAGAGAGAGAGAGAGAGAGAGAGAGAGAGAGAGAGAGAGATGATTAATAAATAACGTAGTTCTTAAGCTAGAAACCCGAGCACCACATGACTGAGTGAGCTCCCGCACTCGCCCCAGCTCTTTTACAACCTAGCGATTTGAAAGCATGCAAATGCAAGTAGATAAATAGGTACCACTTCGGTGGGAAGGTAACAGCGTTCCGCACGTGTCATGCCGGCCACATGACCGCGGAAGCGTCTTCGGACAGCGCTGGCTCTTTGGCTAAGAAACGGAGATGAGCACCGCCCCCTAGAGTCGGACACGACTGTGCAGGGGAAAACCTTTACCTTTACCTTAGTTCTTAAGTTATATTGATGGAGCATACTACTTAAAAGATCATTGCCCTAAAAATATGAATGACAACAAAACCCTGTCATTTTCACCTCACCAGAACATCACAGAAGAAAGAAATAACACTTAAGACAGAAAACTGCAAACATTTGCTTCACTGACAATAACAGAGACATAGACTGTTTTGCCTGAACTCAAAACTGACAAATATTTATACAGCATATTTACCAAAATGACTTTTAAGTGCACCTAATCCATTTACAACCATCTTCTGGTAAAGTGATCTCATTGTATATAATGCAGTTTCTTCACTCTAATTGTAATCATGTGTGAACTATGTGCAATCATGTGCAGCTCATCAGCAATTACTAACAAAAGAGTTTTTGCAAACTCCAGTTGTATCTCTAAGGATAAGGAACTTCAGCAAACAGGGTATGAGAGCCTTTTTCAAATGCATGTGCTGGGATTAAAATGATTCACCTTTATATTTCACAATTGTTAGCACTTAAGCTTTGTTGTACATGTCTGGCTATACAATGTATCAGCTAATAGCTACTCAGTAGTACAAATCTGAATCTATTTACCTGGGATCTGTTTAATTCTGTACTATTACCAGGTGCAAAAGAGTAATGCTGTGAGAATCAGTTCCAATATGATTCAAATCATCAGTTGATCTGATTTCACTATTCAGCCAATTTAGAAAATCAAGTTGAAAAATCAATATTATTCAAAACTTCAAAGCACTAAGCCTGTAATATTTGATTTTCAAAATCAAATTGAGAAAAATTAGAACATAATACATTTGTTTCAGTGATTTAATCTGATATGATACAGAGATTCAATCAAATTGTGTTCAAATCTTCAAACTGAACATTTTCATTGTCCTACAGAGTATTAACTGGCCTGGAATCTTCCTATTTCAAAAATATGAACAGAATTATCTATGTATATGACTCTGGCCCAAAATTTATTCATAGTACAGGAACTTGCAATCCTGTTTATTTATGTATTTATTTATTACTGTTTTTAAAATAATAACAGAAAAAGAAAGAAGAAAAAATGATAATCATGAAAATACATAACAAGTGCTTTAAAGAAAGATGAAAAAATACAACAGAAAAAAGAAAGAAAAGAAACAAAATATATCAATAAAAGAGAATATTTGTAGCTCAGGGTTGAACTGTGGAGTCCTTGGTGCTCTCTGAGCCTTGTTGTTTTCTTGCAGATGATTCATTGCGAGACTAGGAAACATCTTCAGTGCAAAAAGGGAGTGGGACTTGCTCTCTGTTTATATACCATGGCTTGTCCTGTTTGTGTTGGTGGAGGTGTTGTTCTCTCCTTAGGCATTCCTTGATTGGGCTGTTCTTTGCTGCTTGGTTGATTGACTGACTTAAGAGTTAAGAGTTCCTTGATTAGGGTATATTGTGCTGTTTGCTTGTTCCTCTGGTTATGAATGGTATGTAAATGTTGATTACCTCTATTGTGTCATTGTGAGAAAACTCCTTAATCTCACAACACGTGGACAGACTCAACCATACTTTCAACTGGGAAACTGTGAACATCTTAAACCAAGCCAAATCCAAAAATGCTAGAGAATTCCTGGAAGCCTGGCACTCAGACAAAGCAGCCATCAACAGACACATAGAGGTAAACAACATTTACATACCATTCATAAGAGACAATAGAAAAGCCAGAAGACCAGAACATCTCCTTGCCAGCAATCAACACCCAGATATGCAAAGATTAACACCAGGATTAGCATCAGAGGAACAAGCAAACAGCATAATATACCCTAATCAAGGAACTCTTAACTCTTAAGTCAGTCAATCAACCAAGCAGCAAACAACAGCTGTATAATATAACAGCATAAATGGATTCTCCATGCCCTTACTATGGCTAAAAGACTGATACTGCAGCTTTGGAAAGATAAATTTATGGCCCCATTTACTCAATGGATTGAAGACCTGATTATTCTTGCCACATATGAGTGGATTGCCTATAAACATAGACTTTGTTTGGACAAGTATAATGAAATATGGGACTCATTTATACAAAATACAGTAGGTTAAAAAAAGCATGATAATTATATAAGTGTATTAGAAATAAATATATACATTTTTGCATAATATTTGCATTTGATAAGTATACAGTATATAGAATTGAAGCCTGCAGTCAATTTACACAAAAGCTGATTCCTTAGGAATAAGAAAAACATTTTAGTTATTGCAGATTATTTGCTTCAAATTAACCAGAGATCTAGTAGTTGATCCTAGTATTCTTTATGCCTACAAATACAGTAGACTGGTCATCTTTTTCTGTTTTGGGTTAGGAAATAATAATTGCATATCCTCTTCTATATGTATAAGGTATCATGAAGAAACAAGGATCAACTGAGGCTTAGCAAAGTTATTTGAAAGTTCTCTTCCTCCTACACAAATTTCCTACCCATTACATTCATCCACGGAGGTTACACATTACACTAACCCATGGTTTGTTTAACATTAGTTTATTATATAATCATAATTGGCTGGATTCACACACAATCATAAATCATAAAGCATGGCTTCCAAACTATGATGGCTGAGATCACACATCACTTTGACAAAAGACAGCAAAGTACCATTAAAAAGGTAAAGGTTTCCCCTGCACAGTCGTGTCTGACTCTAGGGGCTGGTGCTCATCTCCGTTTGTTAGCCGAAGAGCCAGCGTTGTCCGAAGACGCTTCCACAGTCATGTGGCCGGCATGACGCACACAGAACGCTGTTACCTTCCCACCAAAGTGGTACCTATTTATCTACTTGCATTTGCATACTTTCGAATTGCTAGGTTGGCAAGAGCCGGGGCGAGTGCGGGAGCTCACTCTGTCATGCGGGGCTAGGGATTTGAACCTCTGAACTTGCGATCTTCTGATTGACAAGCCTGGCATCTTACCCGCTGAGCCATCACGCCCCTCTAGTACCATTACAGCTTAACATATAAACTAACTCTTTATATGAGCCTTTGCTACATATCTCAGGTGTGTTTGGAGAAGGCCTTTTCAACATAGGTTCATACAATAGACTATAATTCCCTCCACAAAGAGGTTTAATTGGACTCTTTGTTTGGATATTAGTATTTTTACAATTTTTGTCATAGGCTCTGTTCTTAAATTTTAGCCACCTGTTTATGTCTTTGCATTATTTGTTACCCACTTGGTGACATTATGCTCTGTTCTCCTCCTCTCTCTCCTTGTACACATTAAAATATACTAATCTAATTATATAACATTTAAATGTTTTGATTTGGAAGTTGGCTTGCAGGGACTTTACTTGCAAAATGCACGATAGTCATATACTAGTTAAACAAGTAAACAAATGAATAAATAAATGCTTGTCTAAAGAAGTGCCAGCAATGTTCCCAGATCTTGTTGGCCTTCATACATTGTAAAAAGGGTGGAGGGAAAGGCCATGAACATTTCACACGAATGGCATATTTCATTTTTTCCCCTCTGTTAAACAAGTAGCAGTAAAACTTCATAAGCTCATGGAATGGTACAACAGTTTTACTAGTCTTCACTTAGCATGACTCATATAAATCAGTTTTAGCTTGACTGCATGTGTGGCATATAATCAGCTCCAGTACTCCCAATAAAAAGTTTTATTCTGAAGCGCGCTTTTATAGAGTACCTTACCTCCTCTTTGGCACTGCTGTGTTCTAGTCCATTGACCTGCACAGATATCTCATATACCTTTGAAAAATAGCTTGCAATCCTACCACACACACTATCCAGACCCTTGTTTGGCAGAACTACACCACTTTTTAATCATGATTTTACTGATAGTTTGGGATATTATCCAGTATTCATGCCAGAAGATATTATTTGGTCCACATTTTTAACCAAATAAGCAGTCCACCCGATATGAGGATAATACATTTATCTTTCAGACTGTGCATTATTATGGATTTTAAAATCAGATATTTGCAGATCACAAGATAGGTATGAAATTAGATATATTTAGGGAGAAGCAGATTTATAACTGCATATCAAAATGTTCCTTTGCAGGAGATATTGGACAACATGTATATAGGAAGACAATATACTCGATTTCACTGAAAATGTTTCTGTTTATTTTTTAATTAGCGGATGCAGAAAGGGGAGGGAATGATCAGTTATCTATGGAATTGGCATAGGCTTAGATAGCTATTTTGCCAAATTTAGGTTTTGCAGGTCCTGCAGCACCCAAGTCATCTTGGGTGAATGGTGAAGGGGTCAGTACTTTCCTGGTGAAAGGATTCATGAGACTGGAAGAAGTGGGCAGGGTCTCTGTTTCCTCAGAATAAGAGCCTTTGACCCAGTTAGTGTGATGGTATGCTGAGAACTCAATAGTAAGGAGTTAGGACCACATTCTTGGATAACATTATTGCATGCTTGTAAATCCAGCCATTTCTCTTTGCCATTCATTAATACAGTTAAAGATGGCTTCAGAATTGGGGGGGGGGGGATCAGCATGCTATCCAATGGTTCTCCTTTTCAGAAGAATGGGTAGCCCTCCTGGAGTATTTGTTTTTTTGACAATTGTAATGATTTGTATTATTATTTCTACTGAATTGCCCTGTAATAATCTTATTGCCTAAGAGCAAGAACCAGCACTGGTTTTTTTTTTGGATGCAAACTGGGTGGGGATCATGACATAAAAGCTGTTGGAATCTAATGTTTTACCATATTGTAGGCAGAATAACACCTAGAGGGGGTTTACTTCTTTCTCATAATTGGTTGCTAGAAGTGCCACTTTTTGTGTTGAGTTGGAAGAAAATGCCTGACACACCATAAGTAATGACAGGTTTCAAAAGTCCTTCTAAAATGTCAGCTGTGGGTGACATGTTGCATATTCCTGCCTTTCTCCTTAATATCTTAACTGAACAAGCCATGGAGTTGCAAAAGCTCTAGTAATATATTCTGCAGCAGCGCCGTTATGCCAAAACGCTGTCTTATTCACAGCATCCCCATAGCTGGCTTTTTAATTATTTGTAATTACAAAGTACCAAAGCAGTGTGCCTGTGCATATTGGCAGATATTTTATCTCACAATATTAGAGCCACCTGTGTGAATAGAAGCCACATAAGTGTTGTTGTTCTTTCAAGAGAGAGAGAGAAAGAAACATCTTGCCTATGTTTGTTTCCTGCCAAGTGTCGCCATCTCAGATTTAATATGTTTATATTCATATGCTTTCTGGCAAACTCTCTGAAGTGACAGAATTGACAAGCTATGCAGAAAGAATCAAGCCAGCAATAAATTGTCAGACCTGCCCAGTTTATGTGTATGCACGTCATAGAAAAAGTCAGTGGTGTCAGATATAGAAAGGAAAGGTAAATTCAAAAAGCAAAAGTAAATTAGTCAAGGCTGGATGGGTAAGGTCAAATATGGTAGGGAAAGTCAGCACAGAAGGCCATTGTTGAAGAAGGCTGCAGGAAGCAGAACCTTGGACAGCTCCAAATGAGTCCTTCTGCATCCTCTATGAGAGAAGATAAAAAAACTTTGCTTAACCATGTTCTGCACCAACAGAAGCTGTATACAGGCAACCAAGATCTGTAATATGATTGATTTCACTCCCTATAATATATGTGACTTCACCCCCTGTCTGAACTCATTCACTTTGCCAAATGTTGCAGTCTCATACTTCTGTCAAGTTGGAAAGAAGGACATTCCTCCAGGGTTTTAACTTCTGAATTGAAATATGATGATAAGGCAGTGTGTTCTGGCCAGAAGCATCTTGATTATACAAGTGACCATGTCTGTCATGAAAAAGCAACGTAAGCCTCATGCTTATCAAAATCTTTTGAATGTTGAAAGATCTGTGAGTCAAAGAATATAAGAGGCCCAAGACATTGTTACTACATGTTATAGTGACCAAACGCCACATCTACTTTAAATGTTTTTGATGCATTATTTTATTAATTCTTGCTTTCATATATTCCTCATGGTACCTCTGAAGCAGGTTGTCTAAATCTGCTGCATGGCTGGGTCATTTTCAAGCACTTTGTTTTATTACATTCTGCTATGCTAGCCACTGATCAAAATGTCTTTGATTATATTGTTTTAAATTCAGTATTCCATTTCTTACATAAATTGTTTTGCAAGTCAGTTTGTGTAAACACACTTAAGGGGTGAGAGCAAAGTCCCAGATCAATTTTTGCAACACTCTTCTATTGCATTGGTGCAATTGCTGAAAGTCAGTGCTGCTGCACCAGCTGCAGCTTCCAGATACTTTTCAAGGGTATCCCCATGTAAAGCGCATTGCAGTAGTCCATATGGGAGATGACCAGGGCATGAGTGACTGAAAGAAGGGCTTCCTGATCCAGGAAAGGGCTCAACTGGCGCACAACCTGAAATTGAGCAAAGGCCCTCCTAGTATGGGGTGTGTGTCTGACTGTGTGTGCATGTGTGCATGTCTGTTCAGGTGAGTTCCTTTATATTTTTTGCAATCTAAGGCTAGAATGTGCTAGTATGTATGTAACTGAACATGTATGTGTCTGGGAATATCTGAAAATATTGTTTCCCATCTCCTCCTGAACTTACTCTCCATAATCTTTCTCAATGGTCAGTCAGTAGTGTCAGTCAATAGTGTCTAAAAATTGGACTTTCAGGTGTCCAGAATTTCTCTAATTTCTGGCAGTTTGTAACCTGGAATTCATAATAAACAAAATCACAATGCAACGACTGGCACACACAGATGCTAAAAAGTCCATTGCCTACAGCTAGTTTGAAGAGTTCTGACTTTTTAAATAAAATGATTCTTTTTATATTTTTAATCACAAGCTTTGCACATGTTTGATCAGGCATCCTGCAGTGGTGACAATCACTTTATTTGATTTAAAATACCATCCCAAATCAGGGGCTTTTTATGCGTTACTATGAAAGTCAAAGCTGCCATATATTAAATCTGTTTTCTCACTGGAGGGTATACACTCAACTTATGATAAATAAGTCCATCAAAATGTGTATTTTCTATAACATGAACTTTGTATTATAAAAAAGGCAATTTGAGTTATATAGGACCTTTGAAAAACAGGACCATCATCTGGTTTAGCATTAATGGCTCCCTATCATGACTCACACCTTTATAGGTATTTCCTTATCTACCTTCAGAACTTCCTGATCCTGGTTGTGCTGCTCCACTTTGCTCTCATTTTATGTTGGTTTGCTGCTATTTCCAACCATGTAGAATATCAGTTAATGAGAAGATGCAGCATTTTCCACTAGCATACTGACAATTGTACACTTGTTTTCAGTAGCAAACTATACCACAGTATTTAGGAAATTCTGCATTTTAGCAGTTTGTTTCATTTATATGTTTTGGAAGCATGTCCACTCTTCAGTTCATCTCTAATCTCACCTCTCCAAACAACATACAAAGGGCACCCAACCTTATGTTCTTCTACCAGTGTGGATCATCTGGGTGGCCCCTAATCTCCATCCAAAGTAGACCATATTGCCCATTTGACAAATTCATCCCATCCCTGCCAAATAGAACTTCCTTGGATAGAACTGATCCAGTTGCAACCAACCATTAGATTGACTGAGCAAGGGATAAAGGGGGTCCACCTTGATTTTATTGGAACATCACTGATCAGAAGCCCCAAAAGGATGATCCTTACTTCTAGGTCTTAATTTGTAAGTACAGTGTGTTTTTTTTTTGTGTGTGTGTGTGTGATAGGAGACTGGTCTCCAGAGCCCCCCATACTACAAGGTTTCTCAGCACACTCCCTTAATGCTGTTTCCAGTGCCAAAAGGCATTGTACCAGAGGAGGTGTTTGTATACTGATACCAAACAATTTATTGTCTCCACTTATACATTTGGAGTTATGTGAGCACATGGTGTTAGCATGCAGAGTTAACTTTGCCTGACAAGAAATTCTAATTATAAATCTCTACCTTCCACTTTGTAAATTGCTTTCTTTAACAAATGCTGCATGGAATAAATCGTAGAACTGTCTTTCTCAACTCACTTGAGAATGTCCACATGATGGTCTCATACTGGCAGATTACTTTAATGCCAGACATCATGCTAACAATAAGGCTTTCGCCTCTTATTTTAATAGCTGCAAAGGCGACCCTGGAAATCAACGGCACCATTTTAAGGATCAAACTATCAAAACAGTAAGTTGGTTTCCATTATGCATTGCCAGAATATTTAGGCTTTATAAGTTAAATAAGGTAGCAGATGACCTTAAGTTGTGTGTTCTCTTATTGGGGGGCCCCAGGGTCTAGTAAAATTGATTCTTTCTTAATTTCATACAACCTTTTTAATCTGTTAGTTTATTTGAAATTCAACCTATAGCTGGACAGCAACCACATTCCACTATTATTGCAGCTGGGTCTTGGCCTTCACCAGGCTTCCTTGGATGGTTCCACCCAACTAAACATAGATTTAGTCATTCCTAGTAGTAGTTAGCCCCAAAAGACTGCAAGAACAACACAATCATTTTTGGCCAGTTACTTGAGCCATGTGAACAGTGTTTGAGCTCAAATTCTGCAGAGGCTTTAGCTAAATTATTAATGTTTTGATATGTAACCTCCAGAGATCACTATCAGCCTATCAGCATCCTATAAGAAAACCCTCTCATCCTACACATAAACCCTAGTTCAACTAGGACTGCATGTAATCCAGGGTGGATTTAGTGACAGCTTTCAAATATTACAAATCCAGCAACTGTCCCATCATTTGGAACTGGCTATGAAATCTCAAAAGAAGCTATAAAAATTTAATAAAAAGAAAGAAGCCAACGTTTATACAAAGCAAGTGTGTTTGATTTTTCCAAGCCACAAGGGATAGAAGTGGCATTCTTTTTTGGAAGATAATTGCAAGCTCCAGAACTAATAGGATGGTTTGGCCAGAAGCTAAGATTTTGTCTGAGAAGTGGAAAGAGTTTTACAGCAAGCTATACAGGTTCTCCTCCGTTAGCTCTTTACGTCAACTTATGCCTTTAAACAGCATCACCCTCTAGCCACCAGTCTTCACCTGGAAAATGTTAAATTAATCAATCAATTAAAGAACCAGAAAGCCCCTGGTAGTGATCTGATACCTCCTGAACTGCTGAAAGTAACATTAATTGGTGGGTTCCCCCTCTGGCCTCCCTATTCACACATATTAACCACACTTTACAAATGCCTAAGGACTGGAATTGTTCTATTACCGTTGCCAAAGCACAGGCCCATCCAGTTACTGCCCAATCAGTCCCCTAAGCATCTCAGCAAACTATATGCACACCTTCTATTCTATAAGCTTCTTGATTGATTACAACAGGATAAATTTCTAGCCGATGAACAAGTGGGCTTTAGAGAGGGCAGGTCAACTATGCCTCAATGTGCCACCTTATTGTTCCTAGCAGAGAAATTTGCACACACCCATGCCACCACTCCTTGCATTTTCCCTTTTTTAAAATTTAAAATTCAGCTTTTGCTTCTGTTCCCTGATGAAAGTTGTTTCATTCCCCTATAGATTGGAGGTGAGTTTGGTTAATTAGGATGAAACACAAAGACAGATAGATGGGGTAGTAATGGCTACCTTTTTGCTGATATCTCAGTTGAGAAAGGAGTGAAACAGGGCTGCATTCTTGTCTTTTTTTCTTTCATATTTATGTGACTTAATGGCTACCACCTTAATCACAGCAGAATTCCACTCGCCTAAACTTAAATAAAGTAGCTGGTGGTTCTCTTCTATGCTGATAATGTAGCCATTATCTCCTTCATTCAAGATGGTCTTAGAAGAAGTCTACAGGATGTAGCACACTCCTGTATGGAGGAAAGGCTCACAATAAAATGTGCTAAAATTAAACATTGATGGCAGATAAGCAATAGTAATACAGACCAGGAATATTTGCATATTATCCCAAATATCTTGGGACAATATTTCAACCGGATGGATGGATGGATGGATGGATAACATGACCTTGGGAAAGGGAGAAGAATACATAAATTATTGCAATATTTATTATATTTTTGAAGCTAAGAGGAGGTTTCTTGTATCCAACCAATGTAGTGAAATGAAATTCATTATCAGTATGTGGGGAAAAAATCCGGATCCTCCCCACCCCCACCCCCACCACCCCCAAAGTTTCTCCAAGTCTATTTATTTTTAAGAGGTTTAAAGTTCTCCAACTGAAATTAAAGGGATATAGCATTGCTTGTTGTGTTTTGATTCTTCCAGAGTATACAGAAGATGAAAACAATATAGGATATAGATAGCTATTGTGTATCATAGGATGGGATTATTGATTCCTTTTGAAGAAATGGGCCTTTTGCCAACTTCATATGGCACATTTTGGTGAGCATCTTTGGTTTTTGCACTTTAGTTTTAGAAAGACGGCAGCCAGTATGCTAGCATATTTTTATCCAACATTCCCGTGTAAAATATCTGTATATTCATTTGTATTTTTAAAAAATCAAATGTCTGTTAGGACCATAATCTTGCCAATGGTAAATCATTCTGTGTATTGATTGCATGACATTTTGATATTAAGATGCATAAAATCTGCCAATACTGTTGAAATGAAACTGCCACAGAGAGGTTTATTGGTCTCCCGAAATAATAATGCAGCCATTAAGAGGATAACATTTTCCAATTGCAATTACATGCCTTCATTTTAAAGAAGTGATCATTTACAATAATTTGGCAGATCCACTCCATATTTCTTTCACAAATTTATTTCTTCATTATGCTTCCAAACAAATATATGGCACATTTATGTTGTGGGAGATAATTTGCTTAGTTTATTGTGAATGGGAATCAGTAATTACACACAATCCCATTTTCTACTGACATAAAGTTAATTCATGTTAGTAATTTTACACAGAATATTAGCTTGGGTTACTTATGATGAAAATGTTACTGTGGCAAATGCTGTTACAGAATTGTTTCCTTGGACTTGATAAGACAACAACAGACAACAACAGCCACTAACCTGACTTACTAATAACAGTCCATGGTGAAGGCCTGAGAGACAGAAGTCAATTTGTGGATACATTATGCACTTGGAGAAAGGTTATGAACCTGATCTGAATATTTCAAAGTATTTCTAGTCTCTGAGATCAGGATGCAGAGATCTGAGATTCTGAAAGATCTGTGGTTGTTTCATCTTCTCCCTCTCCCCATCTTCCTTGAGGCATAGTTGACCTGCCCTCCCTGAAGCCACCCCCACAAGGGATGAGTTGTTTTGGCATTTGTCAGCCCTTTGAGGTAGGCCAGGTAGGAAATAGATACCACAAGAGATATTAGAACTACTTTATTAATATTGGCTGTAATAACAGAATCCTGAAAGCCTGACAGTGTTTTCCTTTTTCTCCCTCTTATACCAAGAAGAGTCAAGGCAGGGCAATTTTGTATTTCTTTCTCATGCTTTCCTCTTTTCCTGGGCTAAGCTCCTATTTTACTAACAATTTTCACATATCTTCTCCAAAGTCATTTCTGGGCTCCTCTACAGCATTGCTCTTCACTTTCCTTTAGAGGCGATTTCACTGAATTCCCTGCCATCACCATAACTGATGCATATGGCTCACATCACCAAAATAAAGTTGCTTCCTCTTTGATGAAATGAGAGGGCTTCTTCAGTGGATAAGTCATTTCAGCTCTGCACATTATGATCCTTTAAAAATGGACAGTTTCTCCATCTCCCTAAGAGTTAGAAGAGGGAATCAGTAGGATTAGCCAGAGGCATCCGCAGGATCCAGGGCTTTTGTCAAAACGAATAAAGCAGGATTGCACTGTTGCACGGCAAGCTCTGGCCCTCTGCAACATCACAACATGTGCATGAAGGGGCTGGAGCTTGCATCAGAATGGTGCTACATTTCTTACACCCCCCTGACCCTCTCTTGGCCCCCCATCCAGCCTTGTCAGGGTGTCATGATAGGGTAGCAAGGTTATTTAATTATTGTATATTATAACTGCCAGGGATAATTAATTAATTAATCTTCTGCCTCATGGATCAACATAACTTGCCTGGTTTTAGGTACAATTTATTTGTGTGACTGGATGGAAGTATGTCAGTTATGTAATTAGGGCAGTTTGGGCTTGTGACCAATCCAAATCCCTTTTGTCATCACTAACAATGAGCTTTTTTTTCCCTTAAGAGCATCATCATATTATCAACGAATCTTCTCCTCCTCCATTGTATTGAGTGTCCCCTTTGTCTAATTAGGCTTTTATTCTTCTCATCTAAAGAGCTCCCGGTCTATCTGGGGATCATATCATAAACACTTCCTAGTCCATCACCTGGTTCTTTCGGCAATGTGGAATTCTGCCTTAAAGACTCTTTATTTATTGAACCAATCCTTTATTTAAATATCCTTCGGAGAAATGAATACTGTACTTTTATCTAGAGGGTTACAACAAAGTGGAATGAAAAGTTATTGGCTGGCTAACATCCGCATGGAATTAGGGAGATCCTCAATTGTCTTGTATGTGCTTTTACAAGTTTCTTTTTAAAAAAAATGTATTGTTCCAGCTGAACACAAATCTGTCATTACCCTTTACATCTTAGCATTTAAAAAATGATAACAGCATGTAATATCTCTATCATCTCATTAAAGCAAATGAGCTTCAGCAACTTCTTGATGTTTGGAAATGAGACCATTACAAAGCATTTAAACTGTTCAGATGGAATTACTTCTGGGATAGTTAAGGCAAAATGGCTGACCTCAAGGAATATCATGGAAATTATGCTACTTATTCTATTGATTGCTATTTTACAATCTTAGCTGAAATATTTATTAAACAGTGAGAATTTCATGGTATTTAAAGTCAAAGAAGCATATGGGACAGCAGCAGTGCTTGAAGATTAGAAGAAAGATTGACATACCATGGGAAATAATTCTTGCATAATTATCAAGATCAGCTATGTGGGAACATATATTGGCTCAGAGGGCTTTATGTATTGTCTCAAGTATTCTTACTACAGGCCCTAAAATATGGATCAGTAATATCACAATCATATTGCATGCTGGAGTAGAAACTGAGTCTGAGATTTGATGGCTTCCATTTGGATAGATAGTATATTTATGGACATTGGGGGAGGCTCTTAGAATGCTTTTCATTGCTGAGGGATAGTTTAGATGCTTCTCTGAATTCTGCTTTTATTTTGTATTAGGAATGTTTTTATTTTATATTGCTCCGTCTTAGACCAAACCAGCCCCTCCTCTCCAAATGGTGAACCAGTATTATAGCAATACAGCAGATGGCACCACCTAGCTAACTTTGACTGATTTCATAAAAGCTAAGAGGTTAGTCTTTGGATGAGAAATTTATAGACAAAATTGAGAAGCTGAAATATATATGTGTATCTATCTATCTGTGTATCACAGAGGCGCAATGGCTCAGTGGTTAAGACTCCAGGCTTGTCGATCAGAAGGTTGGAGGTTCGAGACCCTAGCCCTGTGTGACAGAGTGAGCTCCCGCACTCGCCCCAGCTCTTGCCAACCTAGGAATTTGAAAGCATGCAAATGCAAGTAGGTAAATAGGTACCACTTTGGTGGGACAGTAACAGCGTTCCGCACGCGTCATGCTGACCACATGACCATGGAAGCATCTTTGGACAGCACTGGCTCTTTGGCTAAGAAACGGAGATGAGCACCGACCCCTAGAGTCGAACACGACTGTGCAGGGGAAAACCTTTATCTGTCTGCCTGCCTGCCTGCCTGCCTGCCTGCCTGCCTGCCTGCCTGCCTGCCTGCCTATATGTCTATATCTCTATCTATCTCCTAGAAGAAGGCAATGGAAAAGCACAACCATATGTTGCCAAGAAAATTACATGAATCTAACTCAACTCAAGGGAGACATCATCTTTACCATGAGTATTCTGGCATACATTCAGCATTTTTAAAAAAAAGAGTCCCTAGAATTTACAAAACCCATGCTGAGGGCATCGAAATAAAATTTCATTTTTTTAGGAGGAGAATTTTGTGCAATAACACAGTATGCAATTCTTATCTTTGATGTTACTCTGGGATGGGTGCATTTAAGGCAATGCTAACAGTTTTAATTCCGTATAGTTTTCTCCAGGAGCTCTCACTCTTATCTCAAAAGGCAGGTTGGGGAAAGAGAGAGGAGAAATATGGAAGTTCAGCCAACCTTGTGAGTTACTGTAAATAATTAACATCTGAAACATGGACATTTGATTCAGGGACTACTGAACATGGAGAACAGTTGAGTAGGTTTACCTTTTTTGAATCCCTAACCCTGGACTCTGTCTGTCATGCTTGTAACCATCTCTTAGAACTCCAAATAGTCATTAGACAGGATCTATGAATGAAATTCTGGGTCCATGACACTAACCCACTGCATAATCCCAAAATGCACTCATGATTTTTGTATCCATGCTGGATTCATTTTTGTAACAATTATAAACATTCCAGTGCACTCACGGTGATTTAGTCCTGTTGATATGAGAGAGTTAAATGATACAGTGCAGTACAACTATATAAAGAACAATGTTTTATTCATATAAAACAATTTTTTAATGAAAACAATATTGAATAATGTTTGAAAGTTGTGGATCACTGAAGATTAATTCTTGTTAAGGGGAATGGATTTCATACCATAATAACTTATCTGGGTCTTTTTGGAAGAGCATGGACATATCTAGTGACTGCTTGTTTGTAATTAGCATCATCATAGTTGGTATCCTGTATTGCAGTATACTCTTCCCTTGAAGAGATAGGGTTACCTTCTGAAAGAAATACTGTAATAAAAAGTAAAGGTAAAGCATTATGTAAATCAAACTGTCTCAAGCAGAAGATGAAAGCAACTGCTGATTCTACTGTGCAATCTCAGAATGATTGTGGGTCTATGTGTGTATAGCTTTTAGCTGGATATTAACCCCCCAAGTGTGCACTACTTTGAATATAAACTAAATAGACTTGGAGACAGCACTTGCAAAACTGTAATGTTATGGAGACTCTGTGATCTTTTATCATAAAACCAGCTTTTTCTAATTAGAGAGAGAAGTGGAGAAATATCTTGTGTTACACTGGTAAAGAAGGGTCAGAGAATATGGACAATGTGGGGTGAAATAATTTTGGGATTGCCTTGGGTAAGGGATGGAAATTTTAGTTTATCAGTGATGAGATTAAAACATGGTTTTGATCAATAATTTGTGCACGTTCTTATCTAGGCTGACTACAGTTTTTTGATATGGTGATTTTTTTTCTAAATTAACAAAGATTTTTAATGAATTTTCTTGCCCATTTCTATTTACTTCCTCCTACTCCTCTTCCAACTGTGTCTCAAATATGCCTTCTTCCTAAAGTTATATTCCTATTACATTCCAGTTATTCTCTGCTGACTAAACAGGGAAAAAGAATCTCTATTCCAAACCTTCTTTTGAACATTTAAAGGTAAAGGTTCCCCCCGCACATTTGTGCAGTCGTGTCCAACTCTAGGGGCTGGTGCTCATCTCCATTTGTTAGCCGAAGAGCCAGCATTGTACGAAGATGCTTCCACAGTCATGTGGCCGGCATGATGCACACGGAACGCTGCTACCTACCCACAGAAGTGGTACCTATTAATCTACTTGCATTTGCATGCTTTCGAATTGCTAGGTTGGCAAGAGCTGGGCCGAATGCGGGAGCTCATTCCATCACGCGGGGCTAGGGATTCGAACCTCCGAACTTGCGATCAACAAGCCTGGCATGTTACCTGCTGAGCCACCATGCCCATTTAGTGGCTGTTAAATATATGCTAATTTTGCTCATGGTGCCTAATTGAACTTGGCTGATTCTGAAATATTAAGCAAGAACAGATCTATTGAGTAGGTGAATGGGAAAGCACCAGGAAATCAAATCCTAGAGCTATAAGCAAGATTGGGAAGTTGAACAAAATAATTAAACACACACACACAGAGAGACACACACATTCTGAAAAAAGGCAATCATCATCATCATCATCATCATCATCATCATCATCATCATCCTGACTCCCAACAACTCTGGGTGATTACGACTTCCATACTGCTGCCATGAAGACAACACTTATCTATCTATCTATCTATCTATCTATCTATCTATCTATCTATCAAATTTTTATCACCGCCCATCTCCCTCCACAGGAGGGACTCAAGGAAACGTGTCCATGTAGACCCAAAAAAATCAAGCCCAACTCTAAGAAGATTTAACCTTTTAATCTGTAGGATGCATTATTCTTCCAAAAATTAAAATTAAAATAAATAATAATAATAATAATAATAATAATAATAATAATAATATACCTTAAGGTATTTTCCCAAACTCTAGCAAAAGCTTGCTAAGAGGTTTTTTTTCACGTTTTCTGTATGATTGAAAAACTTAACAACATAACATTAATGACAATGGTAACAGCAATTTCATTAGAATACCCTATTCTAATTGATTTTTAATGTTAAATTAATTATTTGGGCAATATAACCATTAAGTACAGTGTCCAAAATAAATAGACAGTTGCCTGCTTCTCTTAAGTCAAGATCCATAGGCTTCTGATTCTAAAAAGCATCCCCCCCCCTTTGCTAATTTCCCATTTCTCTGGCAGTTTGTCAGTGAAATCAGCAAGAGCTGTCAGGTTGCTTTTGGTTAAAGCACATTAAGAAATGCCTCCTTGTGGAAAGTTCCATTTTAAAATGAGGAAGGGAAACTTTTGGCCCTCCAATTCCACAATCCATCATTATTGGCTATGCTGATTAAGACTGCTTGGAGTTGTAGTTCAGTAGCATCAAGAGGACCACAGGTTCCATGTCCTTGTGTCTTGAAGGCTATGCATTTATATTTAAATATGAATGTGTAGCCTTCTGTCCATTCATTATTCAGGGATATGTATATGTGCGTATGCGTCCATGTCTATGTGTGTATAGACATAAAGCAATGGGATATAGGCAATGTCCTTCAACAAAATGCAACAGAAACATTGTTTCTGTAACATCTTTTTCATAGTTGTCGTAGTTGGCACAGTCACTTTGACTCAGCAGGATTGGCCCAGGATCTGCCCACACAGAGAAATTCTGTTCATATGTACTTCAGTAGGCATCTGTGGCTATTTCACTTCTTGGTCAAATAGCTAGTGGCAATGTAATCAGTACATGGTTTGGAAGAAAGTGTGTATTGGGCACCACCACTGTTCTTATTAGTGCATGATATTTATGTGACTTGATCAGATCCCCCCATCTACCCTTGAGGGATCTAACCTAAATCTGCATTTTGTGCTAGTGTACTTTTATGGCAGGTATGTGGGAACAATTATCTTTGTTATTGGTCTTCGTTCATAATTGTTTTAAAGAAAACATTGCATTTTTCTTATTAGCGCTTTTATTGTGATTTTGCTTTGCTTAGTTTCCTAACTTGGGGATGAGAAGGTGGTAGAGAGACCGATAAATCCGTAACAGCTTCTTTGGCATCCTGTGGATGGTGAATACATATGAATGAATCTAAAATATTCGGGAACTCCGGCTTTTCTATTCCTCCTGGTGCTGTCTCTTTACATGTTTTTATGGGTGTTTACATGTTTAGTGCAACTAAACTATTTAGCTGAATTGCTGAAGTGGGGATATAAGACACACAAGAGAACATCTGATTTTTTTTAAGGTATTCTATATAACTCTATTGCTGGTGATAGTGCATTTTAAATTCTTAACTGTGCTGGATGCATGAAGAGGGGGGAGAAAGCTTTTATTTTCCTGCTTAGACTGTAAGCACCAAACTGAGAATGCAGCATCAGCTTATAAGCAGGTTACAGGCTGCTTATTTTTCAAAATGAAACATATTTTCCATTTAATTGCCTGGTGTGGGAGAAGAAGGGAGTATTATTGAATTTCTGAACCACACACACAAAGAAAGATAGGGAAAGTAGCATCCAGAGCAAAGTATCACTGGGATTTATTCCTCCAGCTTCACGAAACTCTCTACATCTCATTGGGGAGGGGGAGGTTTGCAAGAAAGTTTAAGAAACTTTCTTGCAAACATCCCAAAGTTACCCTTGAATTGTGAGAAATGAAAAATTTCTCCTGACCCAAGTTTAGCTTATTTTGAATGAGAACGCTGGAGGCTTAACAGCATTTTTGTGATTTATTCCTAAGTATACAAGAGACTACAAATTGAAACAAACTCTGAGAATATAGAAGAACCAGAAAAAGCAAACTTTTTGGCCGCAAACTTACTTCAATGCAAGGAGAGGGACCTCATGGTCTTTTAGATATAGCTGAAATGCAACTTCCAGCCATCAGTGGCTATGCTGGCTGGGTCTGCTAGGAGTTGTGCAGCAGCAGCAGCAGCACAGATTCTGCCCACAATATTCATTGCCCAAATGTACCAACTATGTAATGGAAACAACGAGCAGAGCGCCTAGTCTCACCCCTTCAGTGATGATATACTGTACATTGAGGTTCCAGTTCCCTAATCAGATCCCATGATCCATGAATCAAAGTTTGTTTAGCCCTTCAAGGTAGCCCAGAGAAGAAGCACAACCAGGAGTATTAGCTCTATCTTTATTGTAAGGTTATATAAACAGAATCTTGCAGGACTGAAAGTATTTCTCCCCTCCTTTCCTTCTACTCTCTGGAAAACTAGGGAAATATTACCTATGCCCTCTTTTAGAACTGGAGGTATATTTTGGTTTGCAGGGATGGTAATTGACACAGAGAAATCAAGATGGTGGAGGTTTTTATTCTTTTTTATTATCTATAGTAAATCTATTTACAACAGGTAATTACAGCAAGATCCCAGCTTTACCTGGTGTCTTCTCCTAGGTCTCTCTCCCAGAGACTATTCCCCTCTAATTCTCCTGCTAACTGCTTCATAGCATCCCTCTTCACTCCACCTCCCTCCCCTGTTTCTGGGCTTATCAAGAGAGAGTAAGAAGAAAGGAATGTGCTGGATTTATGATTGAGTGTGCTCAACTTGTCACCTTTTCTTGGATCCGCTCAGCTGATTACCATCTGCATCTCCTCTGTTGGGGGAAGAACCTCTCTTGGGGTCTTCTACCCAGTCCTTTCCCCAAAGTGTAGGGCTTCACCAAAGACAGCCATCTTCCTCCTTTCCATCTCGGGTCTTGGGTGAAGATACTGTCTCTCTGGGACTTCACTACTCTTCCTCCAGGAAAGCCACCCATGGACTTTTCTTCTCCCTCCCCAACCAGGAACCAACCACTGCTTTGCACACTCACGTAATTTTACTCTCCAACTTTTCTCTCCAGCCACTCCATTTTACACAGTTTTTTCCCTCTCGTTTTCTCTTCTTGTCTCCTCTCTAATTTTTGGTCAGTCTGGCAGTAGGTCCCCCAGCAAATAAGGAGGTGGGTGTCCACCCAGGGCTGTAGTCCCCAGCACCTATATACAAGGCTGGACCAATGGGAATGCTGTCTACCTCTCCAAACAACAGCCCTGGATAACAGCCAGATCAGCTCATCAGCCCTCGCTTCAAGGCTATAATTGAGCTTCTTCTCCCCGTTTTCTCTCTCCTTTTGCTGACTCATAGCAGCACAACAGCACACCACACCACTAAAAACCATATGCCACAGCTTTGTTTTGTTTGTTGTTTTTTGTAGGAACACACTCATTGCTGCAGGTAACTTCTAACCCAGTGGGCCCAGGTGACTGAACTGCTGGGTGCTTAGATAAATGCAATGTCTGTGCTCTTAAGAGAAGAACCAGTGGGTAGAAACTTTACAGAAGCAGATCTAAACTTGAAAAAAAGGAGAAATTTCATGACCACCTGAGCTATTGAGCAATGGAATAGTCTTCCTTCTGAAGCTGTGAATGCTTGATCACTGGAGATTTTCAAGTGAAGTTTGGAAAGCCATTTGCCTGGGATAGTATGAGGATTCCTGTTCTAGGTAAGCAGTTGGACTGGAAGACCTTGAAGGTTCCTTCCAACTCTATATTTCTATGATTTTATGAATAGGACCACATCCTTCCAAAAGACAGTGGTGGATGAACGCTTTGACCTGGCATGCTGAGACCTCATTAGGCAGTGATTAAAAGGTATTCTGTTGGCTATGTCCTCATTGATTTTAGGTCCTGCAATGCCCACAATGCTAGGGCTGGGAGAAGGGATTGCTGCAATCATTGGTAAGACCTTTACAATGGCCAATAGCATTGCTTGAGAAGCAACAAGTTATGAGTATCTCTAAGTAAAATTAGGTCGGACAGACAAGCGAGAGCTGCTCCTCCTGCTGTACCAATTTTTACCCTGTCTACTGGCAGCCCTTCACAAACTTCTGGGAATCATTTTGAGGCTGGTATTGGAGCCAGTCAGCAAAACTCTTCAGGGTGACATAGATTCTTCTAGGGAAGATGGGCAGGATAAAATGCTTGCAGACCATCCAGATGAGTTGTCATGTTTTCTTGTGGGTAAAGCTGCTCCTGATTAGATGACATTTCTGAACAACATCTTTACTGTGCACTCCCTTTCTCTTATTCTTCTCCATTTGTTCCAGTGGTGAAATATCAACAGATCATTCTAAAGTGTTATCCAGCAATCCGCTGAACAAAGGAATGTTTGGCAGTTTCCATAACAATGTTTAAGTTATCTAGACTGCCTTATTCCCTCATTGGATGCAAAATGGCAGCATTCTCAAGTAAAGCGAAAATATATATTTTCAATTAAGATGCAGATGCTTCTGTTTGCAACTCACCTAATATTAAATTTGAAAAAAGAGTGTCATAAATGTTAGACACCCTTTCCCCCCCAGAAAAGCTGGAGCAAATAACATCTGCTTAGGTAAAGTAAATATGCTCATTTGCATTCCTTTACCGCTCATGCAGAAACAGCAACAACAAACAAGTGATGGTTATCAAATGGGATTATTGAAAATAGTAAATTTAGGGAAAGAAACTGATAAAAAAGGGAAAGGATAACCTCCAGAACTACAGGCTGGGTAGGATTAGGAAGAGATAAAAGTGTCAGACTTCACGCAAGCTTGGTTTGATTCATGACTCAAGACACTGAGCCTTCAGAAACTCAATCCCCACCCCCACCCCCCACCCCCAGTATATACACCCAGTAACTAGCTAACAACAGAATTGTCAAGCACTCAGCACAGGGGCATAAAAGTGTTATTGCAGAAGATCAGCTACTACAGGATATAGGTAAGGTAAGGTTTCCCCTTCCAGTCATATCTGGCTCTAGGGGGCGGCGCTGGAGCCACTGTTGTCCATAGATGCTTCCGTGGTCATGTGGCCAGCATGACTAAACGCCAAGGCGCACGGAATGCTGTTACCTTCCCACCAGAGTGGTACCTATTTATCTACTTGCATTTTTACGTGCTTTCGAACTGCTAGGTTGGCAGGAGCTGGGCGAGAATGGGAGCTCACCCCATTAGGCAGTGCTTCTGGGTCTCGACCTGCCGACCTGCCATCCTTTCGTTCGACAGTTGGTAGTCTTAACCGATGTGTATGAGAGAGAGAGAGACTACATGTTTTAAATGCTAGGTCTCTTTCTTCTATCCTTCCATGCTGTTCTTTTCCAAGACTGGAAAATAATCAGTAACCTGTATTGTATATACATCGTGGTTTGGTTTTATCTGTGGGTCCCCACTTCCTGCCTTACTAGCTTCAGCTTTTCCAGGAAATGCTTCTTCATTAATAGAAAATAATATATCCATGCCATAGATGTTTTACACTCTGTTCCATGAACAGAGTTTTACCCAACTCTAGCTGAATTTCAGAACTGGCAAACCCCAATTGATAGCTTTGATAAATCTTTCTATGATAAAATAGTGTTGGCTTTGGATTTTGTTCTCCAAGATGTCCCAGGGTTTGTCTGTTACCTACACCAACCTAAAGTTGATAAAAGTTCCCAGGAACTTTAAACTCCCTGAAGAACAGGAGTCTAAACTGCCAATTCTTCTGGAAACCTTGAGGTGGAAAAAGGGAAGTCCTTCTTCAAGAAAACCTTATTAGACCTAATCCCATTGTTTGCACAGCCCTTTGATATGGAATCAAACACTGAATTTCTGCCCATCCCAATGGAGTGGAAGGTAAAACTCAATTGATAGCCAGCTGGAGAAGGGCCCAGCTGGGAAATGGTACTCCTTGTGAGTAAATCTCAACTCATGAGTAAGAACTTCTATGAATAGTCTATTGCAGTGTGTGGAGTTGACATAAGGAATCAGCAGAGGTACATCATGCAAACATTGCACAGAAGTGCAAAAATTCTACCTTCTATAGGCACATTTTTAACCAAAAACCACTTCTCCATTGTAATAATTTCTAAAGAGATTATCTTTAATCAAAAGTAATGCAAACTAATAGAAAATGCAGGAGGATTTTTCTGCTGAATACAAGTAAAGATTATGCCAAAGGAAGAGATCAAAATAAATGGGCAGTGGTGTCAGTGGAACTAGAAGAGAAGGAAGATTCTGTTGTGGCATTTTACACAAAACCTCCTTAGCCAAAAAAGTTAACTGTAGGTGTTACTGCTTAGTACAAGATACCTAGGAAGGGATTGCAGCTTTATGGGACAAATTGTGCTGAGGGTAAGAAAGAGGGAGGAGTATCTCTAAGACACAAATAATCAGCAGATGGGAAAGGTTGTTACCAACTTATTAAGGAAATGGATTTTTTGCCAACCATGCAAAGAGCTAGGAAAAAGAAATGCAAAAGCTTTAAAGAGACCCTGCCTCGATGAACTCACTAATAAAGGAGCACTGGAGAGTCTCATGGGCATTCTGCAGAAGCTTCCTGCTTTTGACAAAACGATAAAAGCAAGGTAGGACTGTCATATGAAAAACTCCACCCCTTTGGGGCGGAGGGTGACATCACGAGACATATTCAAAAAGGGAAGAGCATTAAAGCATTAAAAGGAAGACCACATGATCTTGATTCTGTTCTGCAGGTTAGGGGCTTGACACTCCAACTGATAACCAGCTAATCATTTATGATAAGAAAACAACCAAACTGCAATGATAAAGCCATACTCTATAAAGGTAGTCCTCACTTAACAACCATTTGTTTAGTGATGGTTCGGACTTACAACGGTGATGAAAAAACTGACTTAAGACCGGTCCTCACACTTACGATCATCACAGCGTCCCTGCACTTACGTGATCACAATTTGGGCACTTGGCAACCGGTTCATATTTATGACCATTGCAGCATCCCGTGGTCACATGATTGCCATTTTTAACCTTCCCAGCCAGCTTCTGACTAGCAAAATCAATGGGGAACCGCATCATTTGCTTAACGACCACGTGGTTCACTTAACGCCTACAGTGATTTGCTTACCGGTCGCTGCAAAAAAGGTTGTAAAATCGGGTCAGTTTCACTTAATGACCACTTCACTTAGCAAACGAAATTCCTGTCCCAATTATGGTTGTTAAGCGAGGACTACCTGTACATGACCCAAATCTGTTTGCTGTAACTCAGCATATTTTAGGGGTGAGAGCTGATTCTGAACATTCAAGCATTAAGTAGGCTGCAATGAGCTTAGACTACTTCAACCATGATTTCCCCATTTCGACTGTTTACAGTGCATATATATCCAGGTGAACTGTTTTGCTATTAAAATATTCCTTTGATATTAAGCAAAAATATATTTAACATCTGAGTAACAAAGAAAAGTTCACTGTTGAGTTCTCTTTCTGAATCTTTGCCAGTAACTTGCTAACATACCTGTTATTCTAACTTTTGGGGAGGGAGGGGGAGGGGGAGAGAGGAAGGAAGAAAGGAAGAAGGACCGATGAAATGAAATATTTTTGTTATTAATCATCTATGCTGCACCACAGTCTTGTGACCAGGGAAAGAATCCAGAACTCTGGGAACAGCAGGGAAGGATTTTGAACTAAAATAAATTATAGGTTTAGTGAAAGCATTTATGAGTGGGTAAATTGCAGGTCTTTTAAGGGGCACAGGGATATATTTCGATGGAAAAACTCTTCCTGGTCTGCATCACTTTTGGCTGGGTGCATGTATGCACACATGAGAGAGAAAGAGAGTGAGAAAGAAAACACATATTTAAGTAAAAAGCCTTGTTGTTTATCATTTGTTAATGGTACTGTAAAAGTATAAAAATACATTTTTTAAAAATTCTGGGGCCTATGTGGGGGCTTACAATCAAGAGAGAGATGTGAGATAAATGCCATAAGAAAGGAAAATGAAAACAAGGAAATGCAAATATCCAAACTTTCCAGTAATGGCATAGATGCTAGGTTTGTCTGCTCCCTGGCATACTAATTTTTTTGCATGAAGAGAGAAGTGTTTGTGTATGCTTGTATTTATATGTCAATATAAATATTCATCTTTGTTGGTATGAAATGGCACCATCTGATGATTCTGGTTATAGATTTGTATTTTCTTAAATTCACAGAATAGATGGATGTTCCTTCTGCATCAAGGTTACCTTAAACTGGATTGCAAAGATCCAGGCGATCATTAGACAGCAGCAAAGAAATAGACTTTTCTGTGTTTCTTTGTTGCCATCTCATGGTCATCCATATTTTTGCAGCCCATATATGGTAGACCTAGTCTGCATAGAGAAATAGTCATAAATATGTTAGTCCCCTCTTTTAAAGGGATATTTCTTAGATAAAGCAATAGCAGAGTGTTTTGCTTTTCTATTCTTAATGTTTTCTACAGCTCAGGGGATTAATGCTGCATTCAAGGGATGGCAACAAGATCAGTGTTGTCTACACTGACTGGGTCTGATTCTTCAGGGTTTCAGGCAAGAGTCTTTCCCAACTCTGTCTGGAAATACTGGTGATTGAATATGCAAATTTCTATGTGCATAGTATACAGTATGTATATAGTATATAGTATAACACTGAGCTGGGATCCAATATTTGGGAATTAGTAGCCAAATATGAGAGCCAGTTTGGTGTAGTGGTTAAGGCACCAGATTAGAAACTAGAAGACCTTAGTCCCACCTTAGGCAGGAAAGTCGGCTGGGTGACCTTGGGCCAGTCCCTCCCTCTCAGCCCTAGGAAGGAGGTAATGGCAAACCAGGAGACTGAGAGTTCTAGTCCTGCCTTAGGTACAAAGCCGGCTGGGTGACCTTGGGCCAGTCCCTGTCTCTCAGCCCTAGGAAGGAGCCAATGGCAAACCACTTCTGAAAAACCTTGCCTAGAAAACTGCAGGGACTAGTCCAGGCAGTTGCTAGGATTCAACACTGACTCAAAGGCACATGTGTGCGTGCACACACACACACACACACACACACAAACACAAAGCTAAGTAGACCAGGTCTCTGATCCAGCATATTTTTCTACAAAAATTCAGCAAAAATATTTAATATATTATATTGGGTAGATTTTTTTTCATGTTTTGCTTAACGTCTTAAAAATCTGGTTGGTTCATAGTAGTGCTAGACTCCTTCCACTTTTTGCTTTTTCTGGCACTTCTTGAACTGACTGTGCAACCATAGAGCATTCCAGCAAGTAAGCAAACTTTTTGTAATCAGCCTGGCGTTGATAATGATCCAGCTAGGTTTTCAAACAGTTAAACAAAGTTGGAAGAAGTCCCTTAGCCCTTCCCTTCCCTTCCCTTCCCTTCCCTTCCCTTCCCTTCCCTCCCCTTCCCTAGTGCAATTTACCTCTTCTATAGGTAGCTACCTTCTTCAGCTCTGTAGCACTGATATTTAGTTATTCCTTCATAAATCCAGGTACCTGAAATCTAAATATTTTTGAAGTTCCCAATTTCAAAATGGAAATGGTCATACCCAGATTTCAAATGTGGGAAATCCATTAACATTCAAATAGAATAGATCCTCTGAATTACTTCTAACCTTGTCCCATAATAACAGACTACTGCAATCTATATTGTGGAAGCTTCCTGGGTTTTTGTGAAACCTTTTGCCATGTATAACAAGAGCTTAAAACAACCAACCAATTGAACCTGAACATAAAACTAAAAAGCAGAACAGGAAAGGGTCTGTGTGCTCATTACAATAACAGCATGGTTTTCTACAACAGCTAGGCAGGACATTTGAAATTGGACTTGCAACTAACTGTGTATATTATAGGAATTATGTTACATTTAGGCTGTCACTGTAACTAATGTTTGCAGTCCCTTGGCTTGCTGGTAACTTTTGACTTGTTTCCAAGGGTGACTGTAGGGTTGCATTATAAACAGTAAATGGATACCCCAGGTAGATTTAGAAAAGGTGTTACAAATGAAGACAGATCTTGCTTTGGAAAAACCTTCTGTGTGCGTGTGTGTTTTAAGTGAGACTCTATGTGGTGGTCACAAAATCAGGAGGTGTTGCTCTAGAGAAGGAATTGTTTATTTACTTGTAAGAAACACAGCACAGTATGAAAAATTGTCTTTCATTTAATAGTAAATTAAGCATTTATTTTCCTGATAGAGGAATCCAAGAGAAAATGAGATGTATAGATTGCAAGGAAAAATGAAAAGAGGCCTGCTAACAGCAAACCATATTGCTTTGTTCTACAAAGGAGCACAACCAGTCCATCCACTGGAAAAAAAATGGCTAGTTGTGGCAAAATATGTGTTCCCTGCTCCTGTTTCTGATTTGTATTGATTTAATTGTAAATTATAGTGGCTTGTTCTGGATAGGGACCATTACATAAAAGGATTGGGAAAGTCTAATCCTTTTTGTTTCTTTAAAACAAAACAAAAACGAAAACCCACCCTCCCCATAAGTGTGTGTATTAACAACAACATCCTTGCACTGGCTCCAATATATTTTTCATGTGTCTACCAAGCAGGAGGCTGCACCCTCTGTCTCTCTCTCTGATGATCATTTTCCTACTTGTTTCTGCTGCAGCTGTAGATCCAGCTAAAGATTGTCCTATCATGAACATCAAAACCTACCTTTTAATGAGTCATATCCATTCTAAAGTACTTTTGTTGACTCTGCCTGGTAGCAGATATCCAAACTTTCAGAAGGAGCTTTTTCAGATCTATCTGTAGATGCTGAGGATTCAATCTCAGTGTATAAACCATATGCTGAACTATGGAGCTACAACTCTATTTGTAGCCCTGTGGCTTTATATGGAAAGGTTTCATGTGAACAGAGCCTAGGAATTATGTATATTGCTTATAGTGCTTAATTCATATTAGGCTTTCTTTGCATCTCCACTGAACTTAGCTGAAATGTTACCCTTTCCAATTCACTAAACATTTATGAAGCAGAAGTAAGCAAATGACCTGGGATGTAAGTTTTCTCATGTTACTACTCAGGACTATTTGCATAGGAGCACAAATAATTATTAAAGTAGCATGACAAGATCCCCTAAGACTCCTTGCTTCCTATCTCTATAGCTTGCTGCAACATTTGCTAGGCATAGCAGGGGAGCCAATCTCTACCAGATGGAAATTAAGCTGTCACATTGCATGCCGGATGTGAATGGATTCAGTGCACACTTCCCTGTTTCCATTTCATCACTGTGAGGGGAAGGGAAGTAGAATAAACATTATCTTCCATCAAGAGAGGAGAAAATTTTATCTATATCTATATCTATATCTATATCTATATCTATATCTATATCTATATCTATATCTATATCTATATCTATATCTATATCTATATCTATACACATATATCTCCTGCATCATCTTTTTCAGTATATCCATGCCGAGAGAGAGAGAAATACAATGCTTCAATGTTATTGGCCGTCAACACTTTATATTGTGGATTCACATCTTAGTCCAGATGCTACAGTGCTTTTATGTTGCCAAATGTTTCTTTCTTTTTTCTTTTTTGCTTGTAGGTGGCAGATTGTACATTTTCTTCCCCTCCTCACCAAATGGCCACATCTGTTTTAGTTTCTTCTCATATTCCTTCTTTTCTGTGTTGAGACTGTCCATAGATTGATCTGGCTATAAATTAGACATGTGTGTGTGTGTTGTGGGGCGTGGGAAAAGAGAGTTGCATTTTGGAAATGAAGTTAATTAATGTTATTTCAAAGACCAAAAGAAAGTGGAGAATTTGATAGGAACAGCAAATGAAACTCTTTCTCCTTAATTAAATGATGGGAGAAACATGCAGAATGACCTAAATATGCAGGGTTGGCTCCAGGTACCATGTTGGGGTTCCTTCTACACTAAAGACTCTGTCAGCCAGACATAGACAGCAAGAAAAATACACTGCATTATTTGAGGCTAGAAAGCCAGTTTTGTATAATGGTTAAGGCATCAGGCTAGAAACTGGGAGACCATGAGTTCTAGTCTCACCTTAGGCACAAAGCCAGCTGGGAGGCCTTGGGCCAATCACTCTCTCTCAGCCCT
Source organism: Charina bottae (assembly GCA_023362775.1). NCBI lineage: Eukaryota > Metazoa > Chordata > Lepidosauria > Squamata > Charinaidae > Charina > Charina bottae. The sequence goes on from JALMGJ010000015.1 coordinate 10,319,022, forward strand.
AGGAAGGAGGCAATGGCAAACCACTTCTGAAAAACCTTGTCAAGAAAACTGCAGGGATTTGTCTAGGCAGTCTCTGGGATTTGGACACGATTGAACAGATTAAAACCGGGGCGCGGTGGCTCAGCGCGTTAAACCACTGAGCCGTTAGACTGCCGACCACAAGGTTGGCAGTTCGAAACCGCATGGTGAGGTGAGCTCTCATCACTAGCCCTAGCTCTCTGCCAACCCAGCGATTCGAAAGCTAATATAGCAAGTAGATGAATGGGTACCACTCACGTGGGGCAATTTGCGGCGTCCAGCGGAGGGTCGTCCTCGATCCAAACAAGACCTGGAGAATCCCGGTGATGACGGCGGAGGATGACGGATCCGAAAATAACAGCTTCCTGGACGTCAGCAGCCGGCGCGGAAGCAAGGCATGCTGGGGCATGTAGTCCAATGCCTGCAGCTGAAGAGCCGGTTCCCTGTCCTCCTCCCTATCGCGCGGTAAAAATTGTATGATATATGATGTATAATTAATATGTACTGATGTTGTAAGCCGCCTAGAGTCCTCCATTAGGGAGGGGATAGGCGGGGTATAAATAAGACAAATAAATAAATAAAAAAAATGAGGCTACCATTTCAATTCATGTATCCCTCTGGGGCATGCTAAAACATTGAAGGAAGGTAAAAATTCTCTCTTAATGTTTGGTAAGATTGGCTCTATATTTGGAGAACATCAATTCAGTGGTGTACCAGTAGGAACCAACACTTACCCAACAACTGTGCTGGTGCCATAACTGATTCCACAAGCCTTATGAGGAACACATTGAAATTCTTCAGTAACATGCAATATTACTCAAATATACTGATATGAAAATGTTATTCCTTTTTCTGCTTCTACAGTTATTTAAATCAGAAACAACTTGGTACTTTCTAGCAGCAGGATCCTCAGGGGATGTCCAAACAGGAAAGATGGTGGTCACAGAAGCCTTGCTCCTTTTGTACATGTGGCATATGAGTACAAAGGAGTTGTAATGGTTTGTGGGAATGACCTTGGGAGAAGGAGGGAGAGCTGCAGACTAGACAACCAGCAAGTAAAAGATGTCTCAGCTCGCAGAAGTGGGGATGGAATGGGAAACATTTCAGGAAGGACCCTCCCTAGTTTTCCAGAGAGTAAAAGGAAAGGAGGGGAGGAATAGCTTCTGTCTTGCAAGATTGATGTTAACCCTGCAAGGTAGTCCAGACAAGAAGCACAACCAGGAATACTAGCTCTATCTTTATTGTTAGATTACATTAACAGAATCTTTGCAAGTATTTAGCTGAATACAAAGTTGGTGCATAAGTCAAATACAGAATAATGAAAGTCACAGGTTTGATCCCTGACATTTTCAGGTAAAAGCATCAGCTAGATGGAGAAGCTAAAAATACATGCTGAAATGTATCCCTAGAGTGCTCCTAGGAGAGTAGACAACATTGATAAATAGCAGGTCCTGGAATCTGAAAGATGACAAATCAAATTTTTTTGTAAGTTACCCAGAACCATTTGTGAGTGAGCAGCATATACAACTGTAAAATAAATAAATAAATTAATTAAGCTGAAATGTGTACATTCCAATTGCACAGAACCCAAGGCGAAACAAGAAAAAAGAAAGAACACACAGTGGTCTTTTCCAGGACGGACGGACGGACGGAAGGAAGGAAGGAAGGAAGGAAGGAAGGAAGGAAGGAAGGTTGGTTTTTAGAATTTAACGGCTGTTCTCTGCAGAGGCAATCTCAGACTTGATGTGAATCTGCAGGTATGCATGCAGAGGTGTGACAAAAAGGATTCAAGTAGTTTCCTGGAATTCTTTTCTCTTTTGACTGTCAATTCAGCTTTATCCTTCTTAGCCAAATCTGCACTTTGAAAAGGCACTCCTCAGGAGGCAGCAGCAAGAGACAGCTTTGTCAGGGGAATGAGTCATTCCTACCCAGTGAGAAGGATGCAGATTAGCATCAGCCCAAAGGAAGAGCCCAGGAAGAGAGCTTGGTGGTGATTTTCGGAAAGAAAAGTATTCTTTTCTAAAGGACAAGCTTTTGCTGCAGATTGGTATACCACTCCACCTCAGGAAAGGATGCAATTTGAAATTTGAGATGAAGTTTGAATGAGGAAGTTCCAAATGAGGCAGAATAATAGGGGATCCTGAGGACAAGGGAAGCAAAACAAAACAGTTTCAGAAAGTTGGTGGAATTTTTCATGGTATTCTGTGTGCAGGTTCCCAGAAAGGTTCACGCTAAAATAAGATCTCAAGTTGAGTTTGAAGGTTTGGTAAGAAGTAATCTGATGTTGAAGAAAAAGCAAGATATTTCTGTAACATTATCAAAGTTTTTTGGAAAAAAAATAGTAATGTTAGCAAAAATTTGGGGAAGAGATTCTCTGTTGCTTCCCTAATTTATTTGATTGATTGATTGATTGATTGATTGATTGATTGATTATGTGTCATCAAGTTGGTGTTGATTCTTAACAATCACATAGATAGATTTTCTCCATGATGATGTGTCCCTAACCTGATCCTTCAGGTCTTCCAATGGTGCACTCATCACAACTGTAACTGAGTCCAACTACTTTTCTGATGGTCATCCTCTTCTAAGGTCCACATAGTTAAGGTCTAAGGTCTGCATAGTTAAAGCAATGGTATTTCCCGTAGTAACCTATGGCTGTGAGAGCTGGACCATAAGAAAGGCTGAGCGAAGGAAGATGGTTGCTTTTGAACTGTGGTGTTGGAGGAAAATTCTGAGAGTGCCTTGGACTGCAAGAAGATCAAACCAGTCCATACTCCAGGAAATAAAGCCAGACTGCTCACTTGAGGGAATGATATTAAAGGCAAAACTGAAGTACTTTGGCCACATAATGAGAAGACAGGATACCCTGGAGAAGATGCTGATGCTAGGGAAAGAGGAAGGCAAAAGGAAGAGGGGCCGGCCAAGGGCAAGATGGATGGATTATATTCTGGAGGTGACGGACTCGACCTTAGGGGATCTGGGGATGGTGATGGCCGACAGGAAGCTCTGGCTTGGGCTGGTCCATGAAGTCATGAAGAGTCGGAAGCGACTGAACGAATAAACAACAATATACTCTTCTTATCTTTCCTTCTACCTTCCCAGCATCAGAGCCTTCTCCAGAGAGCTGGATCTTTGCATAATGTGTCCAAAGTAGGATGATTTCAACCTGAAATAATTTGTGCCTCAAGTGAGAACTCTGGGTTGATTTGCTTGATCATCTATTGGTTTGTTTTCTTGGCTGTCCATGGTATTCTCAGGAGTCTTCTCCAACACCAAAGTTCAAAAGCATCAATACTCTCCCTGTCTTGCTTCTTCAAAGTCCAAATTTCATTTCTATAGTGTGTCACAGGGAATAGCATGGTTTGCACAATTCTGATCTTTTCCCTAATTTAGCTGAGCAGAATCTGTATTCATGAAACATGCTGAACCAGTTAAAGATCCAGGGTTGTATTTGTATAAGATGAGACTCTCAGATGAGACCCTGAGACTCTCTTGTGCTGCCCCACTCTGCAGGGAGGCGGGACCCATTTGATTGGTCCACCCCCGGGTGACTGATTGACCCAGTGAGGTTTCAGAAGGAGCTGGGGGTTATTCCCGAGGACTTGCTTCACGGTCCAGTGGAGGTCCTGGCTGAAGCCTGGAATAAGGCAGTGGCCGGAGCCCTGGACAAGATCGCACCTATGCGACCTGTCCGGCCCTGTTTGGCCCATCACTCTCTATGGTTTACGGAAGAGTTAAGGGCTTTGAAGAGGGTTAAGAGACGTCTAGAGCGCCGCTGGAGAAAGACGAAGACTGAATCTGACCGAACACAATCTAGAGCTGCAGTTAAGGCCTACCTTGTGGCGGTAAGAGCGGCGAAACGTGAATATTTCTCCACTCTTATTGCGTCCGCAGAATTCCGCCCGACGGCCCTGTTTAAGATTACAAGATCGCTTTTGGATCGGGAGCAAGGGGAGACCCATTTACAGGACTGATCGGAAGAGTTTTCTGAGCATCTGCAGGACAAAATCGTTCAGATTCATTCCAACTTGGACTCTAAGCATCAGACAAGATCTGGGGAGATGCCAGAGGCTCATACTTACCATGTTATCTGGGAGCAGTTTGATCCTGTTGTGCCTGATGAAGTAGACAGGATCCTCCAGACTGTAAACGCCACCACATGCCAACTTGACCCATGTCCCTCCTGGCTGGTGAAATCAGCTAGTGAGGTGACATGTGGCTGGGTCCAGGCGATTATAAATTCATCCTTGAGTGAGGGAGTGTTCCCGGCTGCGTTTAAGGAGGCGCTGGTGCACCCCCTCCTCAAGAAACCTTCCCTGGACCCTACCAACCTGGGCAATTTTTGCCCAGTCTCCCACCTTCCCTTTTTGGGAAAGGTGGTTGAAAAGGTGGTGGCGTTGCAACTCCAGAGGATTCTGGAGGAAACGGATTATCTGGACCCCTTCCAGTCAGTTTTCAGGCCGGGATATGGGATAGAGACCACATTGGTCGCACTTATGGATGATCTCTGGCGAGAGCGGGATGGAGGGAGTGCGTCCATCCTTGCTCTCTTAGATCTCTCAGCGGCTTTTGATACCATCAACCAGGGTATACTCTTGGGTGGCTCAGGGACTTCGGGGCGGGCGGCGTGGTTTTGCGCTGGTTCGCCTCCTTTCTCCAGGACCGTTCCCAGTCGGTGTTGATAGGGGAGGAGAGAGCTGACCCGCGACCCCTGACTTGTGGGGTACCACAGGGGTCGGTTCTCTCTCCTCTCCTATTCAACATCTACATGAAGCCGCTGGGCGAGATCATCCGCCACCATGGGATGAGGTATCACCAATATGCTGATGATACCCAGTTATACATCTCCATCCCGGGTGAAGTAAGTGATGCGGTCAATGCCTTATCTCAGTGCCTGGAGGCTGTGGGGGTCTGGATGGGGAACAACAGGCTTCAACTGAACCCTGGTAAGACGGAGTGGATGTGGATTGACGGCCCCCCTGGATCCGGGAAGTTGTCATCTTTGATTCTGGGTGGGGTTGCACTACCCCACACAGATCCAGTGCGGAATCTGGGGGTTCTCCTGGACTCGCGACTCCTGCTCGAAGAGCAGGTAGCAGTCGTGGCCAGGAGGGCCTTTGCACAGCTTCGAGTTGTGCGCCAGTTACGCCCTTTCCTGGATCGAGAGGCCCTCAGAACAGTCACTCATGCCCTTGTCATCTCCCATATGGACTACTGTAATGCGCTCTACATGGGGCTACCCTTGAGGAGTATCCGGAATCTTCAGCTGGTGCAGAATGCAGCAGCGCGAGCAGTTATGGGTGCTAGGAGATCGGCACATGTGACACCTCTGCTACGCGAGCTGCATTGGGTGCCAGTTTGCTTCCGGGTCCAATTCAAGGTGTTGGTGATTACCTTTAAAGCCCTACATGGCATAGGGCCAGGGTACCTGAGGGATCGTCTCATCCCGACAACGTCGGCCCGCCCCACCTGTGCATGCAGAGAGGGCATGCTTCGGAACCCCTCAACAAGAGAATTCCATCTAGCGGGGTCCAGAAGGCGTGCCTTCTCTGCAATAGTGCCCGCCCTATGGAATATCTTGCCCCCGGAGGTGAGATTGGCCCCCTCACTCCTGGCCTTTCGGAAGGCCCTTAAGACCTGGCTCTGCCACCTGGCCTGGGACAACGGAGGTGGTAGTGCCTCTTGGGGTTGGCTGGCCCCGTAGCACCATGATCTACTCTGCGGTCCTTAATCCATCTTGGACTTTATTTATTTTATGCTTGTTGTGTTTTTAGATATTTTGTATAGTTTTTAAATTTTATTTGTTGTAACCTGCCCAGAGTCCCTTGTATGGGAGATGGGCCGGGGATAAATTGAACAAATAAATAAATAAAATAAATAAAAATAAGATGCTAAGCTTGATTAGTATTAACTTAGTCTGTGGTTTAATAAATTGTAAGAATCCTGTTTGATTGGTCTGTAAAAGGTAAAGGTAAAGGTTCCCACACACAGTCGTGTCCAACTTTAGGGGCTGGTGCTCATCTCCGTTTTTTAGCCGAAGAGCCAGCATTGTCCGAAGATGAACAGAAGAAATGGTAAAGGCTTTCAAGAAAATTAGTAGTGGAAAAGCACCAGGACCAGATGGTCTGTCAGCAGCTTACTATAAATGTTTCGAAGATGAATTATGTTTACCCTTACAGAAGACTATGAATTCGATTTTGGAAACAGGAACAATGCCAGAGACTTGGAAAGAAGCACATATAACATTGATCCCTAAAGAACAACAAGATTTCACTTTAACTAAGAATTACAGACCAATATCTCTACTGAATAATGACTATAAGATTTTTACAACTATATTGGCAGAAAGAATGAAAAACATTCTTAAGAACTTTATCCATCAAGATCAAGCAGGATTTCTGCCTAAGAGACAGATCCGTGACAATGTCCGAAATATATTAGATATATTGGAATATCTGGAACAACATTATGAAAAACAAGCTGCCTTGATATTTATAGATGCTGAAAAAGCCTTTGATAATTTAAATTGGCCTTTTATGTTTAAAGTATTAGAAAATATGAATTTTGGAGGAAACTTTATTAAATGGATTAGATCAATATATACTCCCCAATTTGCAAAAATAATTGTTAACGGAGAATTTAGCAAACTATGTGAAATCCAAAAAGGTACAAGACAAGGTTGTCCATTATCTCCACTTTTGTTTATATTGGTACTAGAGGTCTTATTGAGAGATGTTAGATAAGATGAAGGTATCCATGGCATTAAGGTTAAAAAAGAAATTTATAAATTAAGAGCCTTTGCTGATGACTTAGTCTTTACTTTGGAGAATCCACTAGATGGAATTGAATTATTGATTCAGAAATTGAAAGACTTTGGATTGTTAGCAGGGTTTAAAGTGAACTTACAGAAAACAAACGTTTTGACTAAAAACATGGACTATTACCAACAAGAGAAATTGAAAGAAATAATGGGATATTCAATGGAAGAAAAAGTAAAATATTTGGGAGTATATTTAACAACTAAAAATGTTAAGTTCTTTAAGAATAATTATATTCCGCTTTGGACAGATATTAAAAAAGACTTGGATCAATGGGAAAAATTACAACTATCATTATTAGGTAGAATTTCAGCAATTAAAATGAATATTTTGCCAAGAATTTTATATCTTTTTCAAACATTACCTATATTGGCATCAGAAGAACCTTTCAAACAATGGCAGCAAGATATTTCTTAAATTTATTTGGCAAGGGAAAAAACCAAGAATAAAATATAAAGTCTTACAAGATTCAAAGGAAAGAGGCGGACTGGGTCTACCGGATCTGAAATTATATTATGCTGCTTGTTGTTTGGTATGGATTAAAGAGTGGATAGTTTTGACAAATGAAAAACTATTGAATTTGGAGGACCATGAATTAAGAAATGGATGGCATGGATATTTGTGGCATGACAAAGTGAAAGTTAATGTGGACTTTAAAAATCATTATATTAGAAGATTTTTGTTAAGAATTTGGAATAAATATAAACTAACTCTATGTTATAAAAGACCTTTATGGATTTCCACCCAAGAAGCATTTCATAGAACAGAAGTAAGAGTTAAAGATAAATGGCTGACTTACAAAGACTTTTTAAAAAAAGAACAAGGACAAAATAAAACTAAATCAAAAGAAGAATTGGCCTCAGAAGGATATACTTTTCAATGGCTTTCATATATGCAACTTGTAGAAAAATTTAAATCAGATAAAAAAGAACTTGAATTTGAACAAACCAAATCGGAATTTGAGATACAATTATGTGGGACAGATGATCATTTAATTGCTAAAATGTATAAATTATTGTTAAAAGGTGAAATGGTAGAGGAACAAGTTAAAGATTGCATGATTAACTGGGCAAAAAATATTGGTCATAATATTCAAATGCAACAATGGGAAGACATGTGGAGTAAAGGACTAAAATTTACTTTGTGTTATAATTTGAAGGAAAATTTCTACAAGATGATGTACAGATGGTATATGACTCCACAAAAACTAGCTAAAATGTATGGGAATGTTTCCAACTTGTGTTGGAAATGTAAAAAAAAAGAGGGATCATTTTACCATATGTGGTGGACATGTGAGATTGCAAAGAAGTTTTGGACTCAAATACATTAATTGATGCAAAATATTCTACAAATTCGAGTTCCATTTAAACCAGAATTATTTCTATTGGGAATATCAGAAGAACAAATAGGAAAACAATTTACAAGAATTACGCAATATATGATTACAGCAGCAAGACTCATATATGCACAAAATTGGAAAAATCAGACTATACCTACGATACAGGACTGGATGTTAAAAGTAATGGATATGGCAGAAAATGATAAATTGACATGTTTATTAAAAGAAAATTCAAATTATTATTTTCTTAAAGAGTGGAAACCATTAACAGACTATTTGCAAAACGCAGGGGGGGCAAAGCTTATATGGGGATTTGAAGACTAAAATATATATAAATTGATATTTTAGACAAGAAATGTTTTTTTAATGTTATGAATAAACCTAGCATGTAAGATTGATTTTTTAAATCACTATGACCAGGGATAATTCAGAAGTTGACTAATTTCTTTGTTTCATCTTTTTCTTTTTTTTTCTTTACTTTACTACACTCTTTTTCTTCTTTCTTTGCTTTGTATTTCTATTTCTTTTTCTGTTTTCAACTTTTATCTATGTATATGTAAAACCTAATAATATATATATATATAAAAAGGATTTATTGTGGTCCTATTTCTCAAGAGCTGTTCAGGTGTTCTTAAAAGTACAGGGGGCGGGGATGGCACAAGAGAAAAGCAGCATCTCCAAGGTATTTTTCAAAAAGGAATACAATTAGTACAGTACTTTCCTGACAATCTCCATGAATATTGCCTGGAGACGTTGGCATATCACCTGCTACATTCTCTGTAAATCAATACCCCCCTGTCCTACTTGGGCTGCTGCATATTGACAGAAAGTAAAATTAGCATGAAAGAGCTGTGCAAGATAATCTGTCTTTATGCTTCCTTTTTCTTTCTGGTCTCTTCTGCGTTATGCTTATTCTATTACTAGGGAAAATTGCTTCCTTGATTTCTTCCCTTGCCCTTTTGGAATTTCAAACAAATTACTATCAAGGATAATTGAAATGTTAGCCTTCCTGGTGGTGCTGGGATTAAATCTGAATGCTGTCACACTAGTAACAGTTAGTACATTGAACATTCACAAGAAAAGCAGGTGGGGGGAGGGGGGAGGGGAGGGGACAAAGTGTACTGAATTAATCAAATGTGTTCCTCTGAGAATTTGCCATTCCAGGAGTTTCACAGTGTGACAAGCGGAATGGAAAGCTGCTTAAGCTCTCAAGCATGCAAGCTAGTGCCACCTATTGGCATTTCAAAAAGTAACTCAGTGCAAAGGACGGCTTGCAAATTAATCTGGCATATGAGCATGTGCAAAGAGGGCTGGGGACTGAGCAAATAAGGGATTCTAAAGAGTAATGATATTAATAGGCATACAATAAGGTAAAGGTAAAGGTTTTCCCCTGCACAGTCGTGTCCGACTCTAGGGGGCGGTGCTCATCTCCGTTTCTTAGCCGAAGAGCCAGCGCTGTCCAAAGACGCTTCCGCGGTCATGTGGCCGCATGACGCATGCGGAACGCTGTTACCTACCCACCAAAGTGGTACCTATTTATCTATTTGCATTTGCATGCTTTCGAATATATATGCATGCAATACAGAACTGCAAATCCTTAGCTTCCATTAGACATTTTTCTGAAGTTTAGATTTTTCCCACTTTGTGCTCATAGATTAAGACATGTGGATACAGAACTTATATGGCAGCTCCATATTCTCATTGTCTAGTAATTGAACAGAGCAATAGACATTTGCTCTGGAAAAGGCTTTACTTACTGTTCCAGTTTGCAGTCATGGTAAACCATAATCTAGATTGCTTGATTTTGTCTTAGTGTATTTTGTGAACCCAGTCATTCTGGCTTCTAAGCAGGTTGCATAAACCAAACCAGGTGTAGTTTATTCAACAAACCCTGGTTATGTAAACCATAGCTTGAAACTTTGAACCCAGTTAGGGAAAATAAAACAGAATTTCAAACAGCCTCAGAAAAACTCTTTCAGATTTTTCTAGTAATAAATCCTCCTTTGAGATTAGAAATATAACATATCAAGTTTTTGGTGGTAGCTTTCTGTGGGTGTGTGGGGTGTGTGTGATACTCCTTAGTGAAATACAAGAATCAGCATCAATTCCACATTGGCAATGGAGAATCAGTAAACAGCCCAATGACGGTGAGGGGGAGAGGAGAGATACATTAGACCAGTGAAGCCTAGAGGCTGAGGCCATATGGTATCTTTGCACTGCTTCAAAAACAGTTATTTACTTATATGTTCTTATGCTGTTATCTTGTATTTGGCAGCTAAAGTGATTTATTTCTGGCTCAACTGTGGAGTACTCAAAATAGCAAACATGTCAACCACCACACATCTTAAGTTTGCAGCTACAAAGCTGGTGGGTGATCTGCCTCCCTATTGAAGGAACTCTTATCTCATCCCATATTCCTGTTCCTAGACTTCAGCTGATGGAGAGTCTATTCTAAGTGGAAAGATTACTTAGTTGCATTACAAATTCACTCATAATGACCACTTTTTCTCCCTTTTACATACTATCCATAAATGCACAGCACCCTACAAATAGGACCAGGTTTGATCTCTGCTGTTCTGATTGCACATCCTTTTATTGCAATGACTAGGGCAGGGTTTCTCAACCAGGGTTCCGCGGAACCCTAGGGTTCTGCAAGAGGTCACTAGGGCTTCCCTGGGAGATCACAATTTATCTAAAAAATTATTTCAAATTTGGGCAACTTCACATTAAAGAGGTAAGTTTCCTTCTTTATTTTTAGTTTAAGAACACTGTTAGTGTATATATACAGGCTTACACATGAAACAAATATACTAATTTTGTAACTTCTGCCCTATATTTGAGCCTGAATGTGCAGGGGTTCCCCGAGGCCTGAAAAATATTTCATGGGTTCCTCCAGGGTCAAAAGGTTGAGAAACGCTGGACTAGGGTGTTGGGGCAAGAGTCAAATCTCCTATCATCTACATATCATACTGGGTAACATTGGCTGACTCACTGTCCCTTAGCTTTTCTTCCTCATAGGGTTGTTGTGAATTTTAAAAAGAGGAGGAGAACCTTGACGGTTGTCCTGATATTCTTAGAAAATTGTGATATAAATGATGATGGTGATGATGATGGTGATGATAATTTCCTAGTTCAGCTTCCTTCCATGTATGGAGATGATTCATGCATTTGACATCTTCACAATCTCTCAGTCCCAAATAAATTTCTAGCTATTATTCCAAGGAATGTGAAATTGAGCGGTACAATTCAATTTATTACAACTAGAATAAGGACGTGGAATTTAACGTGAAAGTTTTTTTTTACTGCCTCCTATGGGTGATAGTAAATGGTGGTCTGTTTAAAAGAATCCAAAGGAATATCCCTCTATGATACAAAGCATCAAAGTGAAGGCTCCTCTCATTTTTGTCAATAGAAAGCTAATGTTCCAGATGTATATAAGAAAGTGTAGGCAAGATTATATATGGAGACGGCCATGGGGGAAGAGAGGAGAGAAAAAGAGGGGAAAAGATGCAAACAACAAGCAAACTTGTGGGATCATTAACTAGCCAAGTCCTAAATAAAGAGCTGAGCAGAAAGGAGCTGACAAGCCTTCTATAAATTGTGTGGCTGGAGAACCTATTAAATCTGACAGAGAAAGGGGGGGGTCTGGATTGGTGAGGTGTCTGATTACACCTCGTTCTTTATTCCCTATTGACTTTGGATATGCCATACCTTTCCATTTCCTGGAGAAATAAATTAAAAGTCAGAAGTAATTTGCCTGATGGAGGGTACAGGTGGGACTCCCCCCCCCCCCCTCTGAGGAACATTTGCACACTGAGAAATCCAATTTAACCCCTAGAGGGGGGATATCTTATTTTCTTTTGTTGACAGCTTTGTGGCAGCTAAAATAGGAACCTGATTAAAGAGAGACAGTGAGAGATTGAGGTCTTGTTCTAACAGAGGGAGGATCAAGGCCCTCTAATCTTATCTCCCTCTGCAGGGGGATGAACTGTCGATGCTGGCAGCGAGATAAACCTCACCTATTTGAAACCTGATGTTGACTGTGAGATAAGCCTCACCTATTTGAACCTATCAGAAGACCGATCAACACTCGCCTATGCCATGAGAAATGCAGAGATGAAGGGGAAGAGTTTTGCACATAGAAGCAGAGGTGCTAAATTACTTACTTCATTGCCAGATTCTCCAGCAGTTCTGGATCCAAGCAATTGTGTGATATAACAGGAATCATCAGTTAATGGATGACTTAAACTGGAAAAAATTCCCCATCTGTCAGCATAGCTCATAGGATGACCTGGGATCCTTCACTTTTTCTAAACTTATCTTACCCCACTAGATTGTTGTGGGAATAAATAAGGGAAGACCCCCATGTCAGCAAATTTAACACGCACCTCTCTCTCTCTCTCTCTCTCTCTCTCTCTCTCTCTCTCTCTCTCTCTGTGTGTGTGTGTGTGTGTGTGTGTGTGTATCAGCTAACTCAGATGTTCAGCTAACTAAATTTAACACGCACTTCTCTCTCTCTATCAGCTAACAATGGCTGATCTCAGATGCTAAGAAGGGTTGGTCCTGACTATTTGCATGGGGGACGGCCTGGGAGTTCTGTCTGTCTGTCTGTCTATCTGCATTCCACTCAATTAAACAAACTCCAAATTTATACTCCTAAGAACAATGTTTAAAAATGACAGAATAAACAAGAAAGCAACCCTGCCAAACACCTGAAGCCCCAAATCTGTGAATGAAAAGCAGAGTCTTTACCACCTTCTTAAATCTTAAAAGTATAGAGACCATTTGATCCTCAGACTGTTCCAAAGAGATAGAGCTATCCCAGAAAAACTCTGCTTCCCAGCTCCTTCCTCTTTACTGTCCAGAGGGGAAGGAAGATGAGCCATCCCTTCCAAGGCTGATTGTACGAGACCAGCCGATTCTGTTTCGGGAGGAAAAAAGGTCCTGCAGGTAACATAGATCAAACTCTGTAGTGTTTTATAGGTCAAAAATAGCACTTTGAATTATACTTAGAAATATTGTATGTTGGCAACCAGTGTGGTGGCTAGAGTACAGGTGCAGCGCTTCTGTAACGGGCTCTCACTCACCAGCACACCGGCTGCTTCATTTTGCACCAAATGAACTTCCTGAGTGGCCTTCAAAGGAATATCCAAGTACAGCAAATTACAATCGTTCACTCTCAATTCACTCTCAAGATAATGAAGAGATGAGTATCTGTCACTAAGGCTTGCTGCTCCAAAAATGGAACAAATTCCCCCATCCACAGATTCTACCTGTCAGTCAAGCAGAAATTATGAGCCTATGAAAGCCCCCAAGTCATGGACCTGCTTCTTGAGGAGGAGAAAAACACCATCCAGCGCTACTGAACTCTATATTCTCTAAATTGTTGGATTTCTCTGGTTCTCTTGATACCTCAATTCTTTAGAGCCTTCAGATATTTCTTGAGGACATCTTCTGTTTCTCCTGTTCAGCCTGGGATGAAGATATGTAATTTGGTATCATTAATGTACTGATGATACTTCATTGTGAAGCTGACAAATGACATCTCCTTGAGGTTCCCTATAAATAGTTGTAACAACATGGGGGAGAGAAGTGAGCCCTGTGGCATCCCATATACAGTAAAGTACCCAAGTGTTTATCAATCTCTCATTACTGCTGACACATTTGAAGGAGCAGAGCTACTACAGAACAGTGTGCCAACCCCTGTAGACAATCCAGAAGGATACAATGCGAGGTGGTATCAGACACTTCTTAGATATCTAATAGGACCAGGAAGGCCACAGTTTCTCAATCTGCAAAAGCAGTCCTACCATTTTCTTCAAAATCTTCCCTAAGCAGGCAAGGTTGGAGAGCATGTTGGAATGATCTGGTGTCTTTAGGAAGGGATACAGCACCACCACCTTCAAGATAGTATGTATAACCCTGCCAAAGAAGTGTTAACTATGTTTTGAATCCAGCAGCACATACTGCACCTATCAAAGCAGCTGGACAGGGCATGGTGCCACCACACAGATGACAGAAGACATGATTCTAAGAACACTATCTACTTCTCAGAGTCCACAAAATCACACACATGTCAGAAACTCTGCAAAGCATCATCCCAGTTACCTTATTGATCCTGCTAATGTGGAGTCTATGTCAGAATGAATATAGCAAAATGATCTTATCAGCAAAAGAAGATGACACTACCATCACCCTGGCCTTTGAGTCACAACTGTTGACAAACCGGAAACTCAGCTAGGCAAAGCTCAGGTGGGACTACATCCCCCTCCTTGTCCAACTAGGTCTCAAATTTATGGAGGTACAAGTTCTTCTTACACACAGAGCTGGAATTCACTTGGCAACCTGAGGTCAAGTCACCAAGCAATGTGGAATCCAGAACATGGGGGAAAGGCAGTTTGTCTCGAAGAAGTTACCAACATCAACTTGCCAGTCTTCTTTTTCCTAGAATGGAGAGCTCATCACCTCTGCCCATCACTGTGTTAATATGTTATGTCCTAATCCACCTAGCATCACAGACCTTTTCCCTAATTATGTTTTTTGGAGCATTCCCTCCAGAAGGCAGTCTTCCCACCAGCCACCTGCTAAAAGATTGATCTAGCTGTCAGAAGTCTGGCCTTTCCTGCCAGCTGAAACAATCCATTCCCAAAGTCACTTACAATTTACCATGTCACCTTTTTTGATGGAAATAACATTTGAAAACTGTACTCAAGAGATGCTTCTCCACAGTGGACTGAATCTAAGTTCAAAGCCTTCTGAAGTGATTTGGTGACTCAAAGGGAGTCAGAGCCACAGAAAGTCATTCTGAAAAAAAAAATGAAAGCATGCATTCTCATTCTCCAAATAAGGAAGGGAAAAAAAGAGCTAGGGAAGGGAAAAGGAGAAACAAACAGTACCTTTTAGGTCAAAACAACAATTGCACAACTTCTAGGCATGATAGACTCTTGATAATGCTCAGGTTAGAAATTAATCATGAGATACCTTCTGGGAAAGTTTAATAAAGCTACATGACTGTACTGCTAAATCAAGAGTTCAAGCATATTTGCAAATCATTTTCCTTGTGCATATTATTTGTAAGGATAGATGTAGTGGTATAATCTTACAGCCTGCAGGGTTAAAGTGTGTGTTAGGGATGATTACCTTTGCACAAGGAACACATTATAACACTGCAGATAACCCGATATTTACGTAATCCTCTATCATGGAACCAAAAGGTATCTTTCTTGTGTTCTGACTTAAAATATGAGGCACATCTCTTGTATGCACTATTTGTTTGTTTGTTTATTTATTTATTTTTGGTATACTGTGTAACTAGGGTATTAGCTGAGATATACAACTACAAGATATGTTCTTCTGATGACTTTGTAGGAATCATATTTGTAATTGACAGTCATGAGGTGACGGTTGCAGTCAATTTCCTGGTGGATTACTGATCACTTTGTTGAGGATTATTTCATGTTTTGAATTGTTGAAATTCCAGCAATTGGGATGTTTATTTATTGATTTGATTTGTATGGCTGTCCATCTTGCCACAGCAACACAGACTTTAAAAAATAATAGTAATAATATTTGAAATGCAACAATATGCTCAGCCTCAAATTTACAACATTATATACCTAAATGACCCCATAGGCAATATCTACAATAACAATAAAAAACACAATACCTCATGGGCTCAGACTAACCTTCTGACCCCCACACTTGGGTGCACAACCAAGTCTTTAAGCTTTCAAAAAACGCAGCCCTGTCAGGGAAAGTTGAATCTTGGGGGGTATAATGTTCCAAAGGGCTGGTGCTGCAACTGAAAAGGCTCGATTTTTGGGCCCCACAAGGTGACTATCTTCAAGCAATGGGACCTGTACCATGCCTTTCCTATTGGACCTTGAGGGACAGGTAGAAATAATTGGAGAGAGATGGTCCCAAAATAACCTGGCCCCATGCTATGTAGGGCTTTATAGGTAACAACCAGCACCTTGAATTTCACATGAAAACATATTGGAAACCAGTGCAACTTCTGAAGCAGAGGAGTAAAATGGATATACAGTGTGCTGATCTCTGCCTAAGCTGCTGTTTTCTAGACCAGCTGGAGCTTTCAGATAGTCTTCAAGGCCAGCCCCACATACAGCACATTGTAGTAATCCATTCAGGAGGTGACTAAGGCATGTGTGATTGTGAGCAGTGCCTCCCAGTCTAGGAAATGGTACAAAGGATACAGAAGATGAAGTTGGGCAAAAGTTGAACTATGTGGACTGTAGTCTAGTCTAGCAAAATGTATGCTCCAAAGGAGGATCTACTACTACTTTAAATCTTGTACAAATTATTGTGTGGTAAATGGGGGGGGGGGAATATATATATGAAAAAATGGAGAAAAATACACTTGAAATGCAAATGTTGGGAAATAGGGGATTTCAAATGAATATTTAAATGTTTTTTTAAAGCAATTTCTTGAGGAGAAGGAACAGTCTAGATTTCTTTTTAAACAGATTCTAAGATTATTGAGAAAATTGGATGGCAGTGAATGGATTATGGTTTACGACCAGCTTCTGTGCATTGCAACTGATTCACAGAAGTATTTCTGGAGAGACTGTTTTTTTCTTGGCATGGTGATAATTTTAGGAAAAACTTCACCTCTATAATTCCCATGTGCTACTCTGCTATTAAAGTAATAGAATTAGGAGTAATGAAATGTTCAATATCCCTACAAGGGCCAGCAAATCCCAGCTTGTTAGTTAAAATCTATTCTGACATAATTTTTAAAAAGAAGCTTCAGATATAGCCATTAAAAAATATATAACACCATACTGGGGGAGAGGGGAAAAAAAGAGATTGCCAATAGAAGAGAATATCTGTAGCCCAGGGTTGAACTGTGTAGTCCCAGGTGCTCTCTGAGCTTGGTTGTTTGATTGCAGACATTTCATTACCCAACTAGCTAACATCATCAGTGCTGTTGAGTGTGGGGTTTGCTCCCTGTTTATATGCAGTAGCTTGTCCTGCCAGTGTTGGTGGGGGTGTGGTTTTCTCCTTGGTAGTTCCTTGATACAGGTATTGTTTTCTGCTTGATTGTTTGTCACCATGGTGGTTCCTTGATTAGAGTATTGTTTTCTGCTTGATTGTTTGTCTAGTGTTAATCCCTGCTTATCTGAGTGTAAGATGCTGGAGAGGATATGTTCTGGTCTTTTTGCTTCCTTCTTAGCTTTATTATTGTCTCTTTTGAATGGTGTGTGAATGTGGTTTATCTCTATGTGTCTATTGGTGGCTGATGTGTCTGAGTGCTAACCTTCCAGGAATTCCCTAGCATTTTTGGATTTAGCTTGGTCTAAACTGCCTTGTCGTGGCGAAGGGGCTTGCGTAACTCAATGAAGTCAGGTCAAGAAGAACAGGTCATGACGGAGAGTTCTGACAAAATGTGGTCCACTGGAGGAGGGAATGGCAAACCACTCCAGTATTCTTGCCAAGAAAACCCATGGACAGTATCAAAAGGCTAAAAGATATGACGACGGAAGATGAGCCCCTCAGGTCGGAAGGTGTCCAAAATGCTACTGGGGAAGAGCGGAGGGCAATTCCGAGTAGCTCCAGAAAGAGTGAAACGGCTGGGCCAAAGCCGAAAGGACGCTCAGCTGTGGATGTGTCTGGAAGTGGAAGGAAAGTCCAATGCTGTAAAGAACAATATTGCATAGGAACCTGGAATGTAAGATCTATGAATCAAGGTAAGCTGGATGTGGTCAAACATGAGATGACAAGATTGAACATCGACATCTTGGGAATCAGTGAACTAAAATGGACAGGAATGGGCGAATTTAATTCAGGAGACCATTATATATACTACTGTGGGCAAGATACCCTTAGAAGAAATGGAGTAGCTCTCAAAGTCAGTAAAAGAGTGGGAAAGGCAGTACTGGGGTACAACCTGAAAAACGACAGAATGCTTTCAGTTCAAATCCAAGGCAAACCATTCAACATCACAGTGATCCAAGTCTATGCCCCAACCACTGATGCCGAAGAAGCTGAAGTTGACCGGTTCTATGAAGACCTACAACACCTCCTAGAACTAACATCAAAAAAAGATGTCCTTTTCATCATAGGGGACTGGAATGCTAAAGTAGGAAGTGAAAAAATAACCAGAATAACAGGCAAGTTCGGCCTTGGAGTACAAAATGAAGCAGGGCAAAAGCTAATAGAGTTTTGTCAAGAGAACAGGCTGGTCATAGCAAACACTCTTTTCCAACAACACAAGAGACGAATCTACACATGGACATCACCAGATGGTCAATACCGAAATCAGATTGATTATATACTTTGCAGCCAAAGATGGAGAAGCTCTATACAATCAGCAAAAACAAGACCTGGAGCTGACTGTGGCTCAGATCATGAGCTTCTTATCGCAAAATTTAGGCTTAAATTGAAGAACGTAGGGAAAACCACTAGACCACTCAGGTATGACCTAAATCATATCCCTTATGAATATACAGTGGAGGTGAGGAATAGATTTAAAGGATTAGATCTGGTAGACAGAGTGCCTGAAGAACTGTGGATGGAGGTTCGTAACATTGTACAGGAGGCAGCAACTAAAACCATCCCAAAGAAAAAGAAATGCAAGAAAGCAAAGTGGCTGACTGATGAGGCTTTACAAATAGCTGAGGAAAGAAGGGAAGCAAAAGGCAAGGGAGAAAGGGAAAGATATAACCAACTGAATGCAGATTTCCAGAGAACAGCAAGGAGAGATAAGGCGCCTTCTTAAATGAACAGTGCAAAGAAATCGAGGAAAACAATAGAATGGGAAAACTAGAGATCTCTTCAAGAAAATCGGAGATATCAAGGGAACCTTTTGTGCAAAGATGGGCATGATAAAGGACAAAAAAGGCAGGGACCTAACAGAAGCAGAAGAGATTAAGAAGAGGTGGCAAGAATACACAGAAGAACTATACAAGAAAGATCTTAATATCCCTGATAAATAAGATGGTGTGGTCACTGACCTTGAGCCGGACATCCTAGAGATTGAAGTCAAATGGGCCTTAGGAAGCATTACTAACAAGAAAGCTAGTGGAGAAGACAGTATCCCAGCTGAGCTATTTAAAATCCTAAAAGATGATGCTGTTAAAGTGCTGCACTCAATATGCCAACAAATTTGGAAACTCAACAGTGGCCACAGGATTGGAAAAGGTCAGTTTACATTCCAATTCCAAAGAAAGGCAATGCCAAAGAATGTTCAAACTACCGTACAATTGCGCTCATTTCACATGCTAGCAAGGTTATGCTCAAAATCCTACAAGCTAGGCTTCAGCAGTATGTGAACCGAGAACTACCAGAAGTGCAAGCTCGGTTTCGAAGAGGCAGAGGAACTAGAGATCAGATTGCCAACATTCGCTGGATCATGGAAAAAGCAAGAGGGTTCCAGAAAAACATCTACTTCTGCTTCATTGACTACGCTAAAGCCTTTGACTGTGTAGATCACAACAAACTGTGGCAAAGTCTTAAAGAGATGGGAGTACCAGACCACCTTACCTGTCTCCTGAGAAACCTGCATGCGGGTCAAGAAGCAACAGTTAGAACCGGACATGGAACAACCGACTGGTTCAAAATTGGGAAAGGAGTACGACAAGGCTGTATATTATCACCGTGTTTATTTAACTTATATGCAGAATAAATCATGAGAAATGCCGGGCTGGATGAATCACAAGCCAGAGTTAAGATTGCTGGGAGAAATATCAACAACCTCAGATATGCAGACGATACCACCCTAATGGCAGAAAGTGAAGAGGAACTAAAGAGCCTCTTGATGAGTGTGAAAGAGGAGAGTGCAAAAGCTGGCTTGAAACTCAACATTAAAAAAACCCAGATCATGGCATCTGGTCCCATCACTTCCTGGCAAATAGAAGGGGAAGAAATGGAAGCAGTGACAGATTTTATTTTCTTGGGCTCCAAGATCACCGCAGATGGTGACTGCAGCCATGAAATTAAAAGATGCTTGCTCCTTGGGAGGAAAGCTATGGCAAACCTAGACAGCATATTAAAAAGCAGAGACATCACCTTGCCGACAAAGGTCCGTATAATTAAAGCTATGGTTTTCCCAGTAGTAATGTATGGCTGTGAGAGTTGGACCATAAGGAAGGCTGAGCGCCAAAGAATTGATGCTTTCGAACTGTGGTGCTGGAGAAGACTCTTGAGAGTCCCTTGGACTGCAAGGAGGTCAAATCAGTCAATCCTAAAGGAAATCAACCCTGACTGCTCATTGGAAGGACAGATACTGAAGCTGAAGCTCAAATACTTTGGCCACCTAATGCGAAGAGAGGACTCACTGGAAAAGACCCTGATGCTGGGAAAGACTGAAGGCAAAAGGAGAAGGGGACGGCAGAGGATGAGATGGTTAGATAGCATCACCAATGTAATGAACATGAATTTGAGTAAACTCCGGGAGACGGTGGAGGACAGGAAGGCCTGGCGTGCTATGGTCCATGAGGTCACGAAGAGTCGGTCACGACTAAACGACTGAACAACAACAACAACAACAACAAACAAACAAGCTCAAAGAGCTCCAAAGACTACACAGAGAGAGATTGGCCTATCCAGCAATATTCCACATCTGTCTTGAACACTGAGCTCCCTTTTAGAAATTTACTAAGAAAAAAGTCCTTTTAACAGTAAATAAATAAATTGGCAAGGTAGTATTAGACTTCGCTGCTCACAAAGATGTTCTCCCCATCATTGAAAGCAAGAAATGCAAACGTTTTGAGAGAAAATAATTATACCTTGCTTTTCAATCTGAATAATCCTCAATCAACAAGCGAATTTTAGAAACCGAAGCATCAGATCCAGAAGAAACCAGGTAGAGAGAAGGCAGATTTAAATAAACAGAAGCATGTTAAACCACCTGGATTTATATTTTTTACATGAACAGAAGTTCCTGTTATCACTGCTGCATAGAACCAGGGCACTGCACCACTTTACAGAGGTGCTTTGGAGGGATACTTTGATATCAAAACATCTGTTAGGCCATTTGGAAACAAAGGAATGGAGTGCTATTTAGAGTGGTGTTACTATCCCAACAGGATTTCAACTGCTAATTATAAATCACAAACTTTTGGGCAGAAGTTTCCATTTAAATGCTTTTCTTAAAAAAATTGTTTGTGTTAATTGAAATACACACACACACACACACACACATTTATGAGGAAAAATAACAGAAGGAAAGAAAAGAACAGAAGGAAACTAAAAGAAACAAAAACATAAAGGACATATATCCACAGATACATATACAAATGTAAGTTTACCATATATGTATTACAACAAGGTGGGTACCCACCGGATGGCAGCAGTGACTTGGGGGGTGGGTGGTCATGTCTCTCTGCTGCCATCTGGTGGTCACCTGATTTATTTAAGCCCAGATTGGGCAATTTAATCAAAGGCAGAAATGTAGTTGTAACTCATTCCATGCAGAAAGTTCCAAGCCTGGAAAAGAGTATTTTGTTGCGTAATGAATCATTGGAAGGACAGATGCTGAAGCTGAAGCTCAAATACTTTGGCCACCTAATGCGAAGAGAGGACTCACTGGAAAAGACCCTGATGCTGGGAAAGACTGAAGGCAAAAGGAGAAGGGGACAGCAGAGGATGAGATGGTTAGATAGCATCACCGATGTAATGAACATGAACTTGAGTAAACTCCGGGTGACAGTGGAGGACAGGAAGGCCTGGCGTGCTATGGTCCATGAGGTCACGAAGAGTCGGACACGACTAAATGACTGAACAAACGACTGAACAACAAACAAAAAATGAATCAGGTGTCAAACTGAGAGAGACTCAGGATCAAGTATTCACTCAGACACTATCTATCCCCTATCTCCCAAGTTTATTTATTTATTTGTTTGTTTATTTAATTATTTAGGGCCACGCTAGGTGAAGGCTCTAGGGTAGCCAAGGGTGATTTTTGTCCCCCTTTAATGTATAGGGTTTGGGGTTGCTTTTAATGAAGGAAAAACAAAAGTGAATAAAACCTTGCCTGACAAATCCACTCATATTTTGCTAGAACAAAGTTTGTACACAAGAGAAAGACCTCTGCCAAACCAGAAGCCAGCATGATTTGCCCATGGTTGAGACAGAACAACGTTGTACTTTCAGAATTGTGTGGTTTGCTATTTTTTCATTGTCTCCAAACGTTAGATAGAATTCAGTCTGACTGCAATCTCCTCTTTAAGGAAAACTCTAACGTGCAAACTGATACCACCCCAACAAATGGAAAGTTCTGAACAAGTCAAAAGCTTTGACTCAATTTTGTCTGTAGCTTGAATCATGTCAACTGGATTTCTATTTTCTCAGTGGAAACGTTTCGCTCCTTATCCAAGGAGCTTCTTCAGTCTGAGCAAAGTTGGTAAGGGAATCCTAAATATGTTTCTAGGTAGCTGTGTGACCTTACACCTGGGGTCATGGTTATATTGAGATGTTATTTTAAGTCCTTTTATAATCTAAAGGAGAATCGTTAAGATCACCATGCTGCTGTTGAGCTTGTGAAATGGTCTTAATCTTCCTAGGCACAGAAGACAATGTGGGGAGAAAGATGGGAGAAAGATTGTGCCTGAGGCCCCCACCTCTATTCAAAGAAGGATTTTCCAAGTTGGCATAAATGGATTCCTTGACCCCTCTCTCAAACCACCTATCTTCTCTGTCTAAAATGTGAACATTAATGTCCTCAAATGAGTGTCCTTTTTCCTTTAGATGAAGATAAACTGCTGACTCTGGTCCTGTGGTGTTACTTCTCCTGTGTTGGGCCATCCATCAATATAACCATGACCCCAGGTGTAAGGTCACACAGCTACCTAGAAACATATTTAGGATTCCCTTACCAACTTTGCTCAGACTGAAGAAGCTCCTTGGATAAGGAGCGAAACGTTTCCACTGAGAAAATAGAAATCCAGTTGACATGATTCAAGCTACAGACAATTCCACCTGGATGACTGAGAACCTTCATAGACATCTTGACTCAATTTTATGACATTTGGATTCATCCTAATAATGGTATTTATTGCCCACTTAATGATTTTGGGGTTTTATTGTCCACCTGGACAACATGGCTACTTTTGTTATTATTGATTATTGCCAATGTATACTATTTTCTGTCCTTTTCTCTTCCTGCCTTTTCCCTTGAAAGAATGTACACAAAAAACAAATCTTGTTAGGAATTCAGAGTAAGAGGAAAGGAGACATTTCAAAGGACATACTTGTAGATATTTATCTAATATACCCTGAGGATAATTATATCAGAAATCCACATAGGTCTAAAACTAAGCTGATTATGTTGCAGTAATGGAGCAGTAATTTTCTCTTTTCCCAATGATAGAAATGTTTATTGCCTTACTGTTTCAGAAATTGCATGATTATTCTAAAAGCCCTCAAACTATATATTTAGGGAGGGAAAGGCCGTTTTTTTTCTCTCCCCAAAACTGGAATATTATTTATTTGGGGGATGGGGAAATCAACCACTTCATTGTTTTATTTTGGCACACAGGATGTAGATCTGTCAACTTTCAATTTCAAGGACAATACTGCTGTGAGCTTTTGATATAGTCTTACTTTACTAAACTTTATTTTTTGATGTGCCTTTGGGTGCAACATTAAACAGGAAAATGCCTTTATGTGCATATGGGTAAAGCACATCAACTCTAAAGCAATGTAATTGTCCAAGGGTACGCAACATTTTTGAAGTTGTGCTAAAGGATATTGCAGAAACTATTCAAAAATAGAATATGGCCTGCAATCTGTTTTCCAGCAGATCAGAAGTATTTCTCGATTGAGCTTGGAAATGGTTACTTGACAGAGTATTTATTTATTTGTTCTACTTCTATACCACTGAATCAATAAAGACTTATGATAGTTTATAAAACAAAGCAGCAAAACCATCCATAACAGGAAAAAATCCATGCTAAATATAAATAAATTAAAACAACTAATAACTAATCAATATTACAACAATAGAGGGAAAAACTACAATAATAGTGGTAATGAAAAATAAATAAAACAGATAATAACCAAACCGAATAAAATAATATCAACAATTAAATCAATAAAAGTAATTCCAAGTGAAATAAAGGTGGTGTTAAGAGGTCCTTCAACCAAATGCTCTTTGGGAACATTCAATTTTCAGTAGCTTTTTGAAAATTAAAAGGGATGGAACAAGCCTTTATTCTAAGGTGAGGGTATTCTACAAAGCTGGAGCAGCAACAGATCCTCCTGGCCTCTTTTTCCCTTACTGCAAAAAACCTAAAGTATGACCCAAACCTTCTTTGGGGAAGAAGAGTTGATTTCCAAGCTCATGTTGCTCAGTTCTCCTCTCATGAAAGAAAGGCACCCCATAGTTAACTAGATGTAAAAGTCCCAACTTTATTGATGAAAAAGACTGACTATGAGTTTAATGTCCTGTAATGCTAAAAAAGATTCACCTTGGAAATCTTTACAAGAGTTACATGAGTCCTTGTTTTCATAGGTATTCCATTAATGAAGAGAATGCATCCATGTGGTTGCACATCAGAGTTCAACTTTGTAATTGCTAAGGTAAGAACATGAAAATCATTGTTCGAGCAGGTCAAATGGCTGTTTAGCCCAAGAAAGCATGACTACTGGAAACCCCTGGTCTTAAAAAAACTCAATTAAGATCCACTTTCTGATTAACATGACTATGCTTGTTTGTCCGAACGTTGGTCTCTTTTTATGAGTTAGTATACATACAGTTCCAGGTGACTCTGTGGCAGGTTAGTTTGATACAACTGTGTGACCTTGCTTTGTGTTTGGTCCTTTAGCTTAATTTAAAGCCTCCTGTCTTTGATGGATACCATAATTCAATTTGTTGCACAATATTATGAGTCCTTGTTCTATATCTGTTGCTACTATATACAATCATGGCATCTTCTGCTTGGCCTATGCCTGTATGTTTTCAGTTCCTTTGGATTTCACAATCTATAAACGTTTTGCTTTGCATTGCCCTTGTGATTGGCAATACAAATTAAAGTGCATAGACCTCATGATCAACACCCACATGTTCTTGTGTTAATGGCTCCTATCCTGAGCACATCCTGTATTTTAAAACCAGTTGCAATAAGTCAAATAGGTACTGATAAGGGCAATTTTTAGATATATAAGCACTACTCTGAGACTCATTGGGGTCCACCTATCCTGCCTAGGACCCAGTATGGAGGTGTTCTCCTAATGTGTACTGTTGGATGTCTTTCAGCTATAATTATTTGTTACAAAGAAATGTATCAACCTGTATAGAATCTAAATTCTCAGTGTAAGATTTTCTATATTAATCAGTATAGGTTTTATGAGGTGACTATTATTGTTTGTGGTAAAGAATGTTTTGTTAAGCATATTAACATTCAGCAAATGTATATAGCATACTTATCTGCTTCCTGAAGCCACAGTTTTTGGCCAAAACCAAGCTGATAGATAGTTAATAAGAAAACTGTCATTTATGTTTAAATCTGAAACTCTCAAATGCATCTTGGAGATAACCAGTATCTTGAAAGTTCACAAGTGGACATGTAGTGATAGCTCTCTTCCACTGTTCCTCTCTAGCAAATGGTATTTAAGGTATTTAAGGCATGATCTAATTCTGAAGGCAATATATAACCATCAAGGATAAGCAAGAGAAAGAAAGAGAAGATTCCCTTATTTTATTTTCTATCAAAATAACACAGACACATCCCATGAAATGTCTGTTATCTCCCCATAAATTTGATGACTTCCCCTTCCATTTTTCAAGATATGAATGGCTCTATACAAGTAGGAAATGGAATTTCAACACAGTTGGAATTTAGACCCAGAAGGAATCTAAAGGAAAAAGGACACTCATTTGAGGACATTAATGTTCACATTTTAGACAGGGAAGATAAGTGGTTTGAAATGGTCAAGGAATCCATTTATGCCAACTTTGAAAATCCTTCTTTGAATAGAGGTGGGGGCCTCAGGCACAATCTTTCCCCTATTTTCCTTCCTGCTTTGTCTTCTGTGCCTAGGAAGATTAAGACCATTTCGCAATCTCAACAACAGCCCAGGTAATCTTAACGATCCTCCTTTGGATGATAAAGGGACTTAGAAATAAACATCTCAAATAACCATGACCTAGCCTCAGGTGCAAGGTCACACAGCCATCCTAGAAACATATTTAAGGATTCCCTTACAAACTTTGCTCAGACTGAAGAAGCTTCTTGGATAATGAGCGAAACGTTTCCACTGAGAAAATAGAAATCCAGTTGACTTGATTCAAGCTACAGACCCAGAAGATATTCTTCTTTTATCATTTGTGAAAACAACCTGCTCTTTTTGGTAAAAGTCTACTCTGTGCTCCAATTGATGTCTACTAAAAGTGCAAAGTTGTTATTTTCTGATCAGTTTCCTATGATGAACCTACAAAGGAACTTGAGTCTATTAATTCAGAAGCCAGCTGCTTCTGCACTATTGAAAATTAAGCAAGGTTTGACCAGATTTTGAGAGCATAACTCAGTAGTAGCTATTGAAAACTAATTAAAAAATATGTGTGTACTTGGTTTTAAATATTCATGTTATTGAACCATTTCCACTAATGGCACAAATGACAACATAATATCTGACTTTAACAGTTGGCAGAAGCCATTTTCAAGTAGCAGTTGAACAAACAAAGATGAATTTTAATTTGCAGTGCCGGCTGAGCTGTAATAAAAAGTTACATTCCAACTGTGAAAAAAAAATGCAACACAGTTTGCTGTAGTCTTATTTACAGATGTGAATCCTTCATTTCTTATCCAATCTCATCCATATCCATGTTAGAGATTTTTAAATAAAAAAGCAGCCGTTATGGAATTGGAGATTTGTACCTTTGGGGCAATAAAATCCATTTATATAGTACTGTTTCTTAGAATTTCATTTATGACTTTCTTATTAAGTTTTACAAATGATAACTGTGCGGGTGGCAATGAAACATCTGACTTTGATTGAGATTCTGAAGCAACACAGACGAGATTAAGGCAGCAGCACCGAAATTCAAATAACAAGGATTCAAATTGTGCCTCTGCGTTTTGTTGGATAGACAATAAAATGCATTTGATTATTCTTATCTCCCACCCACCCAAAAAGAAGAAAAACGTTGTGAAATTCTCAAGATAGCATGGAGAGCTATATTCATTTTAAAGTGGCTGAGTATGCATGTGGGTTTAGGTCCTCTCTTTCATCATGGTTTACAGATTCCCTGGCTTCCAACACTTCCACTTAGTTTCAAGAGGAGTGATAATAAAAGTATCCCTCCCATGGGGTACTTTTGGATTAAGAAACCAGGACAACCAATTTGGCTTCAGAGAAATGGGGAAATGTGCAATAAAAAGACCTTGAAACAAATGCATGAAATAGCAAAATAGAGGCTTTGCTTGTAAGAGAAGAAAATTTTTCGAACATTGAAGACAGATTTTGACATAGTATTAGATTTAAGTATTGATGTTAATACTTTTCTTATTCTTGCTAGCTGCCACCTTCTTCTCCCTTAGTGAATCTGTTGGACCTGCCTTGCAAAGATAATGTTACTTTGTTCCAGAATCCAACAGATCATCATGGAGAAAATCTATCTATGTGGTTGCTAAGAGTTAACAACAACTTGATGGTACATAATGGTCTAATGGTTAAGGTGCTGGGCTAGAAACCAGGAGTCTGTGAGTTCTAGTCCCGCCTTAGGCATGAAAGCTGGCTGGGTGACCTTAGGCCAGTCACACGCTCTCAGCCCAACTCACCTCACAGGGTTGCTGCTGTGTGGAAAATAGGAGGAGGAAGGAGTATTAGGTATGTTCGATTCCTTGAGTTATATATTAAAAAATAATAATAAAGGCGGGATAATAAATAAATAAATAAATAAATAATAAATAAAATAATCAATCAATCAATCAAGAATCCAAAAGTTAATGAATTCTGGTCATAGCTTCCACTTTCTCCTTTCAGTTGTCCTTCCCCTCACTGTTCAAACTTTGAACATTTCTGATCCTGTATAATCATTCCTTACAGGGCTGTATTAAGGCCAACTGATGTCCTAAGTACAGCCCAACAGTGGTGCCCCTCGGCCCTTCCATCACTTAACTGACAAGACATTAAGACTCAGTAAGTGCTGAAAACTAAGTTGAGTGTGGCAGTGAAAGTGTTAAAGGCATGATAGCTAGGGGGGAAAAACTCTGTGGTGCCTCCCTTCCCTTGTTGCCCAAAGCAGATGCTTGTTTTGCTTAATAGTTAATCCACGGCTGATTCCTTACCTTCTCCTAGCATGTTTTAGTTTCAATTCATTCCATGCTCTTTCTTTTGTATTGATTTTACATCCTGGAAATTTACATGGAAGAAAAAACTGAATTAGATTTACACTAGTCTGAACATATTCATGGCACATAATTGGGCACTTTCTCAGAAGTCTGTTCCTCTATGATAGAGAAAGATGATAAACTATTTTCATGATCAATGTTGCATTGGAGGTATGTGAAACTTTGATGGAGTGTTTTGCTTCAACATAATTTTGAATAAAGCACCCCCTTTGTTCAGCAGTGTGATATTGTCAATCCTAAGAGTGGAGTAGATTGACAATGTTGCTTTGCCTAGCTCTACATCAAATCCCATTTGAAGATAGGACCTTTCTCCTCCAGTGCTGTTTGAAGTTTATCCAGTTTCAGGTTGGGTGTTTCTGGCCCAGGACAACATTCACAGCATCCAGTAAAGCCAGTCTGAAACCCCCACGGCATGTGCCGAAGGTCATCCAGGCTAAATGGCTTCAGTGCTGTAGGCTATCTTGCATATTATGCCAATATTCTCCAATCTGTGTGTCCTCCAGTAGTACGGGCTTCAACTCCCAGAATTGTCAGACTTGCCATACCTACTGTAACGGTACTGTATGTGTGAAAAACCTTGGGAGAATGGGCCAAGAAACACTGCCTAGGGAATGATCAGATAAGAGACAGCATAGCCCGCAGCTGGATAGTGGGCGGGGCAAGAGGCTCAGAAGGGACCCTCCCTAGTTTCTCGGGCTGTAAAGGAGATGGAGGGAGAATTGTACTTTCAGACTTGCAAGATTGATGTCAGCCTTACCAGGTAGACCAGAGAGGAAACATGACCAGATGAGCTAATTCTACTTTATTGTGAAGCTATATTGCCAGAGTCTTGCAAGTCTAAAGTGCAATCCTCCTGCCGTCTCCTTTACAGCCCGAGAAACTAGGGAGGGTCCCCTCTGAGCCTCTTGCCTTGCCCACTTTTCTACTGTGGGCTATGCTTTCTCTTACCTGACCATTCCCTTGGCAGTTTTTATTGGCCCATTCTCCCAAGGTCTTTCCCACATACCATTACACATGCTGGGGAATTCTGGGAGTTCAAAACCATACACATGGATGGTACCCATGCTGAAGAAGGCTAAACCAAACTCAAACAAACCAGGTAATATAGTGAGATGTGCATTCACTGATTCTGCAGATGAATTAGGACATAAGACTACTCTAATACTCAGACCATGAATGACACTGTCTCAGTTGCTGCACTTTTTATTCCATCACCCTCTACCCATTCCACTATCAAGAGTTTAAATGTTTGCTTTAATTTTCTCCCCCAACCCAATCTGTCCCTCCTCCCCGGTTCTGGTACTGTTCTTTAAATTACTTGATTTCTCAAAGTGATGTCTGTGTTAGTCCCTGAAGAAGACATCATGATGCAGGAAAAACCAAATAGAGAGGTAATGAAAGGTAATGAAATGACGCTGTGATGTGAGGACAGGTGAAACAAAACGTTTAATAGAAATCTCTGGAGCTGGAATTAGCCACTCTGCAGAAATGGGCTACTAACAGGATTTAGCATCCTGCCAGTATAATTGATGGGTATTGTAGTATTTCTTTTACCACTCTTGTAGTGGCAGTTTGTAGAATAGAATTGTTGAGACAGGTTGGAAAGCTCCAAGGTCAACTTGGCCAGCATTATCAATGTTTGTTAGCAGAATGAATTGCAGCTGGAAGTTGGAAGCTGTTAGAAAGAATTCAGCATTTAGGGAGGGGCTGGTACAGAGGGGGATTTTATCATAGGAATTGCACGGGCTTTCTCCTCAGTCTGATCTTTGCCTTGGATGGTTCACCTGTATTAATAAAGATTTCTTCCACATCCTAAGATGCCATGTGATTGAGAGACCTTGAATTAATAACTAAGAATCAGATTCATCACAGAAAGATCAGACTCAAAATATCTACCTTACACAGAGACACCGTGTCTACTGATGAAGGTCAGCAGGTAAATCCAGAGCAGGAAAGTGCCTCTTCCGGAGAGGGAGAGGAAGAAAGTGGAGGGAGGCTGCATGAGAGAGCCTCCAAATGGACTGCTAAAGTACAGCTGAAAGCCCTGGGGGCTAAGAGGAAGATTCTTCCCACTCCTGAACCAGATGTGCCCTCACCCAGAGTGGTGGGGGAGCCCAAGCATTCATGGGTCATGGATGTGGGGTACAGCATGGAGAAGGACCCCACACGATGGGGAGAGGCATGAAGAAGTGACTCCTTTCCTACCTTGTCTGTGCCAGGAAGATGAGCGGCACAAGTGGAAAGGGAGGTGAGTTTCCTGAGGGGTCAGATTTCGACTATGCAGGGGGCCCTTGAACAGCTGCTTTGAAATACTGTATGAGCCTGGGAACGGCTGACGGTGCTGAAGCAGCGGCTTCCAGAGCTGACACCCCACAGCCTACAGAGGAGGGGGACAGCGACGCTGAGATGGATAGAGGACACGGGGTGGATGGGGCAGCAGCCACTCGCCCTCTTTATGGCAGGGCTCCGGTGAGGCTGCCGAGAGGGGCCCCAGGATGGAAGGAGCCCTTCGGAGGAAGAGACCTAAAGGTAAAATTCACTGGGGAACCCAAGACTCTAGCTTGTTTCCTGACCCATGTAAGGGTCTTTATGGATGAGTTTGAGGGAGTTTTCCCTACAGAAAACGCAAAACTGTGACACATCTTAGCTCAACTCGAGGGGGAGGCGGCGGAATGACTTGTAGAGTTTCACGATGCCAGGTCGCCAGAGTTGCAGGACTTTGAGAGTTTTATGACCTCTTTGCAGAGGAGGTTTGAAGACCCCCTTTCTAGAATGAGGGCCAACACAAGCTTGCAAGGGGCTCGGTTGGTGTCTGAATATGCTATGGCGTTCAAGATACAACTTCCATAGCCAGACATTGGATTCCATCCAAACACTGACTTATCCTAGGCCAACTCAGCTTCAGAAAGGATACTGGATTATACATGTTCAGATCATGGGTTGGGAATATTGAATACTTAATTAGCATTGCCAAGTGCTAACTGTTACCTGTTTGAGTTTTAAATCTAGTTCCAGATGCAGATTTTGGTAAACTTATGCATATTTGAAAATGAAAAAAAAAAAATTTGTATTCCATTAAAAACTCACATAGGCACGAATGTACACTACATGCCTTAATTGCAGTTCTCTACTGACATCACCATATCCTCTTACATTTTGCTGTATAATTAAGATGAGATTCAGGGATGGGAGGGTTGCAAAAGGAGATATTCCTTTGAGCCTTCAAGTTATCTTGACAAGCTAATTTCAAATCATTACACAGAGAAGTAAAGAAATGGACTTTCTGCTAGGCAGTTCCCCCACTTCCCCCTCCCCCCTCCACAAATGAAAAGAAATATCTTTCCGCAGCCATTTTCTTCCCAGAGTTCTTCATTTGAAAAGAATCTTATATGTTCCAACTTTCCTCTGGTGTCAAAGGGTCTGTGCCATTCATTTGTGAGGCCTCGTGGGTGTCCTTTCAGTGTAATAGAG
The DNA here is from genome assembly GCA_023362775.1 of Charina bottae. NCBI lineage: Eukaryota > Metazoa > Chordata > Lepidosauria > Squamata > Charinaidae > Charina > Charina bottae. The sequence goes on from JALMGJ010000015.1 coordinate 10,350,980, forward strand.
CTAAAATGCATTCAGAAGGTTAAAACCAAGCAGGGGCTGGAAAAAAGTGCCTTTCAAAGGAGAAATGTTGTGTGCTACTGAAAGAAATACTGAGTTCTTAATGCACTTTTAAACATCATTTAAAAAATATTCTATTGGTCCTCTCTGCAAATGTGTAATGAACTGTAAAAGAATAAGGTAGGAAGTTAAGCAATTTGGTACCTAACAATTGCATTTTATATTATTATTATTATTATTATTACAATTACTATTACTATTACTATTACTATTACTATTACTATTACTATTATTTAAACCAGGGCTTTCCAAAGTTTTCCCGTGGCGACACACCAACCGCCGTTGGTGTGTCGCCGCAGGAAAACCCAGAAGCGCTGCTGTTGCGGCAGCGCGCAAAAACCTGGAAGCGCTGCTGCCGCTTTCAGGTTTTTGCACGCCGCCGTTGGTGTCTCGCCGCGGGAAAACCCGGAAGCGCTGATGATGATCAGCGCTTCCAGGTTGTGTGGCGACACACCAGACTGTGTGTGGCGACACACTTTTGTGTCGCGACACACAGTTTGGAAAGCTCTGATTTAAACAGATTACTATATAGTACTACTTTGGTACTGCCCAAGGATCTAGGATAGTACTATTATTGTTGCTATTATTATATCATCATCATCATCATCATCATCATGTTTTAACACCAAAGACAGAACGTATATAGGCTAAAAAGCTAATCAAGTATTTATTATGGATTAGATGAGTAAAACTGGTTGTTCAATGTTATTATTGTTTTATTAACTTCTTGTAGGCCACCCAGAGTCATTGCTATGAGATGGGAGACTATATACATTGTTCAAATGAATAAATAATTAAATCAGTCCCATTGATGTCAAGTTAGCCAGGATTTGTTTAAGACTCATTGATCCCAGTCAGTCTACTCATGTTTTGTCTAGATTGAAATCTTCTATTTTAGCTAATATTTCTCCTGGTCAGTGAAGACATAGCAAATTGCTGGTGTTGGGAATATATGGCCCACTGGGTGTTTGTGAATTACATTGCTGAGATTTCCCAGCATTGGCTATGCTTCCATGTGAGAGTTAAGGAGAGAGCCAGGGATAGCAGCTATATAAACACTCAATAGCCACTCAAGATTCAAAGCCACCAAATTGCAGGGAAAGACTCCTTTAATTCATGGGAAGTCTGGCGACAAAGCGACAAAGTTAAATCACTCCGGATATAAGAAGGAATTGTACTTAAGAACAGGCAGTTGGGAAATCAACTAATTAAACTGGCTTCACCCTTGCTTAGAACACTTTTATGTAGCAAAGGGGTTTCTGTGGGACTTCCACCAAGTTCTAGTCTATAAGCCAAGTTAAGCAATGTAAAACCAGGATGTCTGTGATTTATTGCTTAATGCTGGTCAGAGAAGCCCAACAGCCTAGAGATTCCCTTCTACTTTACAATAACAGAAATCCTGTGATGTAAATTGATAATCTTATTGCATTTTACTGGTTAGCACCACCTTTAAAAAACATTTTTGGTTCCCCTTTTAACTCTGATTGAATTTGTTCATTTAGCCATGGGTGCAAACTAATCTGTCTATCATCTCTCTCTCTCTCTCTATCTCTATCCATCCAATTTACCACCTTCTCTCCTGTGTCAAAGGTATGGAATCCTGGCAGTGATATTACAATATTTAGTTTTATATTCTAACTTGAAATTCAATTTATGGCTGGCCATATCTTATTTCTAATCATTTGTGGAATGCAAAAATCTTCCCCATTTCTTCAGGAAGGACAGGAGAATAAAAAGCCTTCTGCTGTAATCTTTATGGCATTCTCAGGATGCTACATTGCATGCATCTGTAATTTTCTAAAAGCAATATTATAAACATTACAGCTTCAAAATCTGGGGTATGTGGAAGAAGCAGCTAGAATGCCACTTTACTCCCTTCATAATTTCAGTTCCAAATATAGTTTTATCTCCAGTAGGTTTCCAATAGAAAATTGCATTTGCATATAAATGTATGCTTTGGTCAGCATTAAATGATATCCTGAGAAATTGTGAAACTTCCAGTGTGAATGAATTAAGTTATTGATTGATACAGCTTAATTGGAATATGGTATAACACAGAGACCACATACCACACACCAGAGTGGTTATGTTCCAACATTGTGCAAAACCAGATCAGTGAAGAAACTAATGGCTGCATTTGCACAAAGTGGAAACTTGGTTAGTTTTATCGTTGCTTATTTGTAGCTTAGCTTATTCTGATCTAGCTTGGTTGTTTAGTTTATGGTTCCTTGTATCTGGGGAACCCAGGGAATTAACAAGTTCAGTAACCAAGTTAAGTGTGATATGTGCAAATGCACTCACCGAGTAATATGCACCAGATGGCTTATCTCTAAAACAACTGCACTGTGAGAGAACATCATATCTCAGGGCCAGCATAGAATCTAATTCTGTGCCAAAAATCAGTCTTGTACCTCCTCAAACAATTTACATGTGAAAGAGGCTTCTGTTCTTCTAACTTTTTCTCAGGATACTTGAGAATTTCCTTTTCTAGGTGCTTTTGAGAAGAGCAGAGATTTGGGCTGCCAACTTCATAATCAGTAGATGGCAGCAAAGAGTTACAGAAAATTCTAGGACTTCCAAGCCACCTAGTGGTCATGCAGATGGTTGCTGCCAAAATGTGGTCCCCTATTTTAAGTTAAATTTCATGTTGGAGATGTTGTGTGTGTGTGTGTGTGTGTGTGAGAGAGAGAGAGAGAGAGAGAGAGAAATCCTGCCTTAGACCAACACCTGGGTCATTAAAGCTCATCTGAAAGAGATCAGAACCCAGGTTTTTGGATGTCTGGGGAGTTGCTGCTTCAGAGGGCAGATGCCAAAACAGAGGCAACCAAGGATGCCAACTCTATTAGATCTTACAGGAATAATTTCACACTTCTCAGCAGTGGATCAACATAAACAAAGTAGTAGCATAACTGTGCTTTACTTCCTGACACAAACTGAACCCGTGTTCTTGAGTAAGTACTGGATTTCATAATAGAATGTGCCAAACTTGCACTGTAGCTCCATAATGTGTATTCATTCCAAATAAAAATTGGATTGTTTGTCTGGTTGGTTTAAGAACATGCTAATAATAAATGACAGGGGGCGTGGTGGCTCAGCGGGTAAGACGCCAGGCTCGTTGATCGGAAGATCGCAAGTTCGGAGGTTCGAATCCCTAGCCCCGCGTTTCGGAGTGAGCTCCCGCACTAGCTCCAGCTCTTGCCAACCTAGCAAATCGAAAGCATGCAAATGCAAGAAGAAGAATAGGTACCACTTTGGTGGGTAGGTAACAGCGTTCTGCGTGCGTCATGCTGGCCACATGACTGTGGAAGCGTCTTCAGACAACGCTGGCTCTTCGGCTAACAAACGGATATGAGCACCAGCCCCTAGAGTCGGACACGACTGCACAAATGTGCAGGGGGAACCTTTACCTTTTTAATAATAAATGAGAGCCAGTTTGGTCTAGTGGTTAAGGCAACGGGCTAGAAACCAGGAGACTGTGAGTTCTACTCCTGCCTTAGGCATGAAAGCTGGCTGGGTGACTTTGGGCCAGTCATTCTCTCTCACCCTAGGAAGGAGGCAATGGCAAACCCCTTCTTAAATCTTGCCAAGAAAACTACAGGGACTAGTCCAGGCAGTTGCCGAGGATTGGACACAATTGAACGGCAATAATAATGATGATGATGATAATAAATGGGCATAAATGTGTACATCTTTTTACTCATGCCTCACAATTGGGATGTGCTGCATGAGCTTCAGCCAGAATAGCTCCTGGTTTTGATTATTCCCTTTTGACAGTGGTTTGTGCGCACTTGCACAAGTTCCTTCTCTCTCCTTTTTGCAGAAGCCTAGTGTTGAAGCTGCATTTTGCATATGTGTTCAACTCGTTGCATTCTGTGCTTGAAAACACAAACTTCTGCACTTGGAGATAAATTACAGTTATTACTAACTCATCCAATAGAGAAATGTAGAATCACTCTGGAACTACTGTTTTCATTAGATTAGCTTGTACAGCAGCAATCTGTATAGCTGCGAAGATCTATGCCATTCTGTTGCTGAAGGGGATCACTTTATTCTCTGGTTGCTGTAAACATGCAGTAAACTACACCTTTGTGATACTTATAAAGATTTTTCACTAGGGAAGGGAGGGAAAACCCCTATATCATTAATACAGCTATAATAGCTTTCCTAAAATGAATAGAAAAGGAAAATTAATAATGGTTTAGTATAAAAAAAACCACTGCCATATTCCAAGGGAAAAGAGAGTAATAGTCTACTAGAATACTCGATCTACTGGATTCTACATAGATAATCTTTAAGGGTTATCATATTTGTGTACTATAGGTAAGTAGGGTGTCAAGTCAAATCATGGAGCTGCGGGAAACGCACCTGCCACTGTGTACATCAGCATGTGCAAATAATCAGGTGAGCATCTCCACACACAGTGCCCACCAACATGGCACAGTTGTGTGCTCACTTTTACACACCGAACCATCATCTACCCACAGCAGTGACATTGCAATGGTGCAGCAATTTTGAGCATCTTTCAAAGACGTCACAGCAAGGAGCATCTCGGCTTGCTTCTTTCTTGCAGCAAAAGGGTACGGACATCACCACACTGTCCAGGCCACCAGTATCAGTTGTGGAGAGACACAGTCCCTACCCTGATAAGAAAGGAACAAATGGTTGAGGAAATCACCATGCCTTTGCTGCCACTGGCGAACAAACCCATACATTCTTTAAAATATTGTATGGTGCTTTCTATTTACGTACGTTCTCGACATTCAAAGTTTCAACAAATTCTTAAATTTGTTAAATAAATTTTAAGTAAAACAAATTCTTCAATATCACTTGATCCATCCATGAGCAGCACATGAAATTTACAAGAGAAAACATGTCACGTTTTCAGACTCTGTAATAATGTTATTACAAGGACTTTTTTCGTTGTCCTTTAATCAACCTTTTTTTATCAGGTCCTCATAAGATACAGCCATGCAATCTTTTTGAAACAGGTGAAGACAAGAGCCCATCAATTCTCTGCATCGAGAATATAAATATAAATTACACCAAGCACTTTTCAAATGTTGAAATATTTCACATTTTCTTATATGAACATTCATATTTAGTCTCCAACTGAAGGGCAAAATTAACCCCTTGCCATCATCCCTAATCATAGGAACTAATGAATATTACGTCATCACTAAATAATGGGGTATCTGTTTGATTGAATTGTAACTGTTATTAGTGGTTTGTTCTTCATCCTATTATATTGACACTTTATAAGCTGCTGAAAGTCTTCAGAAATGGAACAGCATATAAGTTAAAATAATAAATATCTGCCATGAAGACATGTTGAAGGTTTTAAATGTAGAGAATTTGGTGAGAAAGAGAGAGAGCACCATAAAATATTCTAAAACCACCCAGAGTCCCTCACGAGGAGGGAGATGGGTGGTGATAGAAATTTGATAAATAAACAAACAAACAAATAAATAAATAAACAAACAAACAAACAAACAAATACTTGGTTTCATTTTATTTATTTATTTGTTTATAATTCAATTTATATCACCGCCCCATCTCCCCCAAAGGGGACTCTGGGCGGTTTTGCAGAGAACCTGGAGGAAGCAGATTATCTTGGCCTATTTCAATTGGGTTTCAGGTTGGGATTCAGCACTGAGGCAACCTTGATCATGCTTGAGAGCCAGGATGGAGGTGGTGTATTCTCTGTGGTGGCAACTGCCCTTTTGAAAGGGGTCCCCCCAGAAATCAGTGTGGCCCCCATGCTGTTGGTATTCCCTAAAGCCTTGAAGACCCCAGTTGTTCCCCAGGCCTTGGGTTGAAATGGACAGTGCTCCTTGTTTGGTGTGTCTTTGTTATTTTTGTTTATGCCTGTACATAGGGTCTGGATCCCATCTTGTTTGGGTTTGTATTGGATTTTTTAATGGTAATATATTGTGAGCTGCCCAGAGTCAGCTGGAATTGGGAGGGTGCCTAAACTGATTTCAACAAACAAGTAAATAGGTCTTTTCCTTTCAGCAAAGGGGGTCAGAATTGGGCCTCTTAAGCACATGCTGGAGGTAGGCAGGTATAAAAGAAAAAGCTGATGTACTTGGTTATAGTCATTTCTGACAGTATATTACCCATCTTAGTATGATCATGCCAAACAGTTTCACTTGTCATGAGATTTGTGTTGCTTTCACCTGTATGTAGCAAAAAGACAAGTTGGCTATATGACCACATGGCTCTCTCTGTAAAGAATAAATATGTATTTTAGCAGCAGGAGCAGAATGGGTAAACAGCATGGTACCCACCACCATCTCTGCTCCCAGAGGGATTGCTATGCTATGCTCTTTGACACACAAACAAGCAGCCACATCCTTGGGAAGCGCCCTGCCGGTCGGTGTGATATATTTTGTTATTTTTAAACTCAAACCAAAATCATGAGGTCAGGAGGACTTTGATGTGGAGAGCAGGTTTCAAACCATCTGCTTTCTCTATTCCATAGAAGGTGTTAGAGGGAATATCCCAGGTAGAAGGCAGCTTGGTTGAATTCAGATACATTTTTCTGGAGTAAAGATGGAAGAGTTGGTAAAGATGGTTTGAAATATTCCGAGGTACATTTTAAAAATGAAAAGAAGTCAGGAAGAAATAGATTTCTTTATTTTGGGGGGATCAAATGTCAACTGTTTATCAATCCAAAATTACAGTTAGATACAACAGAACAGGATCCTGTTTTATGCTGCAAATCTGTATCTATATAACTTTCTGGATGCTTTTGTTTTCCCTACAAATCACTTTCCAATGAAATAAACAGAATGTAATAAATTTATGGGAAAGTTTTAGATTCAGCAGAGACCTCTGCTTTCTGCCCACCTTGCTAAGCCCTGCTATCCCCCCCTTTTTTTAGTGTTTACAATTTTAAACTCCCCAACATTGGTAGTAGAAGTTTCCAATGTTGAATTTCCATTTCTAACCTCAGAGGCAGAAATCAAAACAAACCTGTTTGGATTCTGATGTTACCAGGGTCCATAGAATTAAAAAGGTTTTAAGTAACTGTTTTTCAGATACAACTGTGTATTTCTTGCTGGTGATGAAGGAGAAAAGTAACTTTGACAAGTGCTAATAAAACACAGAGCTGTTATTTTATTATTGCTGGCATGCATCCTAAGCAGGCCTTTGAACCTTGCTGAGAATAATGCCCCTGATTTAACAAAATCTTATTACTTGCCACTTTACTGAACTCTGCATCCTTTGTTTGAAGGAAATACGCTGCTTCCCCATGCTATGATCTGTATGACAATTACATCCCTTCCACTGGCAGCTGGAAATGCTTAATTTTGCACATTGGTTTATCCACATTTGTTATACGAAGCTATAATCGTGTATCCACTAAACTGATTGCCATTCTGGCACAGAAAGAGAATTAAAATAAAATGCAGTTGCATTAACACTGAGAAGTTATTCTAGTGCATTTCCAATAAATATAAAATTGTGATGATAGTCTTTCCGGTGATTTAATGCCAACGTATGGAAAATTAATATACTAGAGGAGCCCACTTGGCTATAATAAAGCTGAACGAATTCAAATCACTCTTATATGTGGCAAAGATAAACCTTTGAAAAGAACGGAAAAATGCAGCCTTAAATATTATAATTGCAATGTGTGAATTATCCTCCCCTGCACACTACCCCCCCCCGACAATTCTGTATGCCAAAGCTTATAATCAGGATGAAACAAAAGTCAAACACATTGAAAGGGGAAAATTACAAGATGAGAAGACAGGAAAAAAAGAAGACTGATGAGAGCTTTGCTGATTGAAGCTGGGACTGTAGTGGCAGAACCTTAAAATGGAACACTGCAACTGAGTTCACACATCAAATTAAGTCATGATTTAACCATGGTTCACTGCATATTATATTATCGGTTGAGTCTGTACAGTGTGCTAAGCCAAAAATCAAACCAAACAATTAAAACTTAATGTTATATGTGGGCATTCCTTACTGTGGTTGGGGAATAACTATTTTGGATGTTCCCCTACATTTCTTTTTTAAACCACTAGATAGTAAGACAGAAAAAGTTGAACTTTTGTTTTTAATTCCCTGTATGATGCTATTCTTCTGATAGAGAAGATGATTATCTCAAGGACCACAAAGACTCCAAAGAGATAGTTCATGCATCATACAAAGCCAGCCTTTGCATAACATGCCCTAATCACCTGTGTTCACACAGCTCAGTAAGATGCAAACCATGGTTTACAAACCCTAAATGCCTTTGGCACACATACTATTAAACTATAATGTGATTTGTTTGTCTGTGACTTAGTGGGCTTTATGAACTCATTCAGTATGTCTTTGTGTTATATGTGAGTCAGATCAGTATGTAGTTTTCCATAACAGTTCTTATAATAGTCAGGTTGCAGACCATTTAAAGTTATAAAGGTCCAAACTAGCCATCCTGGAAATCAACTGGAAACTGATAAAGTCTTTCCAGATGGGTTTTATGTGCCAGGCAATAGGCAGCTGTTGTGCATTGAACCAACTGCAGTTTAGGGGTGCTGTTCAAAAGCAGCCACATAATGTGTGACCCAAGAAGAAATCAAAGACTTGAAAGATCATGAGCCACAAGGTAACCACAGTCAGATTCACAATTGACTCCAGTGAAGGGCAGGGTCTTTTAAATTAAATTTTGAAAAGTGAAGAGCACAGCAGAATTTGACATTGATTTGATTTGAGGGCCCTCTATGTTGAACCCTCTCTGTTGTTGCTGTATGGAAACTGCACATCACACTTAAAACAAAAAAAATCACCCTTGTTTGATTTCTTTCTCTTATGCCTTTCTTTTGCCAAACCCTTCCACAGCGAAGGTCACTAGCACCTATATTCATTCCTTATCTCGTGACATTTTCAAGACAGACTTTGTGCATGATGTTCATTCGGTAAGCATTACACACCCTCTTCACATCCTTCAGAATGATATACAGCTCTCTTATCGGTCTCCCAAACACATGCGTTGCTGTCAGACAAGAGGCTGCAAACTCAGTGAAATAATGGTTCAAAGGAGATCATAGATCTGTGTTGTGGTGTCTCCTCCTTCAGCCAAACAGAACATTTTTGTCTTTGAATTTCTATTTTGCTGCCAACATCCTTGTAAAGTGCATTAGGAACACTTATAGCAGAAACAGAGATTGGAGAAGTCAAACTATTTCCATCTAAATACTACTAAAACTCTTGGGTCTGTTTGTAACCTTCAATTGGGCAAAACGGTGCATCATAAGGCAATGATTTTTGAACCAAGGTAATTCAAATGGGCTAACTTACAGAATGCTAGGACCCATTACTCCTGTGGACATGAAATATGGCAAAGTTGTGGCCGCTTCAGTGCCTCTGCACTGCTGCTGCTTCAGTGCCACTTCACTGCCACGGTCAGCTGCGGTCATCTGATCATCATTTCCAACGCTTCCTGCCAGATTCTCACAAGTCAATGGGGAAGCCAGCAGGAATTCTAAAGTATTCTGAGGTGATGACAGCATTGTGGGAAAAAAATAAATAAAATAATAAATAAATAATAAAATAAAATAATAAAATAAAATAAAATAATAAAATAAAATAAAATAAAATAAAATAAAATAAAATAAAATAAAATAAAATAAAATAAAATAAAATAAAATAATAATAAAATAAAATAAAATAATAAATAATAAAATAAATAATAAAATAATAAAATAAAATAATTGTCAGCATAATTATGCCACATGGAAAGAGAGGGGGGACGTCATGGTCAACAGATGACACTAAACATCATCAGGAAGCAGCAAGGAGGAGCAGAGAACAAGAACTGGATGAGGCCAGGGCCGCATGACTTCAGGATCAAACAGTCAGGACAAATAACATGAGAGAAGGAGAGATAGAAGAGGAGAGGCATGCATGTCTCCAGAATGACAAGAAGAGGCAGAAAAGGAGAAGAGAGGAAGAGACAAAGGAGCAGAGAAATGCACGTCTCCAGGGTCAGAGACAAAGAATAAATAACAAAAGAGATGAAGAAACAGAGGATGAAAGAGCTGCACGTCTCCAGAATGACAATGGAAGGCACAAAATGAGGAGACAAGAAAGGGGGAAGGAGGAAAGGGAAGATCAACTCAAGAATATGTGGCAAACAGTAATTACTGTGAGAGTTCCTCAACACGACAATACTCACCTTTGACGTCAAGATCTCAACAGAGAAAGAACAAGGAAAAATGTACAACTTGCACGGTAGTATTTCTGCTGATGTAGGTGCCATAGCCAAAGTCTGAACTCACTGTTCTCCTATTCCCTGGAGAAACTGCCTGTTTCTGCTGTATGAAGGGAAAGGTCAGGATAGGCAATTTGCAACCTCTACCTAATGAACTCCTCAATTTATACAGCAGCGATAAACCTATTGCAAACGAGTTCAGGAAGAACATCAGACAATACAACTGCCTCTTCCAAATGACATCCGTTGGTGCCAAAGAAGTCCTTCCAAAGAGGAATGGATGGAATCCTTCTGTGATTATTCAAGGGCAAATCCATCATTACATCAGACATTTTATGCCAGACCCCAACCAGCAAGCCAAATTTATTCAAACTTACTTAATGGACCCTCAAGACAGTGTAGAATTGACAATGGGTATACTTCACAATGAAGGATTTCAATGTGAGCTTGTTGAATTATTAGAGGAACTACTATGACAATGAAACCTGTACAGGACAGCCCAGTGTCCTTGTTGTGCTTGGTTGCTTGGCACCCCTCCCGGCTCGTCAGAACCACACACCTCGCCAGGTCATTGAACTGCACTTCTGCCACTCGACACCTTGGGAAGTTCTGTGGGGGTTCCGTCCACATCTGCTGGGCCACCCCCCATGATTCACACTAGGTCCCCAGTGCCCCAGGGGCTCTTGCAGCACGATGTCTCACCGCAGCCATCACCACCCACACCACTCGGCTGTCATGCTGCACCGTCACCACTCAGCTGTCGCGCCGTGCTTCCGCTGCTCCACCACTCCAGGAGGCTCCACGGGACTCTGTTTGCTCCCCAGGGGCTCCTCACAATGCTCGGCATGTGGTTGTGTAACTGCCGCGCACCTCCTGGCCTCCCTGCAGCCGCAGCCACCCACACCACTCATCCACCACACCATGCCTCAGGGAGGCTCTGTGGGGTTCTGTTTGCCCCCCAGGGGCTTCCCACAATGCTCAGCAGGTGGTCATGTAGCTGCTGTGCACCTCCTGGCCCCCCTGCAGCCGCAGCCACCCACACCACTCGTCCGCCGCTCTTCCGCTGCACCACACCTTTGGGAGGCTCCATTGGGCTCCGCTTGCCCCCACCAGCCTCCAACATGTCCATCACAGTGGCCCGGGCACCCCTCAACATCCCCCCAAGACATCGATCCAGCAAGGTGGGTGTAAGGAGGGGTCTCCAGTTGCTAAACCGTTGTCCCACTCAGCCCAGCAGCCGGCATCAGGTTTGCCAATGAAGTCACCGTCCTTATGCCAAACAACACCTAAACTGAAGTAATATCATGGCACATTATGTTGAAAAAATGAGGAGGTGGTTTGCAAATAATTTCTCAGTCCTAACACTCCTATGATAACTTTCAATACATACTTTTCTTTCTACTTGGAGACAATGGCTGGCATCATCAGCTCCACTGATGATGAACAACAAAAAACTAATGGCAATGCATTATTTTGTGTATCGAATAATGAACCAGGAGAATGAGTTTAATAATCTCCTCAGAGGAGGACCTCTTTTCCAAAAATACTTGGTTGACATGGCTGCTAGGATTGAAGGCAAGGGGCTGAGTTACATCTGAATGAATCAAGCAACCTTGAGATCAACAACATACAGAGGCCTGACTGATGCATCGAATAATGATGATGATTTTAGAAACATTGGAAGGCGCATCATCCTTTCTTCAACATTTTTCAGTGGACTGAGATATATTATTATTATTATTATTATTATTATTATTATTATTATATTTATACACCACCCATCTCACTATAAAAGTGAGTCTGGTCGGCTTACAAATAAAAGTTATGAAACCATTATAAAAAATAGAAAAAGTATAAAAAAAAGAAGATAAATGAGGGAAACTAAAAGGCGGAGAGAGCGTCTTTAAGCCACCAACCACCCCCAGACTGCTTATCACCCTTGGATCCCCAAGCTAGTTGGCAGAGCCAGGTCTTCATGCTCTTCCTGAAGGCCAGAAGAGAGGGGGCCAACCTCACCTCAGGGGGCAAGAGGTTCCACAGGGTGGGAGCAATGGCAGAAAAGGCTCTCCTCTTCGAGCCCACCAATTGGAATTCTTTAGTTGATGGGGTCCGTAAAATGCCATTTCTGCTGGAACAGGTGGGATGGGTTGATGTAATTGGGATGAGATGGTTCCTCATATATGATGGAACGATGTCAAGATGCCATGATGCATATATGGAAGTATGGCAATGCTACATTTTTCATTACGATCACATGCAATCCAAACTGGCCAAAAATACAACAGCTTCTTTTTTTGAATCAGCAGCCAAATGATCACCCAGATTTAATTGGAAGAGTATTCAACTTGAAGAGAAAGTTGTTGATGAAGAACCTCACTGGAACACATTGTCTCTTTGATAGGTGTATTGCTTAAGTGCTAAGTGTGGAATACCAAAAGTGGGGTCTGCCTCATTCGCACTGTCTGCTATAGCTTGATGAAGCATCCAAGCCAAGACTACAAGGTTATGATAGATTCATGCAAGCTGAAATTCCAGACCCAAATGAAGATCCAGAACTGCATAAATTGGCATTGAAGCACATGATCCATGGTCCATATTACACCAACAACACAGCATGTTGGAAAAATGGTGCATGCAGTAAGTGGTACACAAAGCCATTTACTGAGCATACAGTGAATCAAGCAACCAGAAACATTGTCACCAAAAACATCCTTCGTTAAACAAAAAACATCTATATTTCTCTCGCTATGCATCTTTAATAAATTTGTTTTCTTCTTTAATTTTCAAACCAAACCACTAGGAATCCACCCATGGTCATTCTGTTTATCTGTTTAAGTAAGGAAATATCTCTGAAAGGATGACCCAACAGGTCACAGGTAGTCTAGTTACATATAAATTCATCTTAATGCTGGGGTCACCATTCACTTATCCATAATGTGGTTTGTTTGGTCTTTGCTTAGCACAATGTGCAAATCCATCCATTATGACCTGCACCATAGTTTATGGCTTAGACATTTGTATGAATTCATTTTCTTGTTGTTCAGTCGTTTAGTCGTGTCCGACTCTTTGTGACCTCATGGTCCATAGCACGCCAGGCATTCCTGTCCTCCACTGTCTCCCGGAGTTTACTCAAATTCATATTCGTTACATCGGTGATGCTATCTAACCATCTCATCCTCTGCCGTCCCCTTCTCCTTTTGCCTTCAGTCTTTCCCAGCATCAGGGTCTTTTCCAGTGAGTCCTCTCTTCGCATTAGGTGGCCAAAGTATTTGAGCTTCAGCTTCAGTATCTGTCCTTCCAATGAGCAGTCAGGGTTGATTTCCTTTAGGATTGACTGATTTGACTTCCTTGCAGTCCAAGGGACTCTTAAGAGTCTTCTCTAGCACCACAGTTCGAAAGCATCAATTCTTCGGCGCTCAGCCTTCCTTAACTCTCACAGCCATACATTACTACTGGAAAAACCATAGCTTTAACTACACGGACCTTTGTCGGCAAGGTGATGTCTCTGCTTTTTAATATGCTGTCTAGGTTTGCCATAGCTTTCCTCCCAAGGAGCAAGCGTCTTTTAATTTCATGGCTGCAGTCACCGTCTGCGGTGATCTTGGAGCCCAAGAAAATAAAACCTGTCACTGCTTCCATTTCTTCCCCTTCTATTTGCCAGGAAGTGATGGGACCAGATGCCATGATCTGAGTTTTTTTTAATGTTGAGTTTCAAGCCAGCTTTTGCACTCTCCTCTTTCACCCTCATCAAGAGGCTCTTTAGTTCCTCTTCACTTTCTGCCATTAGGGTGGTATTGTCTGCATATCTGAGGTTGTTGATATTTCTCCCGGCAATCTTAACTCTGGCTTGTGATTCATCCAACCCGGCATTTCTCATGATGTACTCTGCATATAAGTTAAATAAGCAGGGTGATAATATACAGCCTTGTTGTACTCCTTTCCCAATTTTGAACCAATCGGTTGTTCCATGTCCGGTTCTAACTGTTGCTTCTTCACCCGCATACAGGTTTCTCAGGAGACAGGTAAGGTGGTCTGGTACTCCCATCTCTTTAAGAATTTGCCACAGTTTGTTGTGATCCACACAATCAAAGGCTTTAGCGTAGTCAATGAAGCAAAAGTAGATGTTTTTCTGGAACTCTCTTGCTTTTTCCATGATCCAGCGAATGTTGGCAATCTGATCTCCAGTTCCTCTGCCTCTTCGAAACCCAGCTTGGACTTCTGGTAGTTCTCAGTTCATATACTGCTGAAGCCTAGCTTGTCGGATTTTGAGCATAACCTTGCTAGCATGTGAAATGCGCGCAATTGTACGGAAGTTTGAACATTCTTTGGCATTGCCCTTCTTTGGAATTGGAACGTAAACTGACCTTTTCCAATCCTGTGGCCACTGTTCAGTTTTCCAAATTTGTTGGCATATTGAGTGCAGCACTTTAACAGCTGAACTGTTTAAAATCTTGCAAGGTGATGCATGCCATATGCCAGCAAATTTGGAAAACACAAGAATGGCCATCAGATTGGAAAAAATCAACTTATATCCCCATACCAAAAAAGGGAAGCACTAAAGAATGTTCAAACTATCGAACAGTGGCACTTATTTCACATGCCAGTAAGGTAATGCTCAAGATCTTGCAAGGTAGACTCCAGCAATTCATGGAGCGAGAATTGCCAGATGTACAAGCTGGGTTTAGAAAAGGCAGAGGAACTAGAGACCAAATTGCCAATATCCGCTGGATAATGGAGAAAGCCAGGGAATTCCAGAAAAACATCTATTTCTGTTTTATTGACTATTCTAAAGCCTTTGACTGTGTGGATCATAACAAATTGTGGCAAGTTCTTGGTGGTATGGGGATACCAAGTCATCTTGTCTGCCTCCTGAGGAATCTGTATAACGACCAAGTAGCAACGGTAAGAACAGAGCACGGAACAACGGACTGGTTTAAGATTGGGAAAGGAGTACGGCAGGGTTGTATACTCTCACCCTACCTATTCAACCTGTACGCAGAACACATCATGCGACATGCTGGGCTTGAGGAATCCAAGGCTGGAGT
The DNA here is from genome assembly GCA_023362775.1 of Charina bottae. Classification (NCBI taxonomy): domain Eukaryota; kingdom Metazoa; phylum Chordata; class Lepidosauria; order Squamata; family Charinaidae; genus Charina; species Charina bottae. The sequence continues at coordinate 10,366,289 of JALMGJ010000015.1, forward strand.
TAAAATTGCTGGAAGAAATATTAACAATCTCAGATATGCAGACGATACCACTTTGATGGCTGAAAGCGAGGAGGAGTTGAGGAGCCTTATGACGAAGGTGAAAGAAGAAAGTGCAAAAGCTGGGTTGCAGTTAAACCTCAAAAAAACCAAGATTATGGCAACGAGCTTGATTGATGACTGGCAAATAGAGGGAGAAAAAGTGGAGGCAGTGACAGACTTTGTATTTCTAGGCGCAAAGATTACTGCAGACGCTGACTGCAGCCAGGAAATCAGAAGACGTCTACTTCTTGGGAGGAGAGCAATGGCAAATCTTGATAAAATAGTTAAGAGCAGAGACATCACACTGACAACAAAGGTCCGCATAGTTAAAGCAATGGTATTCCCTGTAGTAACCTATGGCTGCGAGAGCTGGACCATAAGGAAGGCTGAGCGAAGGAAGATAGATGCTTTTGAACTGTGGTGCTGGAGGAAAATTCTGAGAATGCCTTGGACTGCAAGAAGATCAAACCAGTCCATACTCCAGGAAATCAAGCCAGACTGCTCACTTGAGGGAATGATATTAAAGGCAAAACTGAAGTACTTTGGACACATAATGAGAAGACAGGATACCCTGGAGAAGAAGCTGATGCTAGGAAAAGTGGAAGGCAAAAGGAAGAGGGGCCGACCAAGGGCAAGATGGATGGATGGTATTCTGGAGGTGACGGACTCAACCATTGGGGAGCTGGGGATGGTGACGGCCGACAGAGGGCTCTGGCGTGGACTGGTCCATGAAGTCACAAAGAGTCGGAAATGACTGAACGAATAAACAACAACAACAAACTTTAACAGCATCATCCTTTAGGATTTTAAATAGCTCAGCTGGGATACTGTCTTTTCCGCTAGCTTTGTTGTTAGTAATGCTTCCTAAAGCCCACTTGACTTCAGTCTCTAGGATGTCCAGCTCAAGGTCAGTGACCACACGATCGTATTTATCAGGGATATTAAGATCTTTCTTGTATAGTTCTTCTTTGCATTCTTGCCACCTCTTCTTAATCTCTTCTGCTTCTGTTAGGTCCCTGCCTTTTTTGTCCTTTATCATGCCCATCTTTGCACAAAACGTTCCCTTGATATCTCCGATTTTCTTGAAGAGATCTCTAGTCTTCCCCATTCTATTGTTTTCCTCGATTTCTTTGCATTGTTCATTTAAGAAGGCCTTCTTATCTCTCCTTGCTATTCTCCGGAAATCTGCATTCAGTTGGTTATATCTTTCCCTTTCTCCCTTGTCTTTTGCTTCCCTTCTTTCCTCAGCTATTTGTAAAGCCTCATCAGTCAGCCACTTTGCTTTCTTGCATTTCTTTTTCTTTGGGATGGTTTTAGTTGCTGCCTCCTGTACAATGTTACGAACCTCCATCCATAGTTCTTCAGGCACTCTGTCTACCAGATCTAATCCTTTAAATCTATACATCTTTACAGCATCGGACTTTCCTTCCACTTCCAGACACATCCACAACTGAGCGTCCTTTCGGCTTTGGCCCAGCCGCTTCACTCTTTCTGGAGCTACTCGGAATTTCCCTCCGCTCTTCCCCAGTAGCATATTGGACACCTTCCGACCTGAGGGGCTCATCTTCCGGCATTATCTTTTAGCCTTTTGATACTGTCCATGGGTTTTCTTGGCAAGGATACTGGAGTGGTTTGCCATTCCCTCCTCCAGTGGACCACGTTTTGTCAGAACTCTCTGTCATGACCTGTCCGTCTTGACCTGAGTTCATTGAGTTACGCAAGCCCCTTCGCCACGACAAGGCAGTGATCCATTAAGGGGATGAATTCATTTAACTGTAGCTTAATCAAAGAAACATAGTTAAACTAAGCAAGCATACAGTATCTGGGTGTGATCAAGTCTAAACCCAGATATGTAAATCTGAATTTTTAAAAATAGACAAATATACAGTATGTATTTATAAAATAAGCATGGTAGGATGATATTTTGCTGAGTTTTGATCTAAGAACTGCATTGCTTATTTAGGAAGAGTGAAAAAGAGTGCATAGCTACATTGATATTTACACATTAATCTGAGAAATATAGAATAACCTGGTTTATACTGAATTCTTCAAAGAACATATTCCTTAAGCATTGCTTAGTATAAAACATTTTTGATGCTTATAAAAAATTCACTAAGGTCACATGTCATACTGAGCCATAAATCATTGTTTATACATACCACAATGGTTAGGTTCACGCAATAGACTAAGCCAAACCAACCAGTCAACTATATTTTGATTTAAGCAAAATGTGTGAATCAGTCAAGTTCTTTATTTTTTAAAAAAATAATAAATTTACCCCATCTTGCTTCTACAAGCTTTTCCTGGCACTTTCACATTCAATTTGTATTCATGTTTGTATCTCAATATGCACATTTTGCATACACATTTCCTCCTGGTCTGGATTTAAATCTCTACTGAGAGCTCCAGTTTTACAATTTTATCTGCAGATTACATTATTTTTATATTAGTGAGAGGGAGTATCTCCATTTCTAAATGCACAGTACAGTTAATTTCAGAAGAAAACAGGTAGAAATATATCCTTGGAGAATTAGAAGACAGTCAGTGATTGACATTTGGTGCTCATATTTATTCCATGGAGGTTGTTGAGATGCCATTCAATGATGGGAAGCGACTCTACAGTTTATCTGTGTTTCCCCAATGGGGTGTTAAACCATATTGTATATGTCAATTTCTTCCCCAAATACCAGCCAAAGGATGAATCCACGCATTTGTGTTCATCTAATTTTCATCACAATGTTCCCAAAATGATCTTGGGTACAGTTTCATTTTTTCTTTTAACGTGGCATCTGGGGGTTCTATTGGAGCCGGATCTAAAGTAAATCAAATCCTATGTCTATGTCTTCAGATCAAAAGCCACCAAGAAAAGAATGTTTTCCTTGTCATTCATTCATTCATTCATTCATTCTCAGTGTTAAATCCTCCTGCACACAAACTCACTTCTTAAGAACAAAACAACAAAACAAAACAAAACAAAACAAAACCTTTAACAAGAGTTAGAGGTTTCTGGGATATGCATCAAACTGAGAGTTGTGAAGTTTGAGATTACAAAGCAGTCCATGAATAATCTGTCCAAAGAACAATTGGGCAAGTAATGAAAGAAACCCTAAATTTACTTTTTCTAATAGATTATTGAAATTATAAATAGGCACTCAGTCTCGCAAGAGACTGTCATCTCATGAGCCATTGCCCTCATCTTACCAGAATATAGATTGCTTTCTTTCTATCTATCTATCTATCTATCTATCTATCTATCTATCTATCTATCTATCTATCTATCTATTTATATATTCATTCATCTATTTCTTCAATGTGTATGGCTGCTCACTCAATGCATGACTCTGGGCAGCCAACAATCCATTCAGAAGAACCATAAATAAGCAAAACCAATTAAAAACATCACATCATACTCAGGATGACTCAAAGACACACAATCACACCAAGTCAGGTTCAGCTAACACCTTGGGCAAACAGTTCAGAAAAAAAAGCAGGCTTTCAATGTCTTGCAATTTTAATAATTAATAATTAGAATAGTGTTAGATATATATCCTGCTTTAGTACAGGAGATGGGCAACATACAAAGCATTTCCACATCTTATTTTTCCCCACACATCAACGAGTGAATGAAGTAGATGGGGCTGGTCCAAATCCCCCAATAAGCTTCTGTGACTGAGGGTGGCCCAGAACCCGGGTCTCCCCAATGCCAGTCCAATGGTTTATTGTTATATACAGGTAGTCCTTGATTAATGACCACAATTGGGACTGACGATTCTGGCGCTAAGTGATCCAGTCATTAAGTGAGACGTCTCGCTTAATGTGACTGCAACTTGCAATTTCACTGCCAGCTTCTCCATTGACTCTGTTTGTCAGAAGCTGGCTGTGAAGCACGCAAATGGCAATCGGGACTGCGGGATGCTGCAATGGTCATAAACACCTGCTGGTTGCAAAGCGCCCGAATCTCGATCATGTGACCATTGGAATGCTGTGACAGTCGTAAGTGCGAGGACCAGCAACAAAGTTACTACCTGTATTATTGTAATGATTCTGCTTAACAGTTATTAATTGTTAGCATGCCTTACATTTCTTTTTCTTTTTTAACCTTGGAATGGCTTTGGTCTTTGACTGTAAATAAAGGTCAGATAAATGAATCTCCTTTACCATGGGTCATGGAGGAGATATATCCCCTTCTAGAAAATACTCATGGAACCTGGTTGTTTGGATGTAGATATTAGGGCTGTCCCAGTGTTTTGGCTTTGAAGAGAAAAAGCAGCTGCATTTTTTCCCCCAAGGATTGTGCAGTTGTCCACTTGCAGGTGCAGTATGACCTTGGGAAGAATGGTATTTGCTTAAAAGAGGTGCAGACCCTCCTGTAGCACACTGAAAAGCATTTTTTAAAATAATGTATGTATGTACTGTATGTATTTATTTTGAATCTGGAGCATTGCTTCAGTATTCCAGAAGTACCAGTACCTTTGGGGTGGTCTTCAGGCAGAATCTGTCTGACCTCTACAATCTGGCAGGGAGAAACTTCAGCCTCCATTTTATGAATGGAGTTTTATACAGTTTTCTTGAATTGTTTCACATTAATTAAAAAGGTAAAGGTTCCCCCCACACATTTGTGCAGTCGTGTCCGACTCTAGGGGCCAGTGCTCATCTCCGTTTGTTAGCCAAAGAGCCAGCGTTGTCCAAGGACGCTTCCACGGTCATGTGGCCGCATGACAAGCACGGAACGCTGTTACCATCCCACGGAAGTGGTACCTATTAATCTACTTGCATTTGCATGCTTTCGAATTGCTAGGTTGGCAAGAGCTGGGGCTGGTGCGGGAGCTCACTCCGCATGCAGGGCTAGGGATTCGAACCTCCGAACCTGCGACCTTCCGATCGACAAGCCTGGCGTCTTACCCGCTGAGCCACCACGCCCCTTTAATTAATTGGACAGTATAAAACTCCTGTGCTTTTGAGAATAGCAAAACCAAATTAAAATGGGGATGGGGGTGGAATCAAATAGAGATACTCAACAACTCCAATGTATTTCAGTTGGCCAAATTATCATTTTCCTTCTCCTTCTTGTCATTTTATCATCCAAGTTATCCTTTCTATAATCCCTCCACCGCATATTTTATTATTATTTGGATGTAACCTTCATTGGATTTGATGGTTCCATTTTTCCAGTATATGTATTTAGGACTAAATCTGTGGAAAAATCCACCTTGAAATAGAATTATTATGTGATACTCCTTGGACAAGAGCAAATACTACCATGGCTTGACCTTTAAGACTTGTATGAATTAATGTCTAGAATAAAACAGTTTCCAAAGGGGGAGCCATATTAGTGTCTCACAGCAAAAATGACAAAGAGTTTTGTGACACCTTACAAATTCATTATGGCATGAGCTATTGTGGAAAAGTGTTCACTTTATCAAGTGTATAGTTTGAGAAGCCAGGACTGTACAAAACCATAGCTATTGTTGGAGGAGGAAGTGAACAATGATAAAATGGGAGATGGGAGACAGAACTAGCTATAAATAAGGATTGCTCATGCTTTGCAAATTATTCAGTAGAGATGCTCTGGAAAGCATGAGAATAATGCACTGCACCTGTCTAAAGCAACTGTATGAAAAGGTGAAAAGAGATAAGGCTTCTTTAAGGAAATACATTAAAGATGTGTCTGCTTTAATGAGCTGCTTCATTAAAGCAGCTGTGTATTTCAGTCAGGTTAATGTGAAAGCCTGAAAAGTCTGGCATTTGGGCTCCCACACATGTTGAAACACCTCTTCCAAATCATGTCTGAAGCATGCATAAACCTGCTATAAATACTGACCTTGAATAGAACAATAATCAAGCATGGTATTAACAGTCTTGCATTCAGAAGCTTCTTAATACAGTGCTACTTAAACTTTTCAGGATCACAGAGAACCAAACTTTTCTCAAAAAATGAAAAACACTGATATCTTTTTTTTAAAGGGGGGGAATAAAAGTAATTTTTAAATATAACACATTTTAATAGTTTTTATTTTCCTTACATTTATTACATCAATTGCAGAACTTAATGGGAAGTATAAGCGTGCATATGATGACATATCAATGGTGTCCAGAAAGATATCTGTTAAAGAAAATCCTCATAGAGTCAGTGTAACATTCCACCTGTTTTGATATTTCTTCTTGGCTCTAATGAATGCTGAAAATCTACTATTCATTTAGATGAAAAGTTCAGATGCTCATGGAAAAAACGGTTATTTCAATATGACATTTAAGGAGAGATCTACCAACTGATTATTTTCATTCAGGCTTCTGTGAAATGGAGCACTACGTTGCAAGTAGAGTGGGATGAGCTCATAGAACATGTTATTCAGAAAACATTGGTGGTCACAGAACAGTTTAAGAAATCCTGGGTTAACTCTTATTGTGTTATATGCAATATTGGGCTTTGTTTATTCCATGAGAAACTATGTTAAATCTCCTAATGCATTATCTCTCAGCTGTTTTAGGATGAAAGTATTTAGTGTACTATTCCTTCTTAAGGATGGCCATCTTGAGATTAATGGCACAGTTCCTACATCTGAATAAAACCAGTGTTTTTTGTTTGTTTTGTTTTGTTTTTTGTAACCCCTTTTCTATTGTCAGATTTCTATTCATTTATCGAAAGACAGTACCAGGGCATTGCTGACTAATGATAACAAATACGATCTAGGAGGATGACTACCTCTTGATATTCTCTCTCTTATACAGTTATTAAAAGTGGAAAAATTCCTGTCCACCTTTGCCTCTGGTTGTCCTGATGTTGCAGAGTTAGAACTGCACTATTTTTAAGCATGCAGCATCTTTGCAGCAATTATAGGTAGTCCTCACTTAATGACCACAATTGGAACCAGAATTTCAGTTGCTAAGTGAAGCAGTCATTAAGCAAATCTGACCTGATTTTATGACCTGTTTTGTGCTGGTCATTAAGCAAATCATGCGGTTCCCCATTGATTTTGCTTGCCAGAAGCTGGCCGGGAAGGTTGAAAATGGGGATCATGTGACCATGGGATGCTGTGACAGTCATAAATGCAAACTGGCTGCCAAGCACCCTAATTGTGATCACATGACCATAGGGATGCTGTGATGGTCGTAAAAGTGAGGACCAGTCGCAAGTCATTTTTTTCAGTACCATCATAAGTCTGAACTGTCACTAAATGAATGGTTGTTAAGTGAGGACTACCTGTATTAATTCTGAGCAAACTGACAATTCCCCTGAGCTAGTGTATCATTCAGATCATCCAACAAATTTTTAAATAAATCATAATGCAGGCTTATGACCAGCCCCATATCCAACCCTGAATTACACCTATGAAAAGCACAATCATCAAAATTTTCCATATTTAGTTTGTTGAGATTTCTAGCATGTATCATTAGGGGAGTGGTTAAAGCAATGAAGACAGTTCTACCATTCTACCATGAGGCTCACTGAGTGTGTGTGTGTTTGTGTGTGTATGTATGTATGTATGTATGGATTGATTGATTGATTGATTGATTGATTGATTGAACTTCTCATCTGCCCAACTCACACGCAACGACTCTGGGCAGTTTACAACAATAAAAACAACATATCGTTAAAATACAATGTACATATGAATATAAATATATATAAATATACAAAACAATAACAACCTATATGAGTCTGAGAGCATCCATGACGTATTCCTGACAACAGTATCAAAATGGTTTGCAATGATTATCTTCCAATATATGTTTTATTTCCCACTCTAGCCAAAACCAATTGGATTTCCTGAAGGTCTGCATCCAAGTCCTGACTGATTGTGCTTAATTTCAGAGGTCAGCAAAGGTGGTAGGCGCTACAATTTGTGGAGACTCATAATAAAAAAGTAAAGTTTCCCCCCGCACATTTGTGCAGTCGTATCCGACTCTAGGGGCCGGTGCTCATCTCCATTCATTAGCCGAAGAGCCAGCGTTGTCTGAAGACGCTTCCATGGTCATGTGCTTGGCATGACGAATGCGGAGCACTGTTACCTACCAACCGAAGTGGTACCTATTCACCTACTTGCATTTGCATGCTTTCAAATTGCTAGGTTGGCAAGAGCTGGGGCAAGTGCGGGAGCTCACTCCGTCATGCAGGACTAGGGATTCGAACCTCCTAACTTGCGATCTTTGGATCAACAAGCCTGGCGTCTTACCTGCTGAGCCACCATGCCCCTATGGAGACTCATAACAATAGCATCAATAATATTATAGCTAGGCTGAATTGACTCTCTTCCAATTTCTCAGGCCACAGCTACAGGAAATCTTGGTCAAGGAAGAGACTTCTTGCAGCTTTTCCTGTCCTTTCGCCCTGGATGACAATTGCATCCCCCACCCCACTCCCAGGGCATTTATCACTGGGGAAAAGCACTTCAAATCACACTTATTCCTGCCTACAGGATTGCTTTGTTTCCTTCAGATAGCAATGGAAAAGAAACATTCCAAATTTGAACTCTGTCTGCAGCCTTTTTTTTTAATTACAGATTCTTTGTTTTTGTTGCTACATCTGAAGTCTATTAACGTTTGAACTCCCCATAAATAGATAAATATGACCATTATCATTCCAACTAGCCACCAATTACTTTTGTCTCACCCTGAACAAAGGGACACAGATGTCTTCAGCTCTCGATAGTCATAACCATTTGTGAGTGCTGCAGCTCAGTGCTTTGAATAAAAATGTGTCAAGCTGCATTTCAAACCTAAGTGAGGCACTCAAAGACAAAGGCAAACATCTCTCAGCCTGTTTACCATTTGAACAAATACCTAAGCAGCATTTACAGCTGGTTAAACTGCTGTTTTTAGGGTTGCTTTTATTCTAAAGAACAAAGCTCCACTTCTTTTGGCTACTAGTTTTCAAACGGGTGTGTCAACAAAACTCTAGTGTCAGCGGACACATCCACAAAAACCTTTAATTTATATGCTATTTATCATTGGCCCTATGGCAGAAGTTTCGAGCACTGCTCCATTGTGGCAGAGTCCTGGAGCTGTGAAACTGACAGAATTCTTTTAGATTGTCTATGGGTGGTTATCCTAACATCCCTTTGAGGGGCGTGGTGGCTCAGCGGGTAAGACGCCAGGCTTCTGGATCAGAACATCGCAAGTTCAGAGGTTCAAATCCCTAGCCCCGTGTGACGGAGTGAGCTCCGCACTAGCCCCAGCTCTTGCCAACCTAGCAATTTGAAAGCATGCAAATGCAAGTAGATAAATACGTACCACTTCAGTGGGTAGGTAACAGCATTCCATGCACGTCATGCCGGCCACATGACCACGGAAGCATCTTCGGACAACGCTGGCTCTTCGGCTAACAAATGGAGATGATCACCGGCCCCTAGAGTCAGACACGACTATGTGGGGGAACCTTTACCTTTACCTATGGGTGGTTATGTTTCTCAGTGCTTCCCTACTAAAATAAAGTAGAGAGCCAGCATTGCTGGAAAAGGAAAAAGGGGAGAATCTTTTTCTTGGCAGTGACTATTTATATGTGTGCATGGTCTGTATTGAGCGCCATTCATCCCCATGTTCTTTATGGTGTCCATGATCTCTGGTCAGGACATTAGCCAAAGATACATAGATCAGATATTTAAATATTGGAATTTGCAAAGAAGGAATTCCTCAAGCACCTTTATAAGAAAAAATGCTAGGTTCTCTAAATATGAAAAAGATAGACGTGCTTCATAGATGCAAGAATAGATCATTATGTTCTACTCCTGCAATGAGTTTAAAATCTAGAGATGGAAGATAACATGGGGTAGCATTAAAGGAGTTGAAAAGTATAGAATCTAAACTTTAGTTTGGCTGTTTCTTTTCTTTTTAAAAAAATCAGAATATTTTTTTATGCCAGTATTCCTTAGTATACTTTAGCAAACACACCTGAACCGGACTGCAAAAAAAAATTGTATGCATTCTCAGTTTTTATTTTCACATTTTGTTCATTGGTTTTTCATTGAAAAAAGGCACAATAATTCTTGAAAAATATACACAGTCACATGGATTCACTCTGGAAACAATCATTTCCATTTACTGGCCTGCATAATAGAAACTTTTAAAGCATTTATAAAAAGATACTTAAATCTCAGGTTCAAATGTTTCATTCTGAGATATCCAGGCGTGATACAAATTTGTAGTGCTCTATTTTAATACATTATTCACCATAGAAAGACTAGAAATAAAAATTTTGCAAGACAAAACTTCTAAGTCTTCTAAGAATATATTGCATATACCCAACATTTGATGCTAATATTTTTACATACTAGTTAAAAAGAATGAAAAATTGTGTAGTGCATAATCCAGCAAGAGCTATGTTTACACTTAACCTCCATAATGAATAAAGAACCAAGGAACATAAGCAGTGTGCCTGAATTAACAGTTAGGAGCCTGCTTGTATATAAACACAATTTTGTGTTTTCCTGCTGTTGAAAGAATAATAGAGATGGAACTAGTCTGGCCTTCCTTGGTATTGTTAGAGATATCGGGTTTCAACCAAGCACGTCTCACACAGGCTTGAAGGAGGAGGCAGCCTCTGCTGTAACCTAATCTTACTTGCTTTGTGTGGGAGGGACTGAATCCCAATTTCCTGTTCCTGTTCCCTTCTCCTCTTTCCTGTTTGAATCTCCTACCAAGGAGGATGGTCAGCTATGGCTGTCCACATTGCTCACACTTCCATTCAGCAAGGCCACATTAAGAAGACTGTGGGTTTGGTCAGAACCTATCGCTCGCACGCATGAACCATCCTCTGCTACCATGAAACTGATCTACAATAAAACTGTAAGCTATTTTTCTGTAACTTTACATTAACATGTGAAGTGTGTTTATTTTGTGTTTTTGAACTGATTAAGCCTTGTGCAAGTTAATTGGGACGCTTCTGCTCTGCTAAACTAAAACTAATTAGAAGCTGTGTGGAGTTCTGGTATTAGCATCGCAGAATTCCTACAGGTATGAGGTTGCAAAGTCTGGACAAGCCATCTTGAATTCCTCTCTTGCATGTCCACCAGATGTACTTCTGATGGTGGTGGAATCTTCTCCTAAAGATCTTAATATCTTGGTAAGATAAAAGGGAGAATATAATCTTTGAGATAAGTAGTTCTCTAATCATATAAAGGGATTTATAGCTAGCATTTTGATTTGTACCTGACTTGTAGCCAGTCAGTATGTTTTAAAAGGTAGTCACATGTTCCCGCTCTAGTCAACTGTCAACATAGAATTCTGTATCACTGCATGTCCCTGGAAAAAAAAATCAAAAACAATCTATGTAGAGCATCTTTCATTGCCCACATACAATGTCACAAAGGTCTTTATCTATCATCTCTAGAAGTGTGGCCCAAACCTGTTCAAATTCTTTGCCTGTTGTCAAGCACAACTCCCAGTGACTGCATGGATGCCTATATGTAGTTTTCATGTCAGCAATACAGTTTGGTATCTCCTCCTCCTCCTCCTCCTCCTCCTCCTCCTCCTCCTCCTCCTCCTCCTCCTCCTCCTCCTCCTCCTCCTCCTCCATCTAGACTGCAGTTCTGGGATGCCTGGCAGTCTCCCATTCAAAGACTAAACATACCTATCTGATCCTTCTTAGCTTTTCCAAGATCAATGTAGGTCAGCGGGGCACTGACTTCTCTAGTATTTCTCTCTGGATATTTCTCTGCAGAATGAAATCCAATTTCCAGGTTTTAAGAAAAATGGTGCTAAGCTTAGCATGATAAAGCCATACCCCAATGGATTTTCTGAAAATTGTTGTTTTTCCCCCTTATTAAAATAGGTATTAGATATAGTGTCAGAATATATATTTTAAAAAAACCTTTAAGCACATTTCTAATAATATTAAAGATGTGTCTTTCTTTCTCCTTTCTCTCATCAGAACACCTATCAAAAAGAGAAAATCCTATTGGCACCCTAAATCCTTTTTTAAAGTTTCATTGATCTTAGTCTAAGAACAAGATTATGTACACAAAAGACCTACATAGAGATAATGCCTAGGGGATTCAGGGTAATCCCAGCACTTCATTTTAGATTAAATCTTGTGGTTTTCAAACTCAAAATTGATAAGATTGATACAAATCACACATCATTTTTCTTTCATAAAGGATGTATGTCGTTAATTACTTCTGTTTCCTATGCATGTATGAACCCAAACTATAGTTACCCACAAAAAGTCTTATGTGCTTTTCATAATAATTTGGGACAATGAAAATAGTTTTTGTATATCAGATATCAAAGCTGTATAAAATAAGTACATGATCACTTTAGACAAAGTTGGTGGTGTAAAAGGGTCCAAAAGGGATGAAACTAGTTTTGTTTATTCACATTTTAATAGAGTGAATTTGGGGGATGGGGATGGGGAGGATGTCATCCATTGTAATCCTCAGACTGCATATTTTCCTGTTCTATTTTTCTTCTATTTACACTGATAATGTTCTCAAATGATTCTACAGTGAAATGAAATGCTGTTTTGATTTTCTAAGTAAATGAATAAATATACAGTAATTATCTCTTTGTTATAAAGCACAATTCTCTCTTTGAGTCAAGTCCATCTCCTGGAACTACTTTGCTGTTGCCTTCTTTCAAAATGTTTTCCCTTTCCTTTCCTTTCCTTTCCTTTCCTTTCCTTTCCTTTCCTTTCCTTTCCTTTCCTTTCCTTTCCTTTCCCCCACCTCCCCCCCCAACCTCCCAATCTAACCCTCAATCCTGGGATTTCCTGTTGGACTCCCATCCAAGTGCTAATCAATTCCAATTAGCGAAACTTGCCCAGTTGCTATGATTTAGCTGGGCATTCCATTTTTACAGCCTTCAAATGGAAACATTACATTATTTGATTGGAATATTTATGTAGTCATCTATTTATTGGATTTATTTTCCATTGCTCAAAGAAGCATGTATAACATTCCCTCAGAGGGTCCTAAAATAACTGAATTGGCCAGAAACTGCACCCCTTTTTCCTTCCTTCCTTCCTTCCTTCCTTCCTTCCTTCCTTCCTTCCTTCCTTCCTTCCTTCCTTCCTTCTATCCCACCTTTTTGGGGGGATGGGGCGACATTGCTAGAGACCATCTCCCCAAAAAGAAAGGGGGACTTAGGGGTTTCATGAGCCCCGAGGCTGGAGGTTCCCTAATCCTGATATTTATATATTTTGTGAGCTGCCAATTAGCATTCCATTCTCATTCAAATTTTTGTCAATATGCTTCTGTATGTGTCCTTGGATAACATATTTTTTAGTAGCTGTAATTTACTGTGAGGTGGTGAAGAGCATTATACTCATCCAACTTGGAAATAATGTGGCATAAATAACAGCTGCATTCAGCTCTGAAGCAATTATTTTCTCCCTGCCTTAATCATTCATAGAAAGAGGGAACTGAAAATCCCAGAGTAGGACAAAATGAAACTTTATCCACGCATAATTTAGAGTTTGTTGTGTAATACTGCAGTACTGCATGACCTTATTTTTTTAAAAGAGTTTTATTACTTGGAATCTCACAAATGTAAAAATGTTATTTTCTGACATTTTGCTGTCTCTCATGTCTGGAGAATACCGGCATCTACTGTAAATAGGGAGCATCAACAATCAGAGAGGCATAGCTGCTTGGCTAAGGTGAAAAACACGTATTACTGGTAAAACTACTCAGGAGAAACCCACTAAGAGAAATCAGACCTGATTACAGCCAACTGGGCTTGAGTGGGGTCAGAAGGTGTGATTGTTTAGGGAGCACCTTGAGCTTCATGAAGTTTCCTAGTAACAGGAAAAATGGTAGAAAGTAGATGTTTTCTCCCTCCCTCTCCCTCTCCCTCTCTTTCTTCTCTGTTATTCCTACCAAATGGAAAGAAGTCAATAGAGGAGAGATCACATAAAAGGTCTATCAATCTCTGAGCAAACCACTTGTCCTCAATGACTCACATGCAAAAGGAAAATGATTGGTCCTTACATGAATGGGAGGGGTAAAGAAGCAGGGAATCCACCAATCAGGGGACACAATGGACACAGTCCAGAAAGAAAATTAGGCCATTATCTTGACTAAGGGGTTGAAATCCAAAAAAGAGATCTCTTCAGCCAGCCTTTCTCAATTTTTTGACCCTGGAGAAACCCCTGAAATATTTTTCAGGCCTCAGGGAACCCCTGCACATTCAGACTCAAATATTGGCCAGAAGTTACAAAATTATTATATTCATTTCATGGGTAGGCCTGTATACATGCATTGACAGTGTTCTTAAACTAAAAATGAAGAATGAAACCTACGTCTTTAATGTGAAGTTGCCTGAATTTCAAATATTTTTTTTAATAAATCATGATCTCCCAGGGAACCCCTAGTGACTTCTTGCAGAACCCTAGGTTCCACAGAACCGTGGTTGAGAAATCCTGTCTTAAGCCATCTTCAGTTCCAGCTAGTTTATGTATGGTAGTGTGATGGAATGTGTCTCTGAGGGGGAAGGTGATGTTATGGAGATTGCAGGTGAGGGAGGAGGGGACGCCTTCCAGGGAGAGAAACACGTTCGCAGCGTCGAGGACCTTGGGTGCCCAGCCAAGAAAGTCAGGCCGGACCTGCCTTAGAGCGCCTGGGGTTTTTCCCTAGAGAACTGGTTAGCGTAGCTTAGTTTGGCAAGATTCTGTGTAAGGTAGAACAATAAAGATCTAGAGCAAAATTTCTGGCTCAGCATTGTTCTTCGCCTAACCCATGACAGGTAGTCAAGCAGCTTAAGGATGCAGTGTGAAAAAGCTCCTACACATAACTTGGCTTGATCAATTTCTTTATTACAGACAAGAATGAGGTTTACACACACAGTACACACAGAAGTTTTGACCAGAAAAAGTCAAAGCCTACTGTATGTCTATAAGTTTATGTTCCAGGGTTTAAATTTTAGGCTTTATTTCACCTCATCTTTTTGAGTCAGTGGACATTTGCCTGCTTTCTTAATAGCTTTGGAAGGTACCTGATCTAAGTTTATGCATTTGTTCATTCATTTATTTTTTTAAGGCTGCTCAACTCTGAAAAGGCTCTGGGTGGCTTACAATATTTCAAACACAGTTAAAACATAGACACCTGTAAAGCAACAATAGAATCAAAAATACTCAACAGGGGCTCCATAAACACCCTGACCCAGGGTTTTCCAAACTTGGGAACTTTAAGATGTGTGGACTTCAACTTCCAGAATTCCCCAACCAACATGGCTGGCTGGGGAATTCTGGGAGTTGAAGTCCACACATCTTAAAATTCCCATGGTTGAGAAACACTGCCCTAATCCCAGGCCTGAGAACAGTCTTAAGGGACTTCCAGAACAGTTGGAGAGCGGGAGGTATGCATACCTCCAGATGGTTGCTGTTCCAGAGAAGGCACACTTCCCTGGTTGCTAACTTAATTGTTCTCTCCAGCCTGGGATCTGCTGTTTCAGTTTGCTCTGGCTTCCACCCTCCTCACATTCCTGCCTAGTGGAATGGTGGATCTCTCTGTGTCTCTAGCACTGGAACCATAGAAGAGGCTGCATTGATTGCCTGAAACATCAATGAAATTGCTATATGGTACAGGTAGCTTCCTTCTTTGCATCATATGTCAAGAGTGTTTTAGAAGTCACAAGGTTATTGTGCTCTGGTGAATACTCTTTGCTGGGCATGCACATTCAGGAAGCCATCTCTTATGAGAGGGAGCCATAGTGGGCTTAGCTAAGGGGGGCCATAGCACATACAATGCCTTAGAAATATAATATTGCAGACATTATACTTCATTTCCAAAACCATGTCTCCCATTTGAACAGAACATGGGAGCAACATATGAAGCTGCCTTCTATTGAATCCAAATATTAGTCTGTATTATTCTATGTGATTAGAGAATATTTGCACAACCTGGATGCTTCCAGATGCATTAGACTAGAACTCCTTTCAACAACATCTTAACTAATGAAGTTTATAACCCAACACACTTGCAGGTACCAATTTTTAAAAATATTTATTTATATCCGGCCTTTATTATTTTTATAAATAACTCAAGGCAGTGAACATACCTAATACTCCTTCCTCCTCCTCTTTTCCCCACAACAACCACCCTGTGAGGTGAGTTGGGCTGAGAGAGAGGGACTGGCCCAAGGTCACCCAGCCAGCTTTCATGCCTAAGGCAGGACTAGACCTCTCAGTCTCCTGGTTTGCCATTGGCTCCTTCCTAGGGCTGAGAGACAGGGACTGGCCCAAGGTCACCCAGCCAGCTTTCATGCCTAAGGCGGGACTAGACCTCTCAGTCTCCTGGTTTCTAGCCCAGCAGCTTAACCACTAGACTGAACTGTCTCTCTTGCAGAAGGCTTGATTAGAAATACCTCAAATAGCAAAACTTAGAAAGGTTTTCTGTTAGAGAGTTTCAGTTATTGGATTAATCCATTCTAGTAAGGAGAATCCCACTATAGGACTTGATATAAGAGTGTGTCATACATTTAAACACTATAGAGCCCTACATGGGTTTGTGTGTATTAATTCTTCTTTATGATTGTCATGCAAAAAGGTTGAGATAATAGCTAAATATTGTAATTAAGGCATTTTTAAGAATGTCATAAGAGGCACTGATTTTTTTTTAAGGTACAAAGCTTTAATTTAGTCATTTAAATGTGCTGACATTGAGCAATCAATGGGAATACCTGAAATTAATTTACTTTTTAATATATTATTTAATAAAGTATTGATTGAATTAGCATTTGGGTTAATGACCTTTCGAATGCACAGTTGGTAGGCTAGCGTCTGCATAAGTCAATGACTAATTATTGGTTGACCAGCATTTTATAGACCACACAAACATGCATGCATGCATGCACGTACACACAAATATAGCTGTATGAGTGTTGCAAATTAGAGCTTTATACTGAAGCCATTGGCTCTAAATCAATATCAATAGGACATATACTGTGTATAGGTAATTGGTTGTATACTTAAGAGTGATAAATCATGGCCTATGAAGTCAACTGAAGAAGACTTGCTAGTATATCATGAAATATAATGTATTAAGTGGTGACTTTGTAAATCTGTTTACAGCAATAGAACTGTTGAGTTAGAAGGGCATTGTGATGATTAATGTAAGTCAGTTATTTTCAGACAATGTTGCTTCATCATAAGTTTGCCAAGTGGGTGGGTAAATAGAGGACAAAGACCTACCCCATGCCTCTCACTTATCATGGTTAATCCTAATTTCTTATTGAGATGGACTTCTATATATATGAACAGCTGGATAGCGTAGTGGTTAGAGCACCACCTTTGGAGCAGGAGACCAGGGTTCTAATTCTGGCTGTACCTACCTTACCAGTATAGGTCCTTGGGCAAAGACCCCATAACACTTTACCTGCCTATCTCAAATATGAAAGTGACATGAACTAAGAGAGTAATGCCAGCTCGGACGTCGCTGGGATTAACAAGATCCGCATCAGATGTTGGGGAACCAGGGCAAGTTATATTATATAGACTACTTAAATACAGAGGAAAGAACACTCCTTTCTCTGACAGAATCTGCCCTTTCTCCTTTGAGATGCCCTTATTTGTAAATCTAGTATTTGCCTGTTGCTCTTTCTTCCATTTTCTCTGTCCATGGCCCTATTTACCTTCTTGGCTAAATGACAGAGTAATTAATCCAAAATCATCTAGTTAGCTTCATGGAAGAGTGGGTATTTGAATCTGGGTCTCTCCTATAGAGTTCTAGAATAGAATTCTATGGGCATTAACTGTGCCCATAGAATTCTATTGTCAAATTCTAGGAAGTTTAAATATTGAAGCATTCACACATTGACTTAAGTAGTGTGAATTAAGTTGATGTGCATTAAAACTTATCCCTCAGACACATTGCTAAACATACCAACCCAACAACAATATATGATGTCTTTTTCATTCTCCAAGCAAGTCAGCTATTCAAACTCTAGTAATTTCTTACAGCCTTTTTTCTCCAGCCCTAAGAGGTTTTGGCAATAATGCTCTACCTTTCTGGGGAGATGATGAGAATGACCCAGCAATAAGTATGTCACTCCATAAGAAGGTTAAAAGACCAGAAGGTAGAAAAAGAAAGATAGATAGTGAGGAGAAAAAGAAACTGGGAGATAGAGACAGAGACAGAGACAGAGACAGAGACAGAGATATATAGAGGCTTTGGTGAGAAAGATACTTGGTGCCTCTGACAATGAAATGGAGGGAAAGTAATTTTTGATGGATCCAAAAAGCCTTTAAATGATGGATGTAGAGGTCAATTCCCATCCTTGGCTGCTTTCCTGAAGATGGGGGATGGGAGACCAAGCAGCAGACAACTCCAAAAAGAGAATTATAGTTACCAGTTATATAAAGGGTATGTTTTGAATCAAAAAGGGTTAGGTTGCCAGTTTTGTCTTCAGGTGATTCAACAATTTTGCAGAAACCGGGCTTTCATGTAATGCATTTATAGGGATTCAACATTTCTGCAAGAACCTGTCAGGAGTCTCCAATGCTTGATTTAGGAACCACTTCATTAAGGGTGGGATTAGTAGTCTTCTTTGCCAGAATACAGAATAGGAATGCAACATGGTCATATGTGATCTATAATTGGTCTTTCCATTAGGCCGACTCAGACAAGTTTCTCAGGTGTAGATTGAAGAGGGAATGCCCTTGAAGGACAGGAGGAAGAGCCACCGCCAAGGCAATGGACAGATAAAAGGGGCCTGAGCCTGGGGCAAGAATGTAATGTGAGTAAATGTCTTACACAAGCCCTTCCCTGGTTCACACAAAGATAAAGGGAGGGAAGGAGAAGCACATTCAGACTTGCAAGATTCTGTTACTATACTGTAGGTTTACGATAGAAGTAGTACTACCTATATGGCATTGGTTTCCTAGTCTGGTCTACTTTGGAGGGGCTGACATCAGGTGATAGATTTTAAAAGGCAGTGGTGATATTCTTCTGTTCTTCTTCTATTCTCAGTTGGAGGATGAAACTATGCATCACTCAATTATCCTGCTGGACTCAGATGTTAAGGATCCTCAACTATTTTATTAAAGGAAAAACCAGCTGAAGGTGGCTTTTGTTCATGGAATGGAAAAGTCTATCTTTGTTGTCTATGCTGTATGGGTAGTGTGAAGGCAGTGCATTATTTACCATTAATATAAATACCAAGACACTAGTTTTCTCTCTGTGTTCAAGAAGCAATAGTGTCCATCTTCTGAAATTCACACCCACTCTAGACTAGTGCTTCCATACCTGCCTGAAATATAAATGGCACCTGGAAAGGCTGGTTTGAATTGAAACCCTTGTGTGTTGTTAAAGAGATGAATGCATTTGCAAAGATTTATACATCTGTTAACACCATAATCACTTCCTATTCCTATGGATGCTATTTACCTTGGGAAGGCTACTCCCATTGATGATAGTGTATCAAGTGCAGGATATAATACATGGGGAGGATATGAATGAAGACAATACTCAGGATTTAAATGGCAGGCTGAAAGGAAAAGTGGACAAGGCCAGATAAGGAAGCTGATAGGGCCAGGGGATGGAGATGGATTTTTTTCTTATTTAAATTAAGTTAGATATGATTAATATAGTGAAATTACTTCCCATGTACTTCATAATTTGCCCTCCTCCTCCTCCTCCTTCCTAGCGTTTTCCCACTATTTTCGCGGGGTCTGCTTTTAGGATCTTGAAACACCACTTTGCCTGATCATCCACATCCTCAGGGCGTAGCCCATCAATATATTTGCCCTCCTGAATCACATTAATTCAGCAAGGATTTTTGGAGGGGCTCTGGAGACCAGCCTAAAAGCTTTGAAGTTTTCAAATTGGACTGCTCTGAATCTGGTTGTGGCAGGTTGAAAAACCTTTCTCTACCCTCAGGCTTAGGTGCAAATCCCAATTCCTAGCTCATTAATTCCCCAAGACATTGTGAAGATTACTATTCCCCAAGATATTGTGAAGACTACTATGCTAGGTTAGAGAACAGAAGAAATCCATGAAGGATATTAGTTATGCTGGCTATATAAAAAGCTCTGTATTTAGAGGCAAGGTGATATAAAAACTACTACTGGGGTTCCACAGAAATCATTTTAGCATATTGATGTGCCTATTTATTCAGTAAACATCAATATTGATAAACACAATCACACTGATGCAATAAAACAGTTTAGTTCTTCTTTATTTCTTTATGGAACCTCTTTTTTTATAAATAACCAGCGAATCTATCAAAGTTGCTGTACACTATATTTTAAAATAGGAACTGGGAAGCTTTTTAAAAGCTGTATTTTAAAATGGGGGTGCACAAGTTAATAACTAGAATAGTGAAGACAAAGCAATGATGCAAAATGGTTAAGGCTATATTTTGTATGTGTGAGGGGGACTGTATTATTATTATTATTATTATTATTATTATTATTTCCCACCTTTTTATATATATACAGTAACTCAAGGCAGATAATATACCTAATACTCCTGCCTCCTATTTTCCCCACAACAACAATCCCACAGCAACAACAGGTGGTTGGGTTGAGAGAGGGACTGGCCCAAGGTCACCCAGCTGGCTTTCATGCCTAAGGCAAGACAAGAACTCACAATCTCCTGATTTCTAGGCCAGCACTTTAACCACTACACCAAACTGGTTTTCTTAAGAATAGAATTGTGTGTGTGTGTGTGTGTATGTGTGTGTTTATGTGAATATACACCCTAACTTCTGAAATTAAAGCAGTCTGTGAAGTCTTTGGAAGTTGATGTTTTAGCATAATCAGCTATGGTTCTAAGGCAGATTACATGCTCTTCAGGTCAGAATTTGGTGAACCATTATAGTAGAATTCCAACAGTGCTCATAGCTACAGCTGGTCAGAAATGGCTTTCAAAAGTCTTTACCAATTATGTCGACAGAAAATTAAGGTAGACAATTTGTGTAAATTTCTTCAGGATAAGCACAGCTACTGAAAAAACTCAACTGGAGAATCTCTTCATGGTATCTTCTTATGAAGTTGGGAAAGACAAGGAAGACAGAGAACACTGAACTGATGATTGTCCAATAACTTTGCACACAACTCCTGGCCATCTCATAGCTGTGTTAAAAGAAGGACATCATGCTCCACCCATGGGGAAAAAAAAAACTTCGAAATCTTCTCCTTTGAAACATTTTCTAAATCAAATTTTCTTTTATCAGATTGACGGGGGAAATGCACTGACATTAATAGTTGAAGCCTGGTACTGGTGGAACATCAACTATCTGTCTTCATGATTGTTTAGTGAAGACAAGTTAGACCAGCAAATTACAAAATTCCATACTGAGCATTACAAACTGACAGAGAATAAAACAGGATTCCCAGCAGTCATATTTTCAATTGCAAACATGATATGAATTTCTAATATATGCTCTTTTTTGCTCCTTATTTTGTATTGTTGCTTCTGAGATTTTCTTGAACTCAGTTTGTCTTATGACCAAAGTGTACCATAACTAGTATTTAGCATCCTTGAAGGCCAAAAGCCCAGCAACTTTGTAATTACTCATTGCTGCCAGCAAAACATTCAGGATTTTATAGCTGGTGTGCTACTTCCCCAGGAGAAAACATGAGAAATAGTTTAGAAAGACATTTCTAAGAATAAGAGATTTGTGTCTTAATCATAACTATATCCGATTACATCACCTGCCTTTGTATCTGTGGGATAACAAGCAGTTATCTGTTGTCTGCATATGTGTGTTATTGGCTAATATATCCTTTAACCACAGACATTTATTCTGTCCCATTTGGCACTCTTCCTTAATTAAGTGAACAGATGTGGCCATATTTTGAGCTCTGCTTGGTGAGAGACAGATGCTACTCTCTGGCTTGTATATACTTTTCCACTGGAAACATCTGGAAGTGTGGCTCAATTCCATTTTAGTATATCCTACATAAATTTCCAATTGAGATCTTTCCCAATTAACCATTTCTGGGGTGTTTCATGGATATTGTTGTCTAAGGAACTTTTTCCTCTTCCTTGTTGTTCCTAGGAGAGAGTACATAAAACTTAAAATTGTTTCACTACTCCTTACTTTACAAAGAAAGGAATATTTTGACTAAGTATTAACATTTGGGAACTTAAGTATCTTAGTACTTTTGAAAACCCAATTTAAGTGACTTTTATGTTCTAAAGTAGAAGTTATGCTGCATAGAATGCAGATCTTGGAAAGTTGTCATTCACAGATTTTTATTTTCCAATTTCATATGCCACAAATAGGAACAGTCTTCTCCTATTTTGGCACCCTCCAGATGAATGGTCCAACCCCAAGAACTCTTTGTTGATGAATGCCAAACATCTGAAAGGCATCCAAATATTGGTTTAGGATATAATAAACTAGTGTCATTTTGAACTAAAATCTAAGAATCTTTAATTCTATGTCAAAATTCAGTTTATCCTGTTGTTCTGAGTTGACAGAGTTTGTTGGTATTATTCTGTAGCTTGAATCATGTCAACTGCAGGATCTGGTCTGCTCTGTGACCCTTAACTGTAGATTGCAGGCGTAGGCTTGTCGGGATGAGTCTCTGTTGTCTGCATCTGAGGTTGAAACGTAGGTGGTTTCTATAGTCTGCCACCTTTCTTGCTGTCTTCTCGAATTTCCTTACCAACTTCAGGGTTTCATCCCCAAAATGTATGGCAATATGTCTATGAAGGTTCTCAGTCATCCAGGTGGAATTGTCTGTAGCTTGAATCATGTCAACTGGATTTCTATTTTCTCAGTGGAAACGTTTCGCTCCTTATCCAAGGAGCTTCTTCAGTCTGAGCAAAGTTAGTAAGGGAATCCTTAAATATGTTTCTAGGTGGCTGTGTGACCTTGCACCTGGGGCTAGGTCATGGTTATTTTGAGATGTTATTTCTAAGTCCCTTTATCATCCAAAGGAGGATCGTTAAGATTACCTTGCTGTTGTTGAGATTGCGAAATGGTCTTAATCTTCCTAGGCACAGAAGACAAAGCAGGAAGGAAAATAGGGGAAAGATTGTGCCTGAGGCCCCCACCTCTATTCAAAGAAGGATTTTCCAAGTTGGCATAAATGGATTCCTTGACCCCTCTTTCAAACCACTTAAACCATCTCATCAAACCATCTCAAAAATAACCATGACTTAGCCCCAGGTGTAAGGTCACACAGCAACATATTTAAGGATTCCCTTACTAACTTTGCTCAGACTGAAGAAGCTCCTTGGATAAGGAGCGAAACGTTTCCACTGAGAAAATAGAAATCCAGTTGACATGATTCAAGCTACAGACTGTTCCACCTGGATGACTGAGAACCTTCATCGACATATTGTTGGTATTATTGTTTTGGTGTATTCTGTTACATGGCTATCATGCCTGGTGGCCTCCAAGTGCTTATTTGGAAAAGGGCCATGAGAGAAATTCCATTTTTATGTCCTCCTAGCAGACTGAATTTAAGAGTTGGAAACCAAGCACCCAGGAGAGATCTGGGGAGATGGTATTCAATGAATAGGAAATTCACACCCACCCCGGGTATCTGTGTAAGAAAAGTGTGTGCCAAAAACCTCACACCCCTCCCCATGAGAGTTTCTTCTCCTTTGAAAATAAATTGGAGAGTGATTTATGTCCCATCATATTGAAGGTGAATGATTAAAAAGCTGTAGTCCTCACCCTGGTAATAGCAATTTTTCAAAATGGGGATAATAACCTGTGTTGATAGCACTAGTTACATCACTAATCTCCATGTAATGCATCATACTGAAATGTTGTTTTTATTTTTAAAAAGAAAATTGATGAGTCAACTAGCTTTTTTGTTTAAGATTCTTAAGATACAGTTATGTAGATATTCGAGTCCCAATTAAGCAGTGGGGAGATTCAATTGCATGCCATAGAAAAAGGAAAGATTGCATAAGTAACCCAGCAGTAATATAGCAGTAATATTAGTCTGGCTTGCAAGAATCAACAACTAAAATTCTACAGGCACATATACAATCCAATAACAGAATGTTTCTGTTTTGTCTTAGTCTGATATATTTTCATCCATGGTCTTCTTTCTCCCTCTCCTTATTTCTTAACAATTAGGAACTTTTTGAAATTTTCCTCTCAGGTTTGGAGCTCTGAATTATTGAATCTTGTTTCTCATGGGGAAATGATGCAATAGGAACCTTATGTTTTCCCAATATTTTTCCAATTCTCAGTTTTGTAGGATTTTGAATGTACAGAGTTGTCTGAAGTTTTCTTCTAAAGCAGAGCTTTCCAAACTTTTCATGTTGGTGACACACTTTTTAGACATGCATCATTTCGCGACACACTCTTACAGCAGGGCACAAGGCAGGCACTAGGACCTGTGCGGAATCACAGCAGGTTTGGAGGCAGCAAGGCACAAGGCAGGCACTAGGACCTGTGTGGAGTCCTGGCAGGGCTCGGAGGCAGCAGCAGCCATGACACACCCAGACACTGCAGCCGACACACTAATGTGTCCCGACACACAGTTTGGAAAGCTCTGTTCTAAAGTATTGTGCAAATGGCCCTGGCCTTTTAAAATTCCTCACCAAATTGGATAACAGGAACATTGGGGGAGAATTATTTTACTGGCTATGATGGAGGAGATGCTATTGATCAATTGGGAATTGGTGTCGAGGTTCAGCCAGTTATGATGGGGCTGCATTGCCATTGAAAAAGCAGGCTCACAATGAGTACTCCTTGTTCTTCAACTGTCACTGGATTTCTTGGGAACAGCTATAGCAAGAAGAACATTTGCATGATTACAGCTATTGGGCCCACTGGTTTTGCAAGTTATCCACACCCCATTTTATGTTTATTGACTTGATGCTATGATTAATCTTTCCACCTATGGGGAATTTCAGGACTCTTGACTCTTACAAGGCACTCAACCTGGGATTGCTCATTGGTGCAAGATCTCAGGATCTGTGAAGGAATGTAGTCATGATCTCTGGAATGAGGAATGAGTAAGTGAACTTTAAAGGGGGACAGGGGAAATTTAGAAAAGATTACCCGGTCCTGAGAAAGAGGAAAGCACAAGGAAGAAAACCAAAATAAGGACAGGCTTTCAATATTCTGTTATTCCACCCTTCAAATATAAAGATCATTCCTGGTTATCATTTCGATGGGAGACCACTAAGAAATACCAAAATAGTGTACCATACTGGCTTGTCAAAAATATAACCCAGAAAAAGGCAATTACATACCACTTCCATATTGTTGCCAATAAAACTACATGGATGTGTACATAAAATCACTGGAAATTGAACTGGATTTGAAGGAGACCTTTACCTTTGGGATCCACTGCAATGTTGCAGATATAATGAAATAAACTTCCAAGATATATAATCAGAAAAAAAATAAAGTGAGAAATGCCCTGGGGCATTATAATTTAAAGCATCTGCATGCCAGCACAATGAATACATAAAATGAAATTAGCCTTTCATCCTAGTTTGAAAATACACCATACTAATAGATGAGAATGTGGGAAGTTATGTGATTAAACAGTGATGCATGGTGCTTGAGTAGTTACCATCCTTTTTTCATGAACACATAGTTACATCCTTTGAAAAATGTCTTAGATTTAATTTTATTAAAATAAGAGTGCCTAATTTTGTCCTGGTATTTTATAAGTGTTCTTTGTTCTAATCTGGGACATAGCCACAATTTTATCACTGTTTCTGGAAGAAAAGAAAAATCTAAATTAAAATGAGTAATATGTACTTATATTACAACATAACATGTGAATTTACATAGATTATATTCACAATAATGAATGTTACCCTTCTCAAAAATCATTGGTACTCAACATTTCTATATAAATATAATAGCCCTTTAATGGAATGATTCTGAAATTGGTGCACTTGCAGTTGAACATTTGATTATTTCCTCTTGAGTGTCAGTCAAAAGTATAAAAGGTAAAGGTAAAGGTTCTCCCCGCACAGTTGTGTCCGACTCTAGGGGTTGGTGCTCATCTCCGTTTGATAGCCAAAGAGCCAGCATTGTCCGAAGACACTTCTTCAGTCATGTGGCCAGCATGACGTGTGCAGAACACAGTTACCATCCCACTGAAGTGGTACCTATTAATCTACTTGCATTTTCATGCTTTCGAATTGCTAGGTTGGCAAGACCTGGGACTAGTGCGGGAGCTCACTCCGTCACGCAGGGCTAGGGATTCGAACCTCCGAACTTGTGATCTTCCGATCGACAAGCCTGGCATCTTACCCACTGAGCCATCGCACCACATTTAGTCAAAAGTATATAGTCTAAATTCACATTTGCTTGGTCAAAAATATATAGTCTATCATTTGTGTTACTTAAAACTATACAATGTTTAGATTATAATTTATAGACTAAATAAAACAGCAAAATAACTCCTGCATTATGCTTATTATTTAATAATAAGAGGGGAGGGGAGGGGAGGGGAGAGGAGAGGAGAGGAGAGGAGAGGAGAGGAGAGGAGAGGAGAGGTAGTAGGGGAAGAGAAGGAAAACAAAAAACTGAGAAAAAACCTAACTGAGGCTGAGAAAGAAAAGGTAGTATGCCAAAACTTTGCTAATGAAAAGCCGATGGGTGTTACAATGCTACTTATAGTGCATTGCTACCTACAGTGCCATTATATTGACCACCAGGAAACAGGCACTATGTGACCAGTTCTGTCCTATTTGGGACTCATCAGATGTAGGTAGCCAGACATTATTTTATAGATTCAAACATTCTATAGGGAACTAAATTAATGGACTTTTGTACTTTAGATGGTTATGCACAGTGTATTAGCACTGGTGCTTGGTGGTGGTAGGAAGTGTCAGGGAGATAACTGGCGGAGAAGGAGGGGGCTCCCTCTAGGGGGAGAAACGCATGCGTAGTACTGAATTGCTTTGTTTTCCTCCCAAGAGGCTAAGGAAGGCCCCGCCCTGATTTCTTGGACCTTTTCTCTGAGTATTACCAGTTCATTTTAGTTTAGCTGGATTCTGTCTAGGAGAGTAGGACAATAAACATTAGAGCTTCAACTTCAAGTCTCAGCGTGTTTTCCTTCACTCGAAGTCAGGACAGGAAGGGACATCTAGGAGCAATCAGAATGGCATTTACAGTTGACCTTAAGCTCTTAGAACACAGAGATAAGAAAATTACTTTATCAGTCGAAGAGAAATTACATTATGTCATGTTCCCATGTATGGGATTTTCATGACTTCTGCTCCCCCTCTTTGGGGGGGGGGTGGATTTCTGGAAAAACAACAGTTAGCCCTTCAGTTCTGCATTCTGGGGAAAAGAGGTGGAAGCCACGCTCAGCGACCCCACCTTAATGAATTCATAAAAGGGGTAGGAATTTTGCTTATTCGATTTTCAAGATTGTGTGTCCTAACCTTTTATTTCTTGACATTAAACCAGATTAATGAAGTTCCGTGTGAATTTTGCTTTCCTGGACATGCTCTGCTGTTAGGCACTTGACAAGAGCTAAGCTGACATTGGTCCCTATTTCAGTTTCTGTAATGACTGGCTGCATAGCATCAAATATTTTAGGTTTAGATATTCAGGTCAAATGTTTTCCTGAGGGGAAAAATGTGTGCACGCACACACAGAGAGACATTATGATTTTGAAAATATTCATTTTTAGCACTCTGATTTCTCTGTGAAGCTTTTCAGCCCCCGTTTTAAGTTAAGTTTGAACGGAGTGTTGATTTTATTTTTAATAAAATTTATTTTAAAAATAATTATAATTGTGTGAGGGTGTTTGTGTGTCTGTGTAACACAGTATTTATAATATAGTCCTCATAATGACCCATTGCATAGTGCCAAATTTTTTAGGTCAAATGTTTTCCTTGGGCAGTGAAAGTGGGGCTATGCTTTCCCTGATGGCGTTAATTTTTCTCATTTCTAGATCAGTCTCTAATCCTAGCCAATCAAAGATCATAGCGTCATCAAAATAATACCATGACGTGGCACAGCTAATATTGTTTCCTAAAATTGGCTAATGGAACACTGTAAATGAATAGGTGAAGGTTTTATTTTGTTTTATTTTTAGTAATTGAAATTGTTGTAGGAAAGACAATTCGCCTTGGCTGAGTTTTAATCACCAGTTTAAACTAAGGGTTTGTATCAAATGACTGCATATTTAAAAATTGGGTCATGGTATGCATAAATTATTTTGTTGTCTATTTTCTAAAATACACAGAGGTTCTTCACAATGTGAAGGAAGTTACTCCATTTGCTATTTAGGCTTTGTAGGTATTGTCAGCCGCATAGGTTATTTATATTTCAAAGAATACTAGAGGAGGATGCATTTATCTCTTGCATTAAGATTCAGGAAGTTTGTTTAGTTTTAGCATGGCTCGGGGGCAAAACTGAGCAAGCCATGCTTCCCCAAGATAATTTGTCTCCTAATTGCTATTCGCTTGCTGAAATACAATTAAAGCTATTGCCCTGATATTAACATCAACATCTTGATTGCCTTATAGAAATATGAATATGTATTCTTTTTCTGCTCGTAAATCTTTCTTGCTAACTTTCTCTGAACATTAAAATCTTAACTAAGGAGAAATCTTTAATCTCTTTGAACAAAGATGTTTAAGGAAATACATGGTTATCCTGAAGTAGAACAGGTCTGGCATTTCAAGCCAAGTTGGTTGGAATAACTCTAAGTCTGGACTTAGGTTTCCAGAAGTCTCATACCAGACAAAAGGTAATACGTAATACCAAGGATGCAATTCATGCATCACACTTTTCAAATTTGCTTCAGACTTTTGTCTGGAGACACAGCATGCAAGATGTATGGATGGTGTAGGATGTCAGTTCCTAAATGATCTGTGCCTTTCAAATAAATGGGTGGCTTGGAACTAGATTTTACCATTTTACCAAATTTGGAACCAGGGACTGAAATTAATTCCATCATCAATGCAACTAGGAGTGACTTTCGACTTTCACAATATGGTCTAGCAAAAGTGTTGTACTCTTTAATTAAAAACTGGAAAACCAATCAATAGAATGTTCTTACCAGTCTAAACCAACTATTAAAAGGGTTCCAAAAATTAATGTTTGAAATGTTGGAACAGAGATTCCTCCTCCTCCTCCTCCTCCTCCTCCTCCTCCTCCTCCTCCTCCTCATCTTCATCTTCATCTTCATCTTCATCTTCATCTTCATCTTCATCATCTCCTCCTCTAACCTTACATTTAGTTAAAATTTCCTAAGTTGGATACCATCAAGATGCACTGAGACTACACTTCCACAATACCATGGCCTCCAACATCAAGAAGGTACCAGGCTGGGGAAGCATTCTCAGGAAAGGAACAGTACAAAAACAAGGAGTCTTCTGGCACCCAGAATGTTTTATTGCATAGGTTTTTCTGGGTTATGGTACATTTTATTAGCTGGGTGGATAATATCCCTGAGACAAACTGCAATCCAGCTACCACTCTGGAAACTTGCAAATGTAAGAAAAAGAGTATTTTAATGTATAGTCAGCAACGGCAGCCTCTGAGAAATACTGTAGGTAAAGGTTTGCATTTTAGTTCCAAATGACTCAGCCTAGCCAGTAGCAATGACTGTTGAAGTCCAAAATATTTGGATGGGGCCAGATTGCCTAACCTTGGAGTTCATTAAGCTTCTCAGTTTCATCTCCACATTATTTGCATGCCTGTAAAACTCCAGTACACCCTTGCAGCCTTGGTGATGCTTGTGTCCAATTCCCTTTTGTGATGAAGCCATCATTTCATTCTGACAGCCTACCAAGCCCCCCTCTCATAGTTATTTGGTTTTTATGGCACAAAAGGTGCCTCCCACCCCTAATTTTCATTTCAGAGAATGCAGCGACATCCTGCTGTGTTACATATGAATTTTCTTTCTTTAACGTAATTTGACACTGAATACATTTCTAGGTATGAAATACAGTATCAATAAATTGGAGCATGGGCTCCAGTGAGTTGTTTGCTCAGCAATGGATTCAGTCATTTTGCACTTGGCTCAAATTAATTTCTGATTTTTTTGTAATTTCTTCGATAATTATTCTCCATATTAAATCGTACATCTGAAAAATAAAATTGCAGATTTTTAAAATGATTTGAAACAGTTCCCTAGTTGAAATCATCCAAACTGATACAAAAAAGGCATTACCTTTTCCATTATTTTCATCAAAGGAACTAAATACACAAAAACCTACTGCATGTATTTTATCATCACTGTGACATGCTTTGCATCCCATTAAAGATATGCCAAAATTTCTCAGAAGGCTTCATTTCCTTTTTCAACCATAGAAAACAAATGCCACTTTACAGAATATTCTCCAAAGATTCTCCACTGTTTTTGGTTTTCAATTAACATGAGTGGTCTTCCCACCAGTCAAAGTCTTTAGAAAATGACTACTTTCAGGAGAATTTTGGAGGATGAAAATGGTGTTTAGGCTGCTATCATAGCTTATCTTCCTCTTGGCATCAGTGAAATGAAAGAGAAACATCAACAGTTAAGAAAGAAAGAAAGAAAGAAAGAAAGAAAGAAAGAAAGAAAGAAAGGAAGGAAGGAAGGAAGGAAGGAAGGAAGGAAGGAAGGAAGGAAGGAAGGAAGGAAGGAGGAAGAGGAAGGGAGGAAAGAAAGAAAGAAAGAAAGAAAAGAAGGAAGGAAGGAAGGAAGGAAGGAAGGAAGGAAGGAAGGAAGGAAGGAAGGAAGGAAGGATCCCCCCCCCTGCTTACTCCAAAATGCCTTTCAGAGACTCTCTAGTCTCCTGGAACATATGATGGAATAGGCTCTCAAAATTATCTATTCTATTTGACCACAGATTAATATCAAGATAAAGTGTATGTTCAGAGAAGTCATTATTTATTCCAGATATTTTTCCCCTGAGTCTTACATAGGACATATGCAAATTCTACAAATAGTCTGGGTTGGGCAGGAGATTACCTTGACTGGTGAACAATTGATGGTCCTTTTCTCTGTTGTTGTTTAAAGTATACCCCTGCAATCACTTGTGATATGAAGGAACTCTTTCATCCAGCTGCTTCTTCCTAGTCCCCTGACCCTGTGACATTACTGTCTATTGCCCAGTCAGGTGGTCATTGTGAGAAGAAAGAGGATGAAAATGAGGTCTTGTGCTTCTGCAAACATCTGCAATGATTTAAAAAAAAATCAGGAAAGGGTTATCAATATGACCTCTCTGCTCCAAGTGTTGGATGGAATTTGGTCTTTCTTCTTCTTTTTCTCCACTTTGAAATCAGTTTCCAAATCAGGTAAATGCAAAGTCTGCAAGTATTTGGCATATCACCAGCACAGATCTATAGGCAACTTGCACTGGAGTTCTGCATTCATTTATTCCTTCCTTTTAAGGGTTCTTGTTAAGATGAGTTAGAGATGGGTAATAAATTCTCACCCTAGGATGTGGAGCAATAAAGAAATTATGGCTAGTTGAAAACAAGAATACCATTGAAGACAGAACTGAAATTAAATTAGATGTGGGCTTCATACCTGTGAATTCATCCAGACTCATTAAAGAAATTTGAATTTAAAGAAAGAAATTTTCAGCTGACATGCCTCTGCCACTAGAACACAAGGGTCCCAGGTCCATTGTGGAAATTATGCCACAGGTTTTGCTTTCATTCCAAATTCCTATTTTGAAGATGTGAAGTGATCAAACCATCACATTTGCTGTGGGCAATTCTGATAGGATGTACGCTGGCTTATAGGGAAAAATCAAGGCGCAAGAGTAAACAGACAGAGTGCAGCTTGTAAAAGCTATAAAATCTTTACTATAAATAAAGGCAGAGTTGAATATACATTGTACAGCATTGTAAAAAGGTAAAACAAAACTTACAAGTAGAGTATACACAGAAAATGCACATGTGGTGGCTTCCACTGTATGACAGATATGAAGGAGCATATTGACATGGCATCACACACATAGCCAGGTATAGCTCACACTTCTATTAGTCCACAGGAGCAAAAAACACAAACATGGCTGAAAGACACAAGAAGTCAAGAAGCATAGAACACCATTTTGCATGGTTAGATATTCAGTTCTTCCAGCTTTCTGATTGACTGGAAGTTAGGTGTGACACACACCAGGCCTAAAGCATAGGCCATAGCACATAGCATGACCTGCTATTGGGTGGCAGTGCTGCATCTAAGCAAGCATGTGATCTCCACCCTCCCTTGCTCTACACAGAGCAAGGCTTCCCATGGAAGCATCATGGGAAACTGTTCCCATGGGTAGGTTTAGAGACTAGCCATAACATTGCATCACATGGTGCCATCTAGCTACCTTCATATCTATAGAAGATATGGACACAGCCAATCAGAGCTATGAGAAAGCTTCGCTGGTAAAGAAAACAATTTGCAAATTTCACATGAGAAATCTGACAAATTCATCATTTTTGGATCCAAGAATAACAATGCAGTGCTGAATCTCTGTTTTCTAGCAGTAATAGAATTTTAAAGACAAGAGGAGCTGACCCTTGGAAAAAAGCCCAGTCGTTCCCCATCTGTAACTAGTGTGTATTTCATTCAAATTGCATGACATTTTCAGTCATTCTACAAGCCCTCTAAAGGATCAGATCTGTCAAATATAAGATGGACAGTAAATGAGCTTCATCTTCTCTAAGCATTGCACCACTCATGCAGATGCACAGCCTAACTGCTTTCTAATTGTAAATACAAAGAAGTCTGTGAATTAACATGACACCTTTTTAGTGGTAGCAAAGCAAGTCATCGTTCTGTTAGATGCAAATGTGCAGGGTCAGATTTTCCCCTCAGACTCTTAATTATATTGCTTTCTATGTTCAGATCTGAGGATTCCATGCATGAATTATTACAATCCCTCTAGTTTGGTGGAAAAGATGTATAGCTAACAGATACAGACTGTCATGCCGTTCATGGGGAACAAATATTTTACTGAATGTGTCAGACTAGCTTCTGCTTTGGTGTGATTACTAACATTGATTTTTGTAGTTCAATCTATCAGACTCCAAGAATGTCGATCGCAGGAGATCATGCATATGTGAGCTAGGATAGGCTCTTCATTGCTTTTCTGCCAAACCAAATTGGGCTGTTGCTTTAATAGCCTCAATGTTTTGCTACCAGTGAGCTAACCCAGAGTAGAAATGCTGGTGACTGAAAAGCATCTTCCACAACTTCTGAGGGCAAGGAGGCTGCACGAAGGAGCAGAGGGCAGGTCATATAGCAAAGAAAGTTCCATCTGCTCCTCAGCACTCGGCATCCATCACCTGAAGGATCTGCTTAACTCTACCTGATGGTGGAGCTGGCTCTGTGAAAATTGAGCTCATATCTTGTTTCTCAATGGAGAGGTGGTTTGGATAAACCATTACGTTGAGTCATTATCTTAACAAAGCCTTAGAGACCAATAACAGAACCTGGACCACATACTTTATATACATGTTATATGAAGTTACTAAAAAAAATTAAAAAAAAGATTGGGTTGGTCTCTGTCCCTATGTTCTGGCTTCTCTTACTTCAATAATGGCAGGGAGCCATAACAATGCTGTTTTTTGTGCCAGTTGCCTAACCTATTGTCAAGGTAGTGCCAGGAGAATTTATTCTCTTTCTCTCTGTTTTTCAACTATTCTCATTCAATTTAATCTCTCTCTCTCTCTCTCTCTCTCTGTGTGTGTGTGTGTGTGCGCGCGTGCGTTTAAGGAAATGGTAAGGAAATTGTCCTGATTTTGAGATGGTCAGCTACTTATGATTTGGCTTTTGACTTTCATTGTACAAAAGTATCTCCATTAGGCTGCAGCCTCTCTAGCATACTACATTTCCATTAACTCCCAAATGGTCAAATGTTTCATATAAATCCAAAGGAAATATGTAAGAAAGAATCTCTGCAATGGTGCTTTTTCCAGTCAGTGGAGAATAACTAGGGAAGCTAGAGAAAAATAAAGAGCTGTATACTATACCAGCATCTTTAACTATAAAGTAAAACACCACCAAAATAAATTCTAAAGAATTTCCACAGCAACACAACAATGATGTAGAAAAAAAAAAGAATTCTCTCTCACAGGGTAAGAAAGCTTCATGGTATTGAATTACATTTTAAAAGTGACGGTGATATTTGTATCCCAATTGCTAAATTGCGCCAGTTGCACCCCTTCCTGGATCGAGAGGCCCTCCGAACAGTCACTCATGCCCTTGTCATCTCTCATATAGATTATTACAACACGCTCTACATGGGGCTACCCTTGAAGAGTATCCGGAAGGTTCAGCTGGTCCGGAATGCAGCTACACGGGCAGTTACGGGTGCTATAAGATCAGCACATGTAACACTGCTGCTCCGCGAGCTGCATTGGGTACCAGTTTGCTTCCGGGTCCAATTCAAGGTATTGGTTATCACCGTTAAAGCCCTACATGGCATGGGACCAGGGTATCTGAGGGACCGTCTCATCCCGATTACATCTACCCTCCCCACCCGGTCATGCAGGGAGGGCATGCTACGGACCCCGTCAATAAAAGAATTCCATCTAGCGGGGTCCAGGAGGCGTGCCTTCTCTGCGATAGCACCTGCCCTGTGGAATATCTTGCCCCCGGAGGTGAGGCAGGCGCCCTCCCTCCTGGCCTTCCGGAGGTCTTTAAACACCTGGTTCTGCTGCCTGGCTTGGGACAAAGGAAGTGATAGTTCCTCCTGGGGGTGGTTAGATTAGTAATAACCTCCTTTTAAGATCTTTCCATCCTCTGGATTTTTATATTTCTATTTATTATGATATTGTATTTTAATGATTTATAGGTTTTTTAATTTTAATATTTATTGTAAACCGCCCAGAGTCTACTGCGGTAGAGATGGGCGGTGATAAATTTGATTAATAAATAATAAATAAATAAATAAATAAATTGATCTGAGAACTTCATGACTGAATATTTAGCAATGGGAAAACAAAAAGGACATGTACTTAGTTTGATAAACTGTGCAGCAAAGTTAAATAACACAACACCATTCATTATGTACTGGGTAATTAAGCCATAATATGTTTTGTTTTGTTCTTTGATTATTATATTATGGGATCCAAATTACTGTGATGGGTAAAATCACCATGATGCAGAAATCCAACCAATTATTGAATAAACTCTTAACAATCATTGCTAGTGTAAACAGATAGCCACTCCCTAAGGGACTTTACAAGTTGAATCAAAGTTTTTCTTTGATAATCTCTGGGAAGTTTGTGATGGAGAGCTGCAAAATGGGGACTAGGAAGTTTCAAGTTGTCTTTGGGTGGCAAGTTGTCCATACCAACCCTAAAATTTGATGGCAATTGCAAGGCTTATTAAAAAGTATTGGCGTTTTCCATGGTAATGTATTTTTAATAGTACATGAGCATCCTGTTTATGTTCCGTTAATTAGCTAAGCTTTTTCCATATGCATATCTTTTGCTGGACAATTTCATACTTGGAATTGCCAATGTGTTGTTTTAGTGCATTAATAAATCCATCAAATATTGTTCACCTGTAAGTAATTATTATTATGATTATTTATGAAAGAAGACCAACTGAGCAGAGGTTATAAATAATAATCCATGTGCAGAAAATAAATATGATCCATGTGTCAGCATATCTTGTCATTTGAGGCTATGAGGAAGTGCTGCTGTTGATTATAAATTAACAATAGCAAGGTGATCACTAATTTATGATGCAGTCAATGCTACAGCTGTGCGCACATGGTCTCAAACTATTCCCACTCACTACTGTGCTGATATCTATCATCCGGTTCCAGAAAAATGCTTCTTTGTGTGTTTCAGAGTTGTTAAATTGTTTTTATTGTTGTGTCACAGAGAAGAGTGTGTCTTTCCACATTTTGCAGCCCCCCTGGCTGCTGAAACTTCCTGATCAGATCCAGATCCAGATCCAGATCCAGATCCAGATCCAGATCCAGATCCAGATCCAGATCCAGATCCAGATCCAGATCCAGATCCATACTTTAGTACCATGGACCAGCCATAATAACAAAATACATATATACAATATATCAATTAAGTAGGCCATTGCTCAAAGTACCAAGCATAACAACTGCAAACTACTGTAAATGTACTGTATCTGAAAAGCTGCTACTGCATTGTCAGGGCAATTATGAAAAATATAGCCATTTTCTCAGAAGCAGCTGAAATAAAGAAAGATACATAGCTAGCTCATCTTGGCTGGTCCCAAAATTAGGTAAGCAGGGTTGGTCATGACTAGTACTTTGATTAAAATCACCAGAAAATCCCAGAATATTTGGGAAGAAGGTGGTAACTACCCTCTTACATCTTATTGCCAAGGAAACAACTATATCCATGGACTCACCAAGATTCAAATTTGATTCAAGGGAGACTTTACTTTTATATAAAGTTCATCCATCCTGTCTGGCTTTTTCACTAACATTGGTCTTATACTCATGAGATAGGAATCTCTGTAAAATAGCAACATGAAAGTGCATATCTCACAATCTCTATTTTGTCCATTTCTCAAGGGCAGACATTCTCAGAAAATGGAATTTTCTTCCAACAAAGCCAAAGGTAAACATTACATCTTGCCAGTGGAAAAGCTTTTCATCTGACTTCCTAATGTGGAAAAGCCCCACAGAGTTCCCTCCTGAGGCTTTTCTTAGGATTTAATTTAACATAAACAAATATATTTTGCTAAGCATTGTACTGCCAGTCTGTTCTCCGCAGGGAGGGAGTCATCTATAAAGTCCATATTTTGTGGTTAACTGAACAAGACTTACATGATTATTCTCATCACACTAAAGAACTATTCTAAAACACAATTACATGTACAAAACACACATATACATGAAACCCACCAAGGTACTTAAGAACATACACAATTGGTTGACCTTAACAACTAAATGGTGACTATTTTAGAATTTATTTCTCTTGAAACAAATGATTCCTAACCTACAGACTAACTCCAAGCTAGAGGTGACTGTTTGATTTCAATCTTTCTTTAGTTTTAGTAATTGAAAGCATTGCACATTGGAGTCATCCTTCAATATGTATATGTATATGTATGTAATCAGCAATCTGTGAAGTGTGGTCCCAAATCATGCTAGTGACCTCCAAAGGCTGAGTGTGGATTTGAACCGAATCCTAGTCCAGGACCCTAAATTGCTCTGTATTTGGCACAATTACGAGGCAATTTCCCACCATTTTATTATATATTTAGTCTGTGAATCTATTCACTTTTGTGTTTTATTCCCTCTTAAATAGGGGTTCATTATGGCATATATGTTTGTGTGTGTGTGTGTGTGTGTGTGTGTGTGTGTGTGTGTATGAATAAATGATTTATATTGCAAGGTACCTACCTGCATTTTATGGCATATGTTTGTATGTGTGTGTGTGTGTGTATGAATAAATGATTTATATTGCAAGGTACCTACCTGCATTTGTGCTTCAATTAATATTACATAAAAAGCATCATTTCAAGACAATTTTAATAGATTCAAACTGGATTGGTCTTTCTCTCCCCCCCTCTTTTGATAGACACATTTAAACTGGTATTTTAGAGAAGGTGGGGGGGAAGCCATGAAGGAATTGGAAAGCCTTGCAGATTGTATACCCTCACGGCATGACAAAGTACTTTGGGAAGAAAATTAAAGAAAA
Source organism: Charina bottae (assembly GCA_023362775.1). Taxonomy (NCBI): domain Eukaryota; kingdom Metazoa; phylum Chordata; class Lepidosauria; order Squamata; family Charinaidae; genus Charina; species Charina bottae. Next base: position 10,403,783 of record JALMGJ010000015.1, read on the forward strand.
GTGTAGAATTTCAAATATGTTGGGTCTATTTTGGAAACAAAGACAGATGATTTACAGCTCAGGAATCTAAAGAAAAATTTGAATGACATGAATTTGGAACGTCAGGTCAAGACATACTTAACCACAGGCAATATGTGGAAAAAAGATTCCTTTTTTTATGTTTTTGCTTTACGAGAAGCTTCTTCTATGCAGATTTTTCTGTTTGTAGAAAATCATCTTATCTGGGCAAGGAATCCACTTTGAATCTGTTTATCTTATAGCAAATCATTTGGGAATTGTTATACCTGAATAAGCAAATGTAAAACAGCTCCCCTGCCTCAGACAATCATAAATAATAGTCCATCATTCAAATATACATGCACAATTAAGGGGGGAAAAATCAACAACCAGGAATGGTCATAAAAATAAACAATCTTTTTATTTATTTATTTGTTCGACTTATATCACCGCCCATCTCCCCCCACAAGGGGACTCTGGGCGGTTTACAACAAAGTTAGTTATTAAAAACATATAAAATACAATATACCATTCTGAAATAAATTAGATATAAATATGTAAAATCCAAGAGGCTGTGATGTTATATTTAAAAGAGCTCTACGGCGCAAGCCACCCCAAGAAGAGCTATTACCCTTCCCATCCCAAGCGAGGTGGCAGGGCCAGGTCTTCAATTGCTTTTGGAAGGTCAGGAGTGTGGGGGCCTGCCTCACCTCCAGGGGGAAAATGGTCCAAAGGGCGGGTGCCACTGCCGAGAAGGCTCACCTCCTGGACCCCGTCAGATGGAACTCTTTTATAGATGGGATCCGTAGCAAGCCCTCTCTGCATGACCGGGTGGGGCGGGTCGATGTTCTGGGGATGAGACAGTCCCTCAGGTAACCTGGTCCCATGCCATGTAGGGGTTTAAAGGTGACAACCAACACCTTGAATTGGACCCGGAAGCAAACTGGTAACCAATGCAGCTCGCGCAGCAGAGGTGTCACATGTGCTGATCTTGGGGCACCCATAACTGCGCGCGCAGCTGCATTCTGGACCAGCTGAACCTTCCGGATACTCTTCAAGGGTAGCCCCATGTAGAGTGCATTGCAATAGTCTATATGGGAGATGACAAGGGCATGAGTGATTGTACGGAGGGCATCCTGGTCCAGGAAAGGGCGTACCTGGCATACAACTCGAAGTTGCACAAACGCCCTTCTGGCCACGGCTGCCACCTGCTCTTTGAACAGGAGTCGTGAGTCCAGAAGGACCCCCAGGTTCCGCACTGAGTCTGAATGGGGCAGTGCCACCCCACCCAGGTCTAAAGAAGACAACTCCCTGGATCCCCAGGCACCATCAATCCATAGCCACTCCGTCTTACCAGGGAGTAACTTATCACCTTTTTCCCCAAAGGTGTGCACAACAATTCTGCTGCACTTTTTCTACCCATTGTCATTTAATCTTATGAAAGACAATTTGATGTTGATCCCCCCCAGGGGAAAAGAAAAAGCTGAAATTGTGGGTGGAGTGTAGTATTCCTGCATTTAGTTGTAAGGTGGCCATATTGTACATATGAATGTCCCCTTTTCTCATGCCTTCCCTGGTCTCCTGTACTTACCTTAAGCTCCAAGGCAAAAATATCATAAGGAAATGCTTTCCCTGGATCTGTTTCAGCTTGAGAAGTGTGACAGCCAAGGAGATGCAGAGGGATATAAAAATGTGTGAAAGAAAACACCAGTAGTAAATCTGCAACAATTAATTTAAAAAAAAAAAACATTCACAAGAGAATTTTGAAATAAATTCTGAAGCACTTTGAGAATAGAACAGAAAACTAGGCACTTCTTTGATAAGGAAAAATATCTGCCTTGCCGTTTTGAGCAACCACAATGCTGCTTTTGGCCCATCATTTTTACCACTAATAAAGCCCATGAAATGATACAATAGAAAGCCCTATTATTTCCCTTTCATTTCTGAATGAGTGAAAACCGAGTTGAAAGGGACCTATTTTATTCAATTCCATTAATTCAAAGATAAATTTTGAAGATGGGAGCATCCAGAGCAGACCAGAATGATATCAAATTCAGAAGTGTGCAGCCATTACGTACTTTCAGCTGCAACATAAGTTCCAGCATTGACATGATGAGTTCACCATTTGCATTTCATCTTTTGCCCTTCCCTGCAGAAGTCCATGTTGGAGTTTAATCCAATGCTTCATCCAGGAAATAGCAGAGGTGTGCAAATTGCTAATACTGCTGTCCATTTGACTGTCTTCATTGCAGAATAAAATATACAGAACTGATTTTTCTCCTACACATTTTTTAAAATCATAAAACATCTTGTAACAGTTTACATTTGTAACATCTCATAACATTCAGAAGCTTTTTACACATTTCCCCTTAATTTATATAACTGTTGATCTAAATTGCCCAGGAACCTCTTTATTATTTTTTTAATTAAAAACCATTATTCTTCCATACTTTAATCTGTTAATTATCCTGATACAGGCTTTTTAAATACAAATTCCCCCAAAGGAAGTTTGTTTATAAACAACTAATGTTTGAAGTTTCCATGCAACTTTCATTTGCTGCACAGAGAAGTCTGTTGGGAATGAAACACACAATTTTTTTCCAGCAGAATTCATGGCACAGCTCTATTGCATTTCTAGCCTATTGAAGTTATGAAGATGACATGAAGATCTGGCATTAAGTTCTTGTCAATGAAAGCTAAATATGGTCTCACATGGTAACTTTGCAGTTGTATGGGATAAGCAAACATTAAATCAGTGTCTAGTGCTGATCTTGTTCAGCTCAACTCAGGGCAGGGCAGGTGATTCGTCTTGCTGAGTATTTATAATAGAATTTAAGTACCAGCCAACACCTCCTCTCTTGTAAAGAACATTTGTAAGAATTTCAAGTGCTTTAGGCTACTGGATGAAAGACTCTAGCATGTGCCTCTCAGTTATATTTCCACATTATTAGGTGAAGAAAGAAATGCTTACACAATTAAATCAATAGATCTGAGCCTCATGAGTGCTCTAATGGCTGCAAAGATTTGAAACTGTATTTAATGAATGCTCAGTCAAAAAACAAAACATGTTTTTATGCCCACTCAAAACAAATATATACCTGTTGGAAACTAGCTTAAAAAAACACGGGGAGAGAGAAAAACTGCAACAACAACAACAACAACAACCTCAACATCTAATGCAACATCAAGAGTCAAACCCCAGCCAGCCATTAAATGAAAAACAAACAATTAAATTATTTGTTCCTTTTAAAATAAGCAAGGTCAATTGATAAATTGTCATGGTGAAGTTAATAAAATGTTCTGTTTATTTTGAAAAGAATTCACCCAGGTTTGGTTTAATCAAAGAAAGGGGCCTTCTTGGTGTTTTTAATTGTTTTAATTTTAATTTAATTTTAATTTAATTTAATTTTATTGATTTGATTTTGCTGGAACTTCAAGAAGCACTAGAGAGAGAGAGATGTGTGTAAATCAATACAGAACTGAAAGGAGCAGTCATATTGCTTAATCAAGGATTAATCAGGGATCAGTACAGGGCTCTATAACTGAGAAGGCTTCCAAATTGAGTATATACATCTCCGTCCCGGGTGAAGTAAGTGATGCGGTCAATGCCTTATCTCAGTGCCTGGAGGCTGTGGGGGTCTGGATGGGGAACAACAGGCTTCTGAACCCTGGTAAGACGGAGTGGCTGTGGATTGATGGCCCCCCTGGATCCGGGAAGTTGTCATCTTTGGTTCTGGGGGGGGTTGCACTACCCCACTCGGATCCAGTGCGGAATCTGGGGGTCCTCCTGGACTCGCGACTCCTGCTCGAAGAGCAGGTAGCAGTCGTGGCCAGGAGGGCCTTTGCACAGCTGCGAGTTGTGCGCCAGTTACGCCCTTTCCTGGATCGGGAGGCCATCCGAACAGTCACTCACGCCCTTGTCATCTCCCGTATAGACTATTGTAATGCGCTCTACATGGGGCTACCCTTGAAGAGTATCCGGAAGCTTCAGCTGGTGCAGAATGCAGTGGCGCGAGCAGTTATGAGTGCCAGCAGATCGGCACATGTGACACCCCTGCTACGCGAGCTGCATTGGGTGCCAGTTTGCTTCCGGGTCCAATTCAAGGTGTTGGTGATTACCTTTAAAGCCCTACATGGCATAGGACCAGGGTACCTGAGGGACCGTCTCGTCCCGATAACGTCGACCCGCCCCACCTGTGCATGCAGAGAGGGCATGCTTAGGACCCCCTCAACAAGAGAATTCCATCTAGCGGGGTCCAGGAGGCGTGCCTTCTCTGCGATAGCGCCTGCCTTGTGGAATATTCTGTCCCCGGAGGTGAGACTGGCCCCCTCCCTCCTGGCCTTTCAGAAGGCCCTTAAGACCTGGCTCTGCCACCTGGCCTGGGACAACGGAGGTGGTAGTGCCTCCTGGGGTTGGCTGGCCTCATAGCTCCACGATCTATTCTGCGGGTCCAAGTCCAATTTGGATTTTATTTTATTATGTTTTGTTTGTGTTTTTAGATATTTTGTATAGTTTTTAAATTTTTATTTATTGTAACCCGCCCAGAGTCCCTTGCTTGGGAGATGGGCGGGGAATAAATTTGAAAAATAAATAAATAAATAAATAAATAAATAAATAAATAAAATATTAAAAGGACTTGCCCTGGGCCTCCTGACATTTTTCCCACTGGAAATTCTTGGTGGAGAAATAAATAAATAAAAATAAGAATCAGGACACAGTCCTACATCTGAAAGAGCTCATAATATAATAGCTTGCTAGGTTCCCCTTAAAGAATTTCAAAGGTAATATTTAAAAGCCATCCAGAAGTGAAGATGCTTTGATGCTGATTGATCATTGGTTTTGGTGATATTAAGATGATATTAACAGAGTTCCACAACCCTTTATCAATGGTATGAAAGATATACATGTGATTTTGACCCATGCGTGAAAAATTTCAGTTGTTACCAGAACGATATAGTTGTGAAGACAATGAATTTAGGTATATTCAGCTGCTGTGGCTTCTTGCTGACCTCTCCTCTCCTCTCCTCTCCTCTCCTCTCCTCTCCTCTCCTCTCCTCTCCTCTCCCGAAATGGATTCCTAACTGTACTTCATCTAATAGCAAACTAGACAGTGTTCTATCATTTAGGTGCTGCACACTGTCCTTTCAAACACTTAAGTAATATTAGATGCAGTTGGACACATACAATAATATAATATGTTTCTTTGGAGCTATGTCCCTGGCTACTCATTAAGATGTCAAAACCTATGATTCCAAAGCAGTTGCTAGAATGCACAGATAAGGTCAAATTCCCCCTGCCCACAAATCATGGCTCATACCTACATAATTACCTCTCTGGATTGAATCTGCCTACCCAGTGTGATTGGGAAGAGAGGGGTACCCGAAATCCCTTCTTTACTGGAATGCCATCTTCAGGGACCCCACAGGTCAGCTTTTTTAGATTTGGCCTCCCCTCTATGGGACAGCATATTCCTATACCCAACTGCCTTTCCTCTTATTGGTCTTCTGAAGGTCCATAAAGATTTGGCTGATTAGGGAAAGCATTGTGGAATTTGGAAGTTTGCCAACCCATATGCTGCTATGGTATGTTGGTTAGATTTTTTTTACCTTATTGATGTTTTAATCTTATGTTTTAGCATTTTGTAAGCTACTCAGAGTCTATGGGAATTGTTTGGCATAGAAGCCTCACTATTTTATTTTATCCTAAACTTTAAAAAAAAAGATAAAATACGATCTAAACATACAATCTAAAAATCTAAAAATATGATCTGAAAATTCCACAGCCGCTCAGTTCAAGCCTATCGCAAGGTTCAGGATACTGAACTCACTCACTCTAGCAATCACACTTAATCACCCACCTTCCCACAAAGATATAAGCCAAATTATACAGTATCTCTACCAATATGGTTCTACAGTTTATATCCTTTTGTTCTGGCATGGCATGACCATAAATTCACAAGCTGAGATGGTGACCTCTTTCCATACACCCATTTGTTGCTTGCTTCTGCTTCAATCTTCCAGTGAACCATTCAATGTTCTTCACTTCTCAGATGCTATAAAAGTTCATGCCTTCAGTCTTTTTTCCCCTTGGTATCATTGAATTCATGGCTCCTCCAAGAAACTTTGCCCCCCCCAAAAAAACAACAACAGTAATGGCTTTCATCATATGAGAATTGCCTAAATGACGTTAAAAGCAATGGAGACAGAAATCTGCATTTTAAATTCATCTTTCCTAATTACACAGTTTTTATACACACCATGTTCCCTAACATAATGTGTTACTGTATCTTTCCCCCCCAATATGTGCATTTTTGTAAATATTTGTGGGCTGGCAATGAAGAACTACATTACAGAATTTGGAAAAGTTGAGGACATCACAGTATAAACACATTCCGGTTTATGCCTAGTTTTGGAAATAGTACATGTTCAAAGGTTCTCTTCTATTTGTAGTTCTTACGAATCATAAACTGCTTTATTTCAAGCATATTTTAAATCAACTTTCAATGTTATTGAAAGTGTTGATATACCAGTTTTCTACCATAGAATAGAGGAAATTAAATCCACATTCTTTTTTTTTATGCCTCTATAAACTTTCCCCAATGGATATGTCTAGACAAACAAAGATAAAAATTAGATTAAGGTCTTTTCAGATGTTCAACAATGTATGTGGGCTAGAAAGTGGGTAAGTGATAGGGAGCACAAGCTATTCTGACTCTTTGCTCTCTGTGATCTTCACATGGTCAACACTTATTAAACAGAGTATGGTCCTGGATGATATGGTGAGCATTAGGCACAGGCTAGTTATGCATTTGTTCCATATCACAAAATGTCATGTGTTGATGTGCTCCATCCTAGGTTTACAAAGTGAAAGTAATTGAAAGAGGCAGCCAGCACATGAGTTACCAATCCCAGGAGCTGTGGTTGAAAGGTGCTAAGCATCCTCTTAGAAAATACAGTCAAAAATCCAGGTTAGGAGAATTTCCTTCCAGTGCTTAACAAAAGCAGTCTTTACATTCAAATGATCATGAGGACAGACTTCTTTACTGAACATGTAGAACATACAAAGTTAGAGACATGGTTGCAAAAATAGCCCATCCTCAGCCTCAACATATTTTCAAGCTCCTGCAGGTTCATTTGAATGCTTGATGAAAATAGGAGTGCAGCGCTAGCTTTGCACCTAATCTGAAAACAATCACTTGTACATGAGTGTAGCTGCTTACCTGCCAATGCCTTTTCATAAACATCCACAATAGTTACAGAAAGCAACATGAGTAACTCATGTGAAGTATGATTTGGTGGAACAGGATGAGTAACACAGTTCTTTATATTCACGATTGTCCCAAAAGTTTAAGAACATGTAGAACTTTAAGTGGCTTTCTGCATAGGCATCAATGTGACTCTACAATCTTTGAGAGCAATGGGCTCCATTGCATGTCTAATTTATAGAAAAAGCAGTAATAATTTAGAACACTTATATAATCTCATCAGCATGAAAGTATAACACTTAGTCTTTCCAAACATTTCCAGAATGATTTATAAATAAAGTAGAAGAGGCTTAGTACACAATACCCAATGCCTTATGTCTCTTAAATAAATTTGTGAGCTGTCTTCCTGAACATATTTATTTATTTGTGAAAATTATACAAAACTCAATCCAATTTGACTCTGGGCAGTTTACAGTAGAGATAATAAAATACAAGAACAATAATAATACAATAATAAATAGAATATATATATATATATATATATATATATATATATATATATATATATATATAGGGCCTGGTGGCTCAGCAGGTAAGATGCCAGGCTTGTCGATCAGAAGATCGGAGGTTCGAGACCCGAGCACCGTGTGACAGTGAGCTCCTGCACTTGCCCCAGCTCTTGCCAAACTAGCAATTTGAAAGCATGCAAATGCAAGTAGATAAATAGGTACCACTTTGGTGAGATGGTAACAGCATTCCGTGTCTGTCATGCCGGCCACATGACCACAAAAGCGTCTTCGGACTTTGCTGGCTCTTCATCTAAAAAACGGAGACGAGCACCGGCTCCTAGAGTCAGACACGACTGTGCAAATGTGTGGGGGGAACGTTTACCTTTATATCAACAAAAGAAAGCTAAGCCTAATCTAGGAAGGGTGAGGTGGTTAAGGACATTTGTAATGTGATTTTTAGTCTAGGATTATCTATTCACAGATGCCAGACATCAATTAATACTTCTGTACAAATAAAGTACTAAGGGGCGTGGTGGCTCAGTGGGTAAGACGCCAGGCTTGTCGATCGGAAGATTGCAAGTTCGGAGGTTCGAATCCCTAGCCCCACGTGACGGAGTGAGCTCCCGCACTAGCTCCAGCTCTTGCCAACCTAGCAATTCGAAAGCATGCAAATGCAAGTAGATGAATAGGTACCACTTCGGTGGGATGGTAACAGCGTTCCACGCGCGTCATGCCAGCCACATGACCGTGGAAGCGTCTTCGGACAACGCTGACTCTTCGGCTAACAAACGGAGATGAGCACCGGCCCCTAGAGTCAGACACGACTGCACAAATGTGCGGGGGGAACCTTTACTTTTACCTTTTACAAATAAAGTATGTATAATGATCCAACCCATAGCAAATTCCTTAAAGGAACCTTCACTGTACTACAATTTTGCAGTATCCAAATCTGGTTTTTGTTGTTGTTGTTAACAACTAGACTGCAAAACAAGAAAAATCAAGTGGCTCTTTCTAGCTGGCTAAAATGAATTTAAAATGTTTGATTTCTTTAAATCTTCTTATGAATGATTGAAAAACAGAAAAAGATGAACTAAGATTAATCACTGTTTTTCCATATAGCATCCTCTCTCTGCCCTGTTTTCCCTCTTTTCCTGTGGTGTTTTAAGACAAGTAGAATTCATAATGAAAAACCTGGAAGTTCCTATCTTCTTTAAACAGGGATCTAATTAGTTTATATAATTGATCTTCCTGCTACAGCAGGTGAACGAGGTAATTATCTTGTTTATACTAGGGGTGAGTCAGCAAATGTCAGAGATTTAATACTCACTATATTGCCAGGGAGTAATGGTTCTAAGGATGTGCAGCAATAGCAAGAAAGAGTTTGGACCAAATTCAAAAGTTCAAACTGCAATCAATGTTGCTCAGTCCAATTCAGAATTAAGACCAAATGCAGAACAAGATCCAGCAAGCTAAACCCTATTAATTTTGGTAGGAAATACACAAACAGGGTGCGTGGTGGCTCAGCGGGTAAGACACCAGGCTTGTCAATCGGAAGATCGCAAGTTCGGAGGTTCGAATCCCTAGCCCCGCGTGACAGAGTGAGCTCCCGCACTAGCTCCAGCTCTTGCCAACCTAGCAATTCGAAAGCATGCAAATGCAAGTAGATTAATAGGTACCACTTCAGTGGGTAGGTAACAGCGTTCCACGCACATCATGCGGCCACATGACCGTGGAAGCATCTTCGGACAACGCTGGCTCTTCGGCTAACAAATGGAGATGAGCACCGGCCGCTAGAGTCAGACACGACTGCACAACTGTGCAGGGGGAACCTTTACCTTTACACAAACAGCAGCGGAAGCATCCACAGAGGGAGTCAAAGGAGGCAAATCATGAAAGCGGCATCATACCGATGGAACCCAAACTCTGCCCCTCTTGTAAGTGCATTGTGGCATCACATGCATGTACAAAAGGGCACGGGGTAGGCATCATGACAGCTGAATATTGCTTTCATCATTTTGAGAGGGAAGACAAACTCTAATAAGAGGTTTTATAATGTACTTTTCATTCGTCTCTAGTAATTACATTTTAACATTTTGTAAATGATTGAAATTACATAGACATGTTAACTGATGTCTGCATTATAGACTTTCATCACCAGATTATTTGTCTTGGCATGCACAGTGAAATAGGGGAGTTCAGACATGCCTCACTCTATCCCTACATCAGGAATGACATATCCCAGATGTTGCAGCTCATGTCAGGGGCCAAATTTTAACACATAGACTAACCAACTAACCAACTAACCAACTAACCAACTAACCAACTAACCAACTAACCAACTAACCAACCAACAAGCTAGGGAAAGAAATTACTCTTAATTTAAAGCTTCAGAGGACTGTGGGTAGACCTTGGCATACATAAACTGACTGGGTTTACCAGATTTGGGCTGCAAGAACCTGAGTGACCAGATGGCAGATGACAAGTTATAGTTCTCTTGTCTCTGTGCTGCCACCTAATGGTTTTCTGGGTTCTTGCAGTCCACATGTATTATCCTATATACGCCCAAACCCAACATTTCTTAGGCTGTCCATTTGATCATAAATCTTGGTTCACTTGTTCAGAGAGTTACAGGCTATACTGCAGGGTAACCAAACTAACCAAAGATACCAAACAGAAGTTGGGAGTTATTAAGGAATTTCACAGTTGGTTTGGTAATATTTCAGACAAATTAGAAATTATTGGATAAGCTTAGAGGGACCTGGCATGAAAAGTTCCTTGTCTAAATGGAACACACCATGGAACCTGATGACTGCTGTGATTCTTCTTCAATGTTCTGCTTAGCTGGAATTTCTAATGAATCATTATTACAAATTAAAAATAATGTGGTATCCACACAGGGTGAGGTCTGTTTTCTGTTTTAGCTATGTGACAATTTGCATAATACTATAGGTCAAACAATTGGAAAGTGATTAATTGAATCAGTACTGGAAGTTGACATTCCTTAGGGGGTTGGATTACCAACAATAAAGCAAGCACTGGGTCTTTTGGGTTGTCTGTAAAAACAAACAAATATACATGTTTTCCATGTTCAAGTGTCATGGCAACTTCCATAAAACTGGGCACACTTGACAAGCAAAGAAAAAAAAATGAACTAAACATTTTAATAAAAACGTCTTTTCCCCCCCTCCCCCCTTTTTTAAAAACGAGCTTGTTCCTTGCAAATTTGGTTTCAAGGTCTTTTCTTTCTGTTTCTAAAGCAATTATCCTCTGGGCCTGTTCTTTTCTGCTTTGTATGATACAGGGCTAATTATTCTTCTGCTAATGAATGCTTGAAATGGATCCCATATGGTAGCATATGTGCCTTCAGATGGAAGCTTCATTTGAATAAAATAAGAAAATTCACCTCTTGGGATTTTCTTAAATTTTTCATTCTGTAACAATGATGAGTCAAATCTATCTCTTGAGGATTGGGACAGGCGACGTGACATTTATTACACGTACAAATATCATTGGGGTTTCAAGAATTTTCAAGTCCCCACAGGAGTGTCCTCTTGGAAAGGACATCTATAACACAGATTGGAATTGTCAGATTTCTCATATAGACCTTTCTAATTGATTGCTGGTTAAAATCCTTTGAAACAGTGCAAAGATTCTGTTCCTTTCCTTTTGTTTCATTCTGAAAAGCAAATAGTATCTGCAGAGCTCAATGGAATTGTTCTCCATCATTAACAGATATCCTGTGATCAGTCAATTTAGCTTATGATCTGGTACTTATTTTCATTCCAGTGACTGCATCTGGTGAACATACACATCGTTGCTTCTATTCAAACATATACACTCCAACATGCATGTTCATATTCAGTCACTAATGGACCTTGGGCAGGCTAATGAGGAGGGAAGTATCTCTTGCTCCTTTCCAGTGATTCTGCTTCAGACTTTTATTTCTCCATATTTTATTACACTAAGAAAATATACCCCTATTCCCCACCAAAGGATGATCAGGTAGAGAGAGTCAATAGAAGAGAATATCTGTAGCTCAGGTTGAACTGTGGAGTCTTTGGTGCTCTCTGAACTTGGTGGTTTGCTTGCAGACGTTTCATTACGTGGCTACGTGATGATCCCAACAACAATGCCCTAATAAACACTTCTCAATGCAGTTCAGTGAAATGCAGATAAAGCTTTATTCAGGATACATTTATTTATTTATTTATTTATTTATTTATTAGACTTTTATCACCGCGCCATCTCCCCCACAGGGGACTCTGGGCGGTTTACAAACATAAAAATTAAAATTCTACTAAAAATATACAATACAATATATAATTACTTATTATTATAAATTAAATAGAAAATCCAAGCGGGCAATCTCAACCAACCTAGGACCCACATGATCTTAAAAGGGCTCTAAGACACCAACCATACCCATGAGGAGCTATTCCTATTCCCGTCCCACGCGAGGCGGCAAAACCAGGTCTTTAAATTCTTCCGGAAGGATAGGAGTAATGGGGCCTACCTCACCTCCGGGGGCAGAATGTTCCAAAGGGCAGGTGCCACTGCCGAGAAGGCACACCTACATGTTAATTGAAGCACTCCTAAAGAACTGAATGCGGATTCCCGCCAAACTACTCTCTCTTAACTTTCCCCCTTGCGCACCAAATTACCAACCGATGATCTCATGCTGCAACCGTTCCCATCTCCACACTCCTGCAGGTGCGTGTCCTTGACCAAGCCGGTTCCAGCCTCGACCATCAGACATAACACTTAACTGCCAGTTCCCCTCCCAACAGCTCTAAACGCATCTCTAACCAGGCCTAAGCCCAATGGCAGGATTCATAGACATGAACCCTGACATGCCGACCCTCCGAAACAAGGAGCAATATACAGAATACAGTAAAAGATAAAGCATACAAATAAACATAAAGAGAAAGGAAACAATTCCAGAAGTGTTCAGGCTGCAGAACGAAGCGAGGTGTTGCAATCTGAAAAACAAAATCAAGTACAATACAGACAATTAACCAGGCTTAGTAGGAAACTGATCATGGAATTTCTTTACCAATTGAGGAGCAGAAACATGAACTTTATCAACCCATTCTTTAAACCCAATAGGCAGATGTTTCCATTGAACTAGATATTGAACTTTACCCCTATGTAATCTAGAGTCCAAAATGTCCAGAATCTCAAAATGTTCATTATCTCCCACCATGATGGGTGGGGGCGTGATTGGATCTGGATGCCATTGTGGAGCAGACTTGACAGGCTTTAATAAACTAATGTGAAACACAGGATGCACTTTACGTAAGTTCTTGGGTAAGTCCAACTGAGCAGCTACAGGGTTGATCACCTTCACAATAGGGAAAGGGCCAATAAATTTAGGTCCCAGCTTTTTGAACGGTTGAGTAGATTTCAGATGTTTTGTAGACAAATAAACCTTTTCACCCACCACCATTGTCCATTCTGGAGCATGTTTGCGATCAGCAAAAATTGTATAAGAGTCTATAGCCTCTTGCAATATCTTAAGCATGATTGGCCAATTGGCCCGTAGACATGAACCCTGACACTAGGTAACATCATCAGTGCTCCCTGTTTATATACAGTAGCTTCCCCTTCCAGTGTTGGTGGGGGTGTGGTTTTCTCCTTCATAGTTCCTTGGTTAAGGTATTGCTTTCTGCTTGATTGTTTGTCTGGTGTTAATCCCTGCTTGTCTGGGTGTAGGCTGATAGAGAGGATGTGTTCTGGTAAAAAAAAAAGGCAAATGGAGTTCTCAGGAGTTATGCAGGTACAAGCAGAGTGGTTAAGACTCACACATGGCTTATGGGGTCTAATATGTATCAATGAAATTATTATGCACCCATCTGATTATTTAAGCCACATTCCTTCATAGGCTCTTCTGACTGGATTCTGGGGAGATTCAAAATGTATTAGTAGCTTCTTTCTACACTGGTCTTTGTCTTAACTTGTATGAACAACAAAAACCCAGATGACCTTGTTTTGTTTTGCTTTTAATTTAAGAAAATATAGTTACTTTTAGAATTCCTGGAGGCAAGAAGTATAGTTCACTGCTTTGTATGGAATCAATATATAATTCAATGATTTCTATAAATAGGCTGGAAAGATGCTTCTCTAAAGCCATGGAAAACCATGTCCCATCATTCTAGTAAATACTGAAGTTGATTTAACAGTGGTTCATCTGACTTAGCTTAAGGCAGTTTGCGGTGTTCCGCTGTATATATACTATATACATTGAGTAGCAGTTTCTCAGACACTTAAAAATTACATAATCTGCCTCAATATATAAAGCCTTCTAGTCATCTACTGTGGCATTTCATATGCCTAACAAACATGATCATCTTTCACTAGTTCTATGAAAAGAGCAAAATATAAATTATTGAACCCGCCAGAGAGCCTCCATGTATGGGTAGAGGACATTGCCCAGCTTGATGGCCATAAGTTTGTCAGATCTGGGTTAGAACAGTGCCTGGTCTGTTACTTGAGGCAACTGTCTCCCTCTGTCTAATGGTTGGGCTGACCTGGTGCATAGACTCCTCATTTACTGATTTCATCACATAACTCTTATCCCCTGCCAGCTTGCTTGTCTGGAAGTTAATTGTCTCCTGACACAAATGTTTATGAAATACCTACCTCAATGGCTAGGGATCAAGTGTTCATTTCTTTTTAAAATATGCCTTTCTTGGCTTCCCCTTCCCCCTTTCCCTTGGAACAATCTGTGTTTGTATGACATGATAATTAAAACAGATTTGGGAGACTTTAGCCACCTGAACTTCCAGTAGTTCACAATGCCACAGGTGTATCTGGCTATTTGCAGAGTGTTTTGCACTGAACAACAACAAGAAATGTCTCCGGATAACAAGACCCTCTGCCAATGAATGGATCACTGTAGAAAGGAGCAAGGGACTGTCACTGCTCTCACAAAGATGTGAGGACTGAAAGGCATTTGAAGAGAATGCAGCTGAAATTTGTGGCTTCCCCGCTATCTCCACCCACACATAGACTTCAGAACAAGGAGATATAGATCCTGTAATGTATTTGCTTAAAAGTTATGTATTATTTTATTAGCCCTAGCACTCCACTGAAGGCTGGATAATTTTTTAACAGCTTTTCCATTATGTGCAGTTGAATACCTCGAATGAAAAGCACTCACCATCAAATAAGCCCAAAGTACAGGGGTCCACATTCATTTCATAATGCATTAAGAAACACTTGAACCAAATGGAGTCATATTTGATAAATGAAACAAATGCCAAGGGTAACAAATGGGAACAAATGTCCATTATGTTACATGTACTGATTCATCATTCTTCTGGGGCTGGGGATCAAGAAGAAACACCTAGCTGCCTGGAGTCAGAATAAACCTACAATATTTTTCTTTATTTATATATACATATACATACTGTATATATATATATTATTTTAATATAACAATATATTAAATATTAAATAATAGAATAACATATTTAATTTTATATATATATATATATATATATATATATATATATATATAATATATATTAGTATATAATTTTAATATAATTGTTATTGAGAGTTTTTACATAATTAAAAGATAAACAAGAAAAATATATAAAAGGAAAGTAGAAAAAAAGATAAAAGAAAAAGTGCTCAAAACAATGAAAGAAAGAAAAAGGAAAAAGAAAGTTAAAGAAGCAGCATCCAATCTTCTTTACAGCAGTTTTTATTTTATTTTATTTTATTTTATTTTATTATTTTATTTTATTTTATTTTATTTTATTTTATTTTATTTTATTTTATTTTATTTTATTTTATTTTATTTTATTTACTTTATTTTATTTTATTTTATTTTATTTTATTTTATTTTACTTTACTTTATTTTATTATTTTATTTTACTTTATTTTATATTTTATTATTTTATTTTACTTTATTTTATATTTTATTATTTTATTTTATTTTATTTTATTTTATTTTATTTTATTTTATTTTATTTTATTATTTTATTTTATTTTATTTTATTTTATTTTATTTTATTTTTTATTTATTTTATTTTATTATTTTATTTTACTTTATTTTATATTTTATTATTTTATTTTATTTTATTTTATTTTATTTTATTTTATTTTATTTTATTTTATTTTATTTTATTTTATTTTATTTTATTTATATATATTAAATATATATTAAATATATATCACCTGGATGACTGAGAACCTTCATAGACATAGACCAAATTGGCTCTCTTTATAAAAACACTTATTGTATTGTCCCTAATCAAGCAAGTCAATTTTGCTATTTCTGCAAATTCTGCCATCTTCATAGTCTACTCCATTGTGGGTATTTCGGTGTTTTTCCATCTTTATGCATATAGTTGCCTCTCTGCAGTTACCATATATAAAACCAATAATCAATAAATCATTTCTTTTACCATTTCTCCCCCTAATTGGATATTCATAGTACCTAGTTTAAAAAGTTCTGGCTTCATCTGATTATTAAATTTTAAAATTTGTTGCATCATGGTATGTATTTGTGTCCAGTACTTTTTCGCTTTTTCACATGTCCACCATGTATGTTAAAATGTCCCTTCATGCTTTTCACATTTCCAACAATAATTAGACATACATTTATACATCTTAGACAATTTCTCTGGTGACATACTATATACTAATGGTACATCACTTTATAATAATTCCCTTTTAAATTGTAGGACAATGTGAATTTCAAACCTTTTAACCACATTCTCTCCCACTGATCCATTTGAATGTTATAACCAAAGTTCTTAGCCCATTTTATCATACACTCTTTAACTTGTTCTTCTTCCATTTCAAATATCAACAAAAGTTTATACAGAGGAGTCCTTGGTGCTCTCTGAGCCCTGTTGTTTTTTTCTTGCAGACGTTTCATTGCCAGGCTAGGCAACATCTTCAGTGCAAAAAGTTTATACATTTTGGGAATCACATGTTCATCATTTGTACACAATTCATTTTCAAATTCCATTTTATAATACTCTATTCCTGATTCTTTCTTATCTATATTAAATCTTTCTCTTAATTGTACATATGAAAACCATTGAAAACTAAATCCCTCTGCAGTCAATTGTACTCTTACTTTCATCTTAAATTCTCCATTTTCCTATACTGACAAATCTTGATATGTTAGCCATTTCTCTTAGCCCGCTGTCTCTATTCTATGAAATGCTACTTGTGCTGAAGCCAGTAGAAGTATTTTTGGACACAGCTTGGGTCTGTATTTATTCCATATTCTTAATATGGCACTCCTAACAGAATGATTTTTAAAATCTACATTAACTTTGACTTTATTGTGCCATAAAAAGCCATGCCACCCAAACCGCAGATTGTGATCTTCTAGTTCCAACATTCCCTTATTTCTCAGCAGCAGCCATTCTTTCATCCAAACTAAACAGCAGGCTGCAAAATACAATCTAACATCAGGCAATCCCAGTCCTCAAAAATCTTGGAGAATTTTATATTTAACCCTTGGTTTCTTTCCCTGCCCTATAAATCTAGATATATCTTTTTGCCATTGCTTAAAGGGTGCATCATTTCTCAAAACAGGCATTGTTTGAAAAAGAAACCTCATTCTAGGTAATAGATTTATTTTTACCACAGAAATTATTCCCAACAATGATAATTGTAACTTTCCCCATCTTAACATATGTTTCTTAATTTCATTCCATAATTTAACATAATTATTTTGAAATAACACAGAGTTCACATTAGTCATAGCAATGCCTAGATATTTTACTTTTTTCCCAAACTGAAAACTGGTTTTTGCTGTCAATTCTCTTTGATCTTCCATCCTCATATTTTTTGTTAACATCTTCATTTTCTCATTATTAATTTTAAATCTAGCCAATGCACCAAATTCCTTTAATTTTTCCAATAATATTTCTATTTCTCCCATGGGGTTTTCCAAAATTAAAACCAGGTCATCAGCATATGCCCTTAGTTTGTACAGTTTTTTTTTAACCTTCACTCCAGCAATCCTTTTATCTTGTCTTATATCTCTATTCTAAAGGCAAAACTAAAGTACTTTGGCCACATAATGAGAAGACAGGATATCCTGGAGAAGATGCTGATGCTAGGGAAAGTGGAAGGCAAAAGGAAGAGAGGCCTACCAAGGGCAAGGTGGATGGATGATATTCTGGAGGTGACGGACTCAACCTTGGGGGAGCTGGGGATGGTGACGGCCGACAGGAAGCTCTGGCGTAGGCTGGTCCATGAAGTCATGAAGAGTCGAAAGCGACTGAACGAATAAACAACAAATATCTCTATTCAAAGCTTCCAATGTGAAAATTAATAACAACGGTGAAGGTGGGCATCCTTGCTTCATTCCTTTCTTATATCACAAGGTTTAGTCAATGTTCCTGTCATCTTTTAATTAATCTAATTCTTAAATATGAGAAAACCCAAGAGTTCTGAATTATATTGCGAGCAAAAAGGGGAACATCTAGTATTTCCCATTCATCTCTGAGTTCTGCTTGTTTTCCCCTTACCTCATGTAAGTCCAAGTGCATAATGTGAAATAATAATTTTGCTTGAAATATCCAACCCTAATTTTCCGAATTAACAAACTGTGTTAAGATAATGGGTGAGGGCGAGATCATATAGGCGTAATGATCAGCAGGTGTCCAGTGCTCAAGGCTCAGATGTCAGGCTTCATACAGGAACAGCTGAAAAACCTTGGCTGTCCAGATACTAATTCCTTATTAAGGGTCTGCCTTGCTTAGCACAAGAATCACAGATATGACATGGCTAAATAAGCCTATTTACTGCAGGCAAAATAATTTTTGTCGCACTGAAGATGTTGCCTACTCTGGCAATGAAATGTCTGCAAGAAAACAATGAGGCTCAGACAGCACCAAGGACTCCACAAAATAATTTTTATGCTACACAGTTTGTCTGTCTGTCTGTCTGTCTGTCTGTCTGTCTGTCTGTCTGTCTGTCTGTCTGTCTGCCTGCCTGCCTGTCTGTCTATCTATCTATCATCTTTGCGTGAATGTGTTCCAAGGTTTTAATTCTGGGCCTTTTCCCCCTTTCTATGTAACTTTGAACATTTCAAGATTCTTTTCGGTGCCTCTCAAGGACAACAAATGAACCTGCTCTGTGTTGATGTAACAGCTCTCTCTCTAGTCTGGAAATTGTGGGTTCCTGCTTTGGAAGCTTCATGTCTTACATCGGCCGTAAGGCAAAGCTGGGCAGTTAGCTCAAGTGGCCGATGCTGGGAACAACAGTAGAAGTCCCCAAATATTATCTCTGAGCTACCAGGCCCTTCCCTTCTTATGGAGAGCAGAGTATGTGTGCCACAGAGATCATACTGCATCTCATATATTCGCTGGCGGCTTTCAGGTAAGACAGAGGACTCTGTCCTCCCTTTAATATTGTAGCACTATTCAAACTGGTAAGCCAGACTGCTCACTTGAGGGAATGATATTAAAGGCAAAACTGAAGTACTTTGGCCACATAATGAGAAGACAGGATACCCTGGAGAAGAAGCTGATGCTAGGGAAAGTGGAAGGCAAAAGGAAGAGGGGCCGACCAAGGGCAAGATGGATGGATGATATTCTGGAGGTGACAGACTCAACCATGGGGGAGCTGGGGATGGTGACAGCCGACAGGAAGCTCTGGCGTGGGCTGGTCCAAGAAGTCACGAAGAGTCGGAAGCGACTGAATGAATAAACAACAACAAAATTCAAACTGGTAATCCAATTGGCTGAAGTTAATGGAATGGACAAAGATGCCATATTCCAATTAACTTCAGTAAAGGCACCATCTTGGTTTTTTGTCTAGCCCCACAGAGCTGGGCAAAAGCAAGGAATCAGGAACTACACAGACTTCAGGAAGGTTTCTTTAATACTAATCGTGTGGTACAGCGGAATCCTGAAAACTGCAAGATGGGTTCCAAACCTTCATATATAGTGGATTCTCTGAAATGTTTCTTCTCAGGTTTCTTGCCAGTTGGGCTGATTTGCCTTTTAAGAGATAAGCTGACAATGGATTCATCGTCTGTCTCTTCATTGCTTAAGTCTACTCTACCTTCTGTAGACTTACAGAATTTCTCAGAGTTTTGTTTGTTCATTTTTGTGTGTGTATGTGTGTGGAAAATATAAGAAATGAGTCACATAGTTATCCCAGTAGAAACACATGTGCACTCCAGAATCAATTTTGCAATCTGTAGGAAGCCCTAAGATCATGTTGCTGAAATCTGGTAGCAAAGTACAAATGTTCAATGCCATAAATTCCTCTCTGCCCCCCAATCTACCCAGATGACCAGGCCCATTCCAGTCTCTCTCTCTCTCTCTCTCTTCCCTACCTCCATAATGGAGAAGATATTGATGGAGACTGGAGGTTTCTCCAATTAGGCATGACCAAGTAAACTAGACAGATTTTTTTTAATTCTTGGGGCATAGTAGATTGAACAGGTATGCAGAAAGAGATAGCCTGTCAATTGGGAAAACAGATATAAGAAGTTTGAAGTGGGAGAGGTATGTGACCTGGTTAGATCTGATCGGTTAGGGGTGAAATTCCAGACTGGGAATTTTAATGTACATAGAAAATGCTTTGATATGACAGAAATAGAGTAATGAAATAGAGAAGACGAACACACCCCAAAAATATTGGAAAACTCAACAGCGGCCTCAGGATTGGAAAAGGTCAGTTTATGTTCCAATTCCAAAGAAGAGCAATGCCAAAGAATGTTCAAACTACCGTACAATTGCGGTATTTCACATGCTAGCAAGGTTATGCTCAAAATCCTACAAGCTAGGCTTCAGCAGTATGTGAACCAAGAACTACCAGAAGTGCAAGCTGGGCTTCGAATAGGAAGAGGAACTAGAGATCAGATTGCCATCATTCACTGGATCGTGGAAAAAGCAAGAGAGTTCCAGAAAAACATATACTTCTGCTTCATTGACTATGCTAAAGCCTTTGATTGTGTGGATCACAACAAACTGTGGCTAATTCTTAAAGAGATGGGTGTACCAGACCACCTTACCTGTCTCCTGAGAAACCTGTATGTGGGTCAAGAAGCAACAGTTAGAACCAGACATGGAACAACCGATTGGTTCAAAATTGGGAAAGGAGTATTACAAGGCTGTATATTATCACCCTGCTTATTTAACTTATATGCAGAGTACATCATGAGAAATGCCAGGCTGGATGAATCACAAGCCGGAGTTAAGATTGCCGGGAGAAATATCAACAACCTCAGATATGCAGACGATACCACCCTAATGGCAGAAAGTGAAGAGGAACTAAAGAGCCTCTTGATGAGGGTGAAAGAGGAGAGTGCAAAAGCTTGCTTGAAACTCAACATTAAAAAAGCTCAGATCATGGCATCTGGTCCCATCACTTCCTGGCAAATAGAAGGGGAAGAAATGGAAGCAGTGACAGATTTTATTTTCTTGGGCTCCAAGATCAGCGCAGATGGTAACTGCAGCCATGAAATTAAAAGACGCTTGCTCCTTTGGAAGAAAGCTATGGCAAACCTAGACAGCATATTAAAAAGCAGAGACATCACTTTGCCAACGAAGGTCTGTATAATTAAAGCTATGGTTATCAAGAATTTATGCTTTCGAACTGTGGTGCTGGAGAAGACTCTTAAGAGTCCCTTGGACTGCAAGGAGGTCAAATCAGTCAATCCTAAAGGAAATCAACCCTGACTGTTCATTGGAAGGACAGATAGTGAAGCTGAAGCTCAAATACTTTGGCCACCTAATGCGAAGAGAGGACTCACTTGAAAAAACCCTGATGCTGGGAAAGACTGAAGGCAAAAGGAGAAGGGGACGGCAGAGGATGAGATGGTTAGATAGCATCACCGATGTAACGAACATGAATTTGAGTAAACTCCGGGAGACAGTGGAGGACAGGAAGTCCTGGAGTGCTATGGTCCATGAGTCACGAAGAGTCGGACACGACTAAATGACTGAACAACAACAACAATTGTGGATTTGACATCAAATTTCAGAACCACCATATGAGAGTGTCCTGTGGGGAGTACAAAATGGATGATGAGAGTATGCATGTGAGACTCCTAAATCAGATTATATTGTTAAAGATACTGGATTTTCCTCTACCAAGGTTTTGTTTTGTATGCCCACAAAGATCTATATAGCTCTTAATAGCAACTATCATTATTTGGGGTTTTCTTGAAATTAAGCTTGTCAGATCAAATAATTCTTAGATAATATCAGATAATTGTCAGATCAGATAATTCTTAGATAATATCACCCAAGTTTCCAAAGCTGTTTAAGGAGTAATGTCCATGTGAGGAATAACTGTTGCCATTATCAGCATTATGAAGTTATTTCATTCCAAGATGACCTTGGTCTTCCCACATGGATGGAAAATTGTTGAAATGCTCCCCAGTCCAATCACATATGTTTTATCACCCAGAAGCAAACATCAAAATGGAATGGGAAACTTTGGTTAAGTATTATTCTCCTAAAGGTATCTTATTCCCTTCTTATGACTACGCTTCTCCAAGGTCATGAAGTGACTTAACAGACTATCTAAGGATAATCAAATAAAAAAGCACAAGAGAGTTTTGTTATACAGCTATGATAAAAGCTGCACAGTATGTATTTGATAGAGTTATTTAGGCTGAAAACAGGTCATCAGGAATTTTCATATATTTCATTTTCTTTTCAATTGCCCTTGAGAATAAAGGAAGTGATATAACCTTCCAATTTTATTCTCAGTCATGTACAATGCCTAACTTGCCTGAGTGTAGGAATTTGGATTCTCATCCTCATTAAAACCATTCTCATTAAAATCCAGCCAGTTTAATAAAATTTCAAGGAGCACTGCAAGACATATATAATAGGTGCCTGAAAATATGAAACCCGGTGATGCATTTTTGGTTACATACCACTGCAACATCACTTACTCTTCTGCAGAAGAATACTTGATAGTTTTCCAGCACTTTGGGTTATATTGAAACTGTTTAAAGCATTAGACTGCTATATTGTAAGATTTGATAAATTTACAGATTGAACAATAATCCTTTCATTGGTTTTGCAACTTTTACAGTTTATAGGAATAGTTAACGGTGGAGACTTGCTCAATTCCCTGCAGACAGTTCAGTAGCCCATGTCCTCTACTTGACTTTCTAACATAGAGTTCCAAATAACAGAACCCAAGAAACAGAACCATTTTAAGAGATAATAAGTTATCTTTGGCAGTCCCAGGGCTTCTACAGTCTTACACAGAGAGAGTGTGGAATGCTTATTTCACAGCTCAGAAGGAAATTTCTTCTGTAGCCATCTTCTCAATGGAAACAAAGAAGAACATTCTGAATGAGGATTAGCTTCCAACATGAGTTTGCCAGCAGTCCCATATCCAAAATGAATGAGTGTCAAATCAATGTTTATGCCCCTCTGTCTTCAAGCCATCTGTTCAAAATTTACTGCATTTATGTCAAGCAAAATCCTATAAAACAGTAAGTCAGAGCACAATATCTGTTGCAAAACAATGTAGTTCCCCTCAGAATATTTTATTTACAAAGGGAAAGGAGAGGCAGAAACCTGCAGATTATCTGGTGCATTACATTTCAAAATTAATTTTGTAATCCCCATGAAACAAAAAAAAACATGTTTTCTTGTTTTACAAAATGATATATTGATTCACCAAAATCCAAATAAATCTGTTTTAATCAACTCATTGATCAGTCCATGAGATCATGAAGTCAGTTGACAGGCATATTCATTTGTTTGAAGAGAATTTTTATAGTGTTTTTGCAAAATTAAAATTTCAAATGCATTGATTACTTGCTTCTGTACCGAATCTTGAAAACAGAAGAGCAGATTACTTTTTCATAAGATCCCTTCCTGCCAGATGCTGAAAAGGCCTTTTATTTGGTCCAGATTGAATTTATGTGGTGTGTTCTAAAGAAGTATGGGTTTCCACTATCTTTTGTTCACTGGGATCTGGGATCTTTATTTCCTGCTTTGAAAGCTGCTAGGCATATCTAGCTATTAAAAAGTAAGTGGTTACAGTTTGATCCTGAATCATATGGGAAACTGACATTGTTGTATAACTCAAATCTGAAAACAGCAGGGAAGATATTTTATTGGAATGCTTGTGTTACAGGATGAATTAATGGCCAGACACTAAAGTATGGAAGAGTTGCACTTATTAAAAGTGAATATGAAGCACAATATGTTCAGAGAAACTCCAAGATGTACCAGGCTGTGAAGGGATAGAGAACTCTTGAATCCATCATTCCAACAAGTTTCTTGTACTTTCTGGGATTATGGTATGGTCATGACATGGGCAACAACATCATGGGACCAGGATACCTGAGGGACCTTATCCCCATATCATCAACCTGCCCCACCCTCTCATTCAGAGAGGGCTTGCTACGGACCCCATCAATAAGGGAATTTCATTTAGCGTGGTCCAGGAGGCGGGCCTTCTCTGTAGTGGTGCCCACCCTTTGGAATAACTTGCCCCCAGAGTTGAGGCAGGTTTACTCCCTCCCGAGCTTTAGGAGAGATCTGAAAACCTGGTTCTGCCGCCTAGCATGGGACGGGAAAAGTAATAGCTCCTCCTGGGGGTGATTAATACCATAATGTCCTCCCTATTATTTGAGATCAACTCGCCAGATTGGATTTTATATTTATTTATATCATGTTAATAATTTGTAATTTTATACTTATATTTTAACCTTAATTTTATTGTAAACCACCCAGAGTCCCCCGTTGGGGGAGTTGGGCGGTCATATAAATTTAAATAATAAATAAATAAATAAATAAATAAATAAAGTTTATTACAGCCCTAAGGCCAGATACAATAAAATTATATAATAGCAACATTCTTACATTTATATGTATATCAAACAAACAAACAAACAAAAAACAATTAGTATAATACGATCTAAAATTGATTAAGAATGAAAATACTAAAATAAATTGAAATAAAATACTATGTTAAGAAATTCTAAATCTAAGTGATGGTGCAGCATATTGTGCAGATGGTAGCACAGAACTGGGCAACCTGGGAGGATATTTTCGGGACATTGTCCGAAAGAAGTAGCATTAAATAGAAATCACACTCCGTGCCTAGATATTTATTCAGTAACGG
Source organism: Charina bottae (assembly GCA_023362775.1). NCBI lineage: Eukaryota > Metazoa > Chordata > Lepidosauria > Squamata > Charinaidae > Charina > Charina bottae. The sequence goes on from JALMGJ010000015.1 coordinate 10,428,582, forward strand.
ATATATAAGGATCTGTCTAGAGTCCTTATATAGAGAACAGTATAACAACATATGGCTTAGGGTTTCTTTTGAGCCATCACCACATGGACATAACCGAAGGTGAATAGGAATACTCTTAAAATGTCCAAAAAGGACTGCTGCGGGCAGGATGCCTGGCTAAAGTGAAAGCTTTACAAAATTTCAAAATTGTGATGGGTGATAAATAAGAAGCTGGATCAAACCCTCCTGGAAGAAAATGACAGATATTAGAGTGTAGCACCTTACTTAAATTTGTTTGGAGACATGGGCATAAACAGGAACATCCTAAGGTTGCTTACAAAAATAAAGGACCTGGGCAGATTGATGAACATCACCTGCAACTTAAACTACAACAATGAAGTAATCCAGCATTGCCTATAAAAAGAGAGCTGAAGATTGGAGGAGTTTGAAGTCATATCTTCCATTCCATCAAAGATCATTTTAGAGAGCTGTCCTGGACTTCCTGTCCCCTTTTACCAATTGGCCAGTGTCAAATAGGGTTTCTTGGTACATAAGGTTTGTATGATTGAGAGAGAAAATGTGAGATGCTTGTATCACTAAAATAAAGCTTTTAAAATCTACCAAATGAAGTCCACTCCAGTGAAAGCCTAGTATAGGACAGCTTGCAAAATTATCTAGCAAAATAGCAGCAAGAGGACTTAAATACAGGTGCCATAACATCTATTGCCCACATTTTATTGTACTGCTGTTTTTATAGGGATATTAGAATCCATTTTATTTCCCTTATCTGGTAAAATACTCAAGTCATTCTGATGCCTTCTTCAGATCAAATGGACTCTACCTGCCTGGATGCTACCAAATACCATTATGTTGCCAGCAGAATAACATCCAAGTTAACTAACCCCTACATTACTTAATTTCACAGAACTGTAGCTTACACTTGAATAACTTTGAATAAGTATATACATAGATAGATTTTACTTTTTGCCTACTTCTTAGACTCTTAGTTTTATACCACTACTGTTAAGTACTTAAGACAAATCACACTCTGTTTCATAGCTTTAGAGACACAGTTTATACTGGTAACAATGGTGGTAAAATATTCTCTTTTACCCTTTCAGCTTCTGTTTCATATCTCCTTCTCTTCTACTTTTCTATGTTTAAATAATTTGTTGATTGTTTTGTTGTATACTGGTCTTTGACCAAAATAAACTTTGAAGTGAACTGTTTCAAACAGTCATCCTTTGTAAGAAATAAAGCTGTATCAGGATCAGAGAAAAAGCTGCATATGAACATATTTTATTTCCAGTATTTGTTCCTTTTGCCTACATTTATTCACAGCATTATTCAATTCTATTCATGCATTAATCTAAGGATTTAAATATATACACACATTAGCATTTACATTTAAATATATTCTAAAATATAGTTTCCTAAGAAGATTCTTCTTAATCTATGGGTTTCTAAACATATTTTACACTGAGATAGATAGATGATAGATGATAGATGATAGATAGATAGATAGATAGATAGATAGATAGATAGATAGACAGACAGACAGACAGACAGACAGACAGACAGACGATCTTTTCTTTATTGGGAAGATAGGCGGACTAATGTTAGCGTATTAGAAGAAGCAAAAACCACCAGCATTGAAACAATGATCATCCAACATCAACTTTGCTGGACCGGCCATGTTGTTCGAATGCCTGACCATCGTCTTCCAAAGCAGCTACTTTACTCCCAACTTAAGAATGGAAAACGGAATATTGGTAGACAGCAAAAGAGATTCAAAGATACTCTCAAAGCTAATTTAAAAAAAAATGTAATATCAGCATTGAGAACTGGGAAGCCCTAACTCATGAGCATTTCAATTGGAGGTCAGCCTTTATTAAAGGCGCTATGGAATTTGAAGAAGCACGAGTACAGGATGAAAGGGAGAAATGAGCTAAGAGGAAGGCACGTCAAGCAAACCCTCATCATGACCATCTTCCACCCGGAAACCTATGCCCTCATTGTGGGAGGTTGTGTGGATCCAGAATTGGCCTTTACAGCCACTTACGGATCCACTGTTAAGATTTTACCCTTGGAAGACAATCTTACTCGGCTACGAGTGATTGCCAAGAAGAAGACAGACAGACAGAGATTTTTTTCTGAAGACAGACAGACAGAGATTTTTTTCTGAGCCCCAGATTTTATTTCATAATTGAAGAAATGCAAAATCTGAAGGATAATGGTATTCTAATCTGACATTAGTTCATGTAATACAGATTAGGTAAATTAACTTGAAAATCCAACATTTCTACTCATATGTTTTACATGATTGATAAGGTACATAGTCTGTTGCACAAGTCTGGTTCACAATGACGTTGCAATTAGCTATAGAAAAGGAAAATATAAAAGAAATTCAGTATTAAGTTTGGAATCCAATAGGTCATCTTACAGTATCAATGATCTAGGGAAATGCATAAGTTCTGACACCCTCCCCTTAATGTTTTTGCCACTGTTCTTATTCCGTATAGAAACACAGACACAAATGTAAGATTGAACTTTTGTAAATTTGAAAATTTAGCCTAGTACTTGTCAACAAATAAACACTGGGGTAAATGCTCAAAACATTTCCTTCCCTTTATGAGCTAGCTAGTAACTTAGTGGGAAAGCGCAGTCTTTGCTTGCAAGACCCAAACTGAATCTTTAGTATCTTCACATAGCATTTGGAAGAATCTTTGCCAGAAACCCAGAGAGATATTGGCAGTCAACACTGAACTCTATAGTTCATTGTCCTTCTTCAGTATTAAGCAACTTCCTGTTTTCTGAATTCTGGCCATTAAAAGTAAGTTCTGCTTTCTCATCTGCATAGTCCATCCTGAGTTCTGTTTCCTGGTCATTTCAAGAGGATAATATTTGGGACTTTTTATTTTGTTAGTGGAAAGCAGACAAATTTCATCTCATTTTGACAGCAGGGAACTGACCTTATAAAAGCTAGCTACTCTTTCATGAATTTGTTTGAAAAGACCAGCTGTGCAATTAAACATTTGCTTTTGCTGGATAGCTGTTGACAACACTGGCAGTGATAAACATCCCACCATGTTATTTTCCCAGAACCTCTTTTCCTATATCCAGTGACCCTCAATGAATATCTGTATAAATATTATTTTCCTTTCTCTCTTCTCATGTTCATAACACTGATGCTTCTTCCACCTGCAACTATTGTGTGGGTGGGAGATTATACCCCCAGCTGCTGAAGAACGGCCAACTGGCAGCCTGTTCTGAATTTCTATTGTGCAAGTCCCCACCCCCAGGCTCTATCTTTCAGCAGAGATGCATGGATCAGTCAAAATCTGGTATGTGATAGCACTTTAGGACCTTATGCATTCTGCCCTTTCGCTTAGCCAATCTTAGCTGGTTTTGAAAAATAAGTAGGCTCGGGCTTGTTTAGTGCTGTCCTTGAATAAAAGACTACCAGGAAATGACAAGACTGTGCACTAGGCTGAGAAATAAAGTTGTCGTCGTCATCATCATCATCATCATCATCATCATCATCATCTCAGAAGAAAGCAGTAGCAAACTATTTCCATATTGTTGCCAATAAAGCAACATAGATGGGTCTGTGAAGTCTTAGAATCACAGGGTTGGGAGGGATGTTGGAGGTCTTCTGGCCCAACTCCTCCCAGGAACCTCAGGAATTCTCATAGCATCTCAAACAAATGGTTGTCTAACCTTTCCTTGTAAACCTTCAGTGAAGGAGTGCCCAGACTGCAAGACACAGCCTGTTCTACCCCTTCATAGCTCTCATAGTCAGGAAATTCCACCTTATTACAAGTTTGGAAGCCCTTCCCTCCATTGGTTCTTTTCTATCCTTGGGAGCTATGGAGGATAAATCCACCCACTCTTCTCTGTTTCATTTCTTCAAGTATTTAAACAGTGTTATCATGTCTCTCCCTAGCCTTCTCAAGATAAACATGCATAGTTCCTTTAAGCATTTTTATAGGATTTTTCCTTCAAGACCCTTCATCACTTTTTTCTGCACTTTTTCCAATTCCTCATCAACCTTCTATTGTGACAACCAGCACTGCACAGAACATTCTAGTATTCCAACTCAAGAGTCAAGTTGAATTTTACTCAAAGAAGACTTGACTTTGTTTAAAACTGTTCCTCCTCCTCCTCCTCCTCCTCCTCCTCCTCCACCACCACCACCACCACCACCACCACCACCACGACCACCACCACCCATATTTCTTATGATTTACAACTTTTCTTAAAGAGTTATAGCTTATATGTAAGCTTTGATAATATACAGGGTTTTGTATCCAACTTTTCTGAATGTATGCTTTTAAAAAACTTATTTATCAATAATACACACTTCCTTTTTATGCACCTACTTTTAACATCATTTAAGTATATATTTCCCAATGGACACACTGTATGAACTGATCTTTCCCTAATGTCAATTTCTTTGGGCAATATTTTAGTAGAAATGCCAGATGCTAGAAGACTCCATTCACTGCTGCCTATACCTTCTTTAGTGGGGTTGGGAACAGCAATATACTCCCACTGAAATCACTGGTGAATTCCTTTTACATATATTCAGCTTCTTAATTCTCTGAGGTTTTAAGTCTTAATTCACTGAGTTTTAAGCCTGAAAAGTTTCATTTCTTACCTACATTCTCTTCTCATGGTTAATTCGATTAAATTCCATTCACATTTCTTTGCATATATAGTTGTGTTTTTAAGTGTTACTTTTTCCATCTTTGCTTAGCTTTCCCAACAGTAGGAAAGATATTTTAGCTGTAGGTAGTTTTCACCAAGCATTTTCAATTACCAACCCCAATCATATTTATTTCCCAGAGAGGTTTTTCATTACAAATTTTATGTTCCCAAACTTTAAATTGATTTAATTTTATTTTGTTTCAAAAACCAATTTGCATTTTAGAGACAAATAGAACAGTAGGATTTTCTTTTCTCCTCCTTGTCCTTGTCCTTTTTTTGAAACAGTTCACAGTAAGGAATAATATATCACAAATATATACAGCTCTCCATGAAAATGTAAGCACAGAGAGATATAATACAGAGTAAAACATTAAAGCAGCTTTAAAATATTAATGGTATATTTACACTTTCCTTCCATTAACAAATGTGTTTTCCTACCCTTTTTTAAGTTAAAATGTTTTTAAGAATTATTAAAAAATGCATACTACAAGAAGGACAGTTGCAGTGAATATGTAAAGGATGATTATGCAATGGATAATTTCATCGCAGCACACTAGTATTAAATAGCCTTTTTCAACTACAACTCAGTCAAACCTTGGGAAGGATTCCATAAATTCATCACTTGGATGAGTCACGTGGAATAACTGTTTTAAGTACATTTATGTGAAAGTTAAAGTGAAAAGCAGCAGGGAGAATGAATGAACAGACACAAACACACACACAGAGACACCCCTCCTCTGTTGTAATAAAATTATCTGAAAGGAATATAAATGGAGCTTAGAACACATACGGATCTGGGCTATGCAAAGATTTGAAGAGATGCTTCACTTTTATAAGGATTTGTCTGAAGCATCTCTTTGAAGTATCCCTCAAAGTCTAGAGGGCTGGGTTGTTTATGGGGCAGTGGTTATTCAGTGGTTTATGGGGCAGCCTCTAACTATATATTCAATGGGTATTTTTAAGAGGGCATTAGTCACACATCAAGAATGGCCATTAGTCACGCATCAAGAATGGAATAATGAGTTCATCAGAGAAAAAATGATTCAGGATAGATTAATATTCAGTCATAAGGGAATAACACAAATAGCATTGGAACTATGTGGAAAAATAAAAGGAGAAGTATGCAGGATCAAAGAAGATCCAACTAGCACACTACAATGCATAGCTGCTAGGTTGAAGACTGCTCTGTGTATGTGTCTATCCCTGTATAGACTGGGCAGCCATGGAATCTCTGCAGTTGCCTTTTAAGGATAAGAAATGATCTGGAGGGGAAATCTGAAGGGCTCAAGGAATGTCATCATCAGTTTAGAAAGGAGCATGGGACTTCCAGAATAAAATCCATTGGCCTTCACAGGATCAACGAGGTACCCTTATGGAATGATCTCAAAATCTTCAGTCTCAGACTGTTTTATTGTTAATGGTTTCCCTTCTCCAGTTCAATACCCATTGCATTCTCTTGTATTAGGCATAAGAGGTATAGAAAGAACCAAGAGTCTTTTCTCTGAGACTCATCCTGAAATACAAGGGATCATCTGTGGCAACAAGATGTACAAAGAATTTAGGTGAGAAACATAATTAGTGATCTTGGGGAGATCTAGCATAGTTATTCCTGAATCTTATAGGAATCTTTCTACAAATCTGGAAGATCCTTTAAAGTTCTTTGCTCCAGAGCGAAACAACCTGGTATAATCTAGAAGTCTGGGATTTCACATTTCATCAGTTCTAGCCAGCATGTGATATGGGGGTTCTAGTCCAGGGTTTATGGAGGGAAGCATCTCCTGCTCTAGCCTAACTTTATAACACAGATATTAGGAAGAAAAAAATCAATTTCTTAATAAATATATTTGCAAAAAACTGAATAATTCAGAAAGTCTCTGCATACTTTCTATATGTGTCATTCTTCCTTCATCTGTGTTTACTAGAAAGAAGCCCAATAATAAATGTTTGCATGGAGGAAGCATTACCAATACACTGAATGGCAGGCTATAAAACAATCCTCTAGTACTGGATTTATTTATTTATTGAATTCTTAATTGAGTTCCAGTGAGTTAAATTCCATTTATATTATGCCTATATTCCATAACTGGGTAGCTTCTCTTTGTTTGACAGGCATAGTTTATTTGATGAAGGACATTACGTGGCAGGACTATAAAGTTTAGAGTCATCATTTAAATTTCCATACATCTCCAGACACAGCATTTCTCTGGGCACAATGAGAAAACAACCAATTTATATTTCTTGGGTGCCATTACTGAGCTATATCTGGGCTGTGGGATCTGAGCAGTTGTCTCAGGATGGCAGATGTTGAAGTGATCTCTGTCCCTGGGTACTCAATGATTCCAAATCCTGATGAGATCCAACCTCTATGTCATCATCAAGAAGGCTGCAATATGTGAGACTTCCGGTGGAAATATGGCCGACTGAGCAGCTGTGTCTGCGGGCTCCTCGGACAGAACTGGCATTGTGGCAGGGTTTTTTTTCAGGCTCAGGCTGGTTTCTCCTGAAGCCCAGGGGCATTTTTCTGGATTAAGGAAAATTCTCGGAATTGACCCAGTTCTCCTCTGCACGGCGACTTGTAGCCAGGGAATTGCAAACAGTATTCGCGACAATTGGGTAAGAGCTGCTGGGAGGACAGGACATCATCATTTCCAAAGCTGTGTTGTAGCCTTAAAGAGACACTAAGTTGAGCCAACCCATTTCTAAATCACCCACTTTTTAATATTTTTTAAGTTTATGTACCCCAAGAGAGGCTTTCTACAGCAAGGAGAAGTGATCTCTCTTGGTGCTTATCGTTGTTTCTGGATTAATTTTCAAATCTTTTAAAGCTTTGGCTTGTTTTCCCATTTAAACACTAAGGAGGACTGAGAATAAATCATTGGCTCCCCGCTATTATTTTTGTATTGAATTTGAAGGATTTAATATTTTCCTACACGTTGAATCTGCTATTTCGAATCTTCAGTTTTCTGCTCACTTTCTGCTCACTTTCCCTGTTAGCTCACTTTCCCTTGTTAGCATACTTACCTTGTTAGCATACTTTCTCTTGTGACAACAACTTTCAGAAATCTTCTATTAACTCATTAACTCCTATTCCTGCTAGTCAAGTATCTAGGGGGCGCCATAATCTACTGCCTGAAACATGGAGGATTTCAAGGAGACTTTCCCAGAGTTTCGTTCTGAGCTTAAGCAGATTCTCTCCGATCTCTGTCAAGCTGTTTTGCAAGATATGTGGAACATTGTAGAAAATATCAGCTTTAAAATGTGTCATCTGGCTGAAGACGTTGTGGAAGAAGATGAAGATTTTACTACTGACAGCAAGATTGAAGCCTTTGATGAAATGCCAGTCGAAAATTATATTCTGGTGATGAAGGGGTTAAAGGGACAGTCTGAGTTGCAAATTGCAAATGGAGTTGTTTTTCTGAAGGAATGTTATGGGAAAGAAGAGGTGCTGCTCTGTGGTAGGTTTTTTGCTGAGAAGTTTGTGTTCCTAAGGGGGGCAGTTGGGCTGTTTAATTTCTGTATGAAAAATACCCTGTGTGTATTATGGAGATATGTAAATGCTTTGGTATGCTTTGAAGTGGGGTAAAAAATTAAGAATGTTTATCAAAATTGAATTTAAGGTTTGTATGATTCCACTTTTCTTTAATGATTTGGATTAAGATTTATTGGATTGCTTTTAAGGTTTGTTTGATTTTTAAGATTTATAAGGTATAAAAATAATTGCTTGGTTTTCAGTTTAATAGGGTTAAGATTGTTATAGTATTATTAATTATAAAAGTAGATAATTTATATGTTCTTATAGTATTTTTTTATAGTGGACAGAAATATATAGAATAGTGGTAGGAAGCAAATAATTAAATAAATGTTGTTTCTGTGGGGGGGAAGTTGATTTGGAGGTATACAGTAATTTTTTTCTTTTAATATAAGGGGAAGGAGCAATGGTATTTGGTGATTTTTATAATGTACTAATGCAGAGCTTTCCAAACTTTTCATGTTGGTGACACACTTTTTAGACATGCATCATTTCATGACACACTCTTACAGCAGGGCATCATTTCACGACACACTCTTACAGCAAGGCAGAAGGCAGGCACTAGGACCTGTGTGGAATCACAGAAGGTTTGAAGGCAGCAAGGCACAAGGCAGGCACTAGGACCTGCACGGAATCCTGGCAGGGCTTGGAGGCAACAGCAGCCGCGACACACCCAGACACTGCAGCCAACACACTTACGTGTCCCGACACACAGTTTGGAAAGCTCTGTACTAATGGAATGACTCATAGAAATAATGTGATCTTGGTTTGATTTGATATAGAGCAACAGATTGATTATGGAAATTGCTGTATATTCTTGTTGAAAGTCGGAAGTCACCTCTTTATGTCATCTTTTAAATTATTTTTTCTTCTGTTTCATACTTTTTAGTTTTTTTCTTTTTGTAGTTTCTTTTTTGTAGCTTTTATCTTTGTTTCATAGAATTTAATAAAATTCATATATATATATATATATATATGAATTTTATATATTCTTTTATATATAAAAGAAGACTGCAATATGTATCTTTAGACATATTGTGTACTTTAAAGGAATTTTAAGAGTGGAAAAAAAACCCAGCAGCTAATTATCCTAACCCTTAATTGTTGTATTTGTTGGCTGTAAATCCTTCATAATCACAGTTTCACACCTTTTCACACTGTTTCTACAAGTGTAGCATTTGTTGCTGCTGACTTTTTGCAGTCTTAACAGTTCATTTAATCTTGTGAAGAATATGGACTAACTGTGTGCTTGTATCATGGCATCTGCTGTATTCATTGTTTAAGCCACCTTAGATGATCCCCCTGCTGGGACAACCTGAGCTGTCATAGTTAGTGGTGTTTTGTGCTGTCTTTCATTAATGAAGCGGGAGAATAGAGTTCCAATCTCAAACACATGTTTCTCATCTTTCTGAGTATACTTCAGCTCAACTCTTCTTTAGGTTCTGCATTTCCAAAAGTAATTTGTAAATAACTTAACACTAAAATGTTGGAATGAATGGAATGCCTGGAGGGGGGGATTCTTGTTTTTAATTTATTTTATATTTATTTTGCAGATTGCTCACTCAGAGTTTATGCCACTATAGGTTGTGTGCTGATTGACTGATACTTTTAATGAAAAAAAAAAGACATTGGTAGTGGCTGAATCTATTACCCTTCAATAAAAGATTTAGGAGGTATCAGCAAATGGGGAAACAAGTTAGATGGGGAATTGATTTACAGAAAATGTTTGAGGAATTTGGCAAGCGGAGGACTGAAAAATTTGCCAATAGTTTGGATGCTCTTAAAAAGGAAATGGAAGAAGGATTTGCAGGGATAAAAAAAGGATATGAAAGAAGAAGTTAAGAAGATTGAAGAATCTGTAGGACTATTAGCTAGAGATGTAAAACAAATAAATGACAAAGTGGAAGTTTGGGAAAGTAACCGCCCAGAGTCCCCTATTCGAGGAGATGGGCGGGGATAAATTTAAATAATAAATAAATAAATAAAGTAAGTAAGTAAGACAGAAGTTATAAACAGAGAGATGGAGAAAGATTTGGATAACTTGGCATTATTGGAACTGAGAGAAAAATAATTTTGTTTAAGATTTAGAGCACTTCCAGAAGACCATGGGGAAGATATCAGAGAAAAGACTGTTAAATCTCTGTCTAATTTTTTGTATTGGGATGAAGATGATACAGAGGCAGAGATTGATAAAGTTTATACGATCAATACACAATTTAATTGTGAATTAAAAATTAAGAAATGTTCCAAGGGATGTCCTTGTGCACTTTGTTGGGAAGAAGACTAGAGATCATGTTTTGCAGCAGCATTTTAATACTGGATTGACGATTGATAATACAGATGTAATTCTACTTAACAAAATTCCAATGAGAATACTGGGCAAGAGAAAATAGTTTTTTTTCCCCCTGACAAACTCAAACAGAAAAAAAATCAATTTAGATGGGATAAGTTGGAAGGGGTGATTTTTACTTTTAAGCAGCAAAGATTCAGACTGAACTGAAGAGGGAGGGAGGGAGGGAGGGGGAAGACCCTTGGGGACACACTGGGATGGGGAGTGGAGGTGCAATTTTCCTTGTGGTCTTTGGCTCCCTTTTTTCTCCCTCACCCCAGCAAAGGGGCAGGCAGTTCCGCTGGTCAGCCGAAGATGAGGAGGAATGATTTCCGATGCTCCCTGCCAGCTTCCCATAGGCAAAGTCAATGGGGAAGCTGGCAGGAAGTTGGAAGTCACTCCCGCTCCCACTGCTTCTTTGCCCACCCATGGTCATTCTGTTTCTCTGTTTAAGGTCAGGAAATATCTCTGAAAGGATGACCCAACAGGACAGAGGTTGTCTAGTTCTCAATTATATCCAAAACTTATATTGACTGATCATTATGGCAGATATGTTGGGGTGGAAGTTAACCTACAGGGGACTAAGAAGTTTACACAGGATCAGAGACAATTTTGAATGGACCTATAAGAATAAGGGAAGTTTGTGAAGCTATTAAAAAGATAAAACAGGAGAAGCATCTGATCCAGATGGTCTGCTGGTCTCTTACTATAAATGTTTTGAGAATGAACTTTTACAACCTTTACAACAAATGATGAATATTATTTTACAGAACGGAGAGATTCCTGACAGCTGGAAAGAGTCCAATATAATATTAATACCTAAAGAGTTTTGCCTAGAAGAATGTTTTTGTTTCAGACAATACCTTTTTTTGACAACTGATGTACCATTCAAGCAATGGCAAAAAGATATATCTAAATTTATATGGCAAGGGAAAAACCACAAGTTAAATACAAAGTACTATAAGATGCAAAGGAAAGTGGAGAATTGGGTTTACTGGATTTGAAATTTTATTTTGCTGCTTGTTGTTTGGTTTGGATGAAAGAATGGATGTTGCTGATACTTTTAGAGTTAGAAGAGCATGACCTGAGGTTTGGATGGCATGGATATTTATGGTACAATAAAGTTAAAGTTAATGTGGATTTTAAAAACCATTTTATTAGATGGGCCATACTGAGAATATGGAATAGATATAAACCCAGCCTGTGCCCAAAAACACCTCTTTGGAACTCAGCACAAGAAGCATTTTAGAGAAGAAAAACAACAGGCAAAGACAAATGGTTAACATACCAGGAATTATTGGAGAACCACCAAGGGTAATATAAAATTAAATCAAGAGAGCAGCTAATGGCAGAAGAATATAGTTGTCAATGGTTTTCCCAATACACAATTGGAATTAAAAAAACAATATAAATCTAATTTTAAAATAAAATCATATAATACCATAAAACTGGGAGACATATTAGGGAGAATAAAACCTCTTTATCCTCAGAAATAGCCCAAAAGGATACCATGATTGATGGTATAAAAATATGCTGAGAGATCAAACAGGACCAGGAGGTTCATTACCCCATTCCAGTTCCACTAGATATTATTTGTAAGCTTGATCAATGCTGTCTCCTTGTTAAACCAAAGCCTGAAACCTGAGTGAAATGGGTCCAGACGATCTGTTTCCTCCAGGGCCCATTGCAGCTGAAGCCCAACCATTTCCTACCACATTCCCGAAAAGGGAGAGGTTGGACACAGATTGATAATTCTCTAACATATCCAAGCTCAGTTTCTTAAGGAACATGTGTACCATGACCTACAGTATTTCAGAAAAGGTGGTAATGCCTTCTCTCTGAAGGATTGATTCACAACCACCCCAGTCAAGCTATGGGTCACATCTCCGAAGACTCTCACTAACCAGGAAAGGCTAGTGTTCAGATTACAAGTGACTGGCCTGATGCTGAAGAGACCCCTATCTACATAATCAGATTTACAGGTTCAATTCATCCCAGATAAATTTGCAATACAAAGCTTCAGACATTTCCTTTGGACTTTCCCAGGTAGCATCCAGCTCTGAATTTGATCAACTTTGTCCCCCAGATGCCTAGAGAATTCCTCATACTCATGTCTAGAAAATTTCTCCCACAGGTGTTCTTCCTGCTTGTTCTTGCTCAGTACAGTCTGGGTCACTTTAAAAAAGGCTGCTGGATGACAATCTGTAGAAGCAGTACAAGTGGAGAAATATCCCCATGGTTTATGTCTAAATATAGGCTTTTATCCCTGCTCAGTCAGAATCACTGCTCATTTTACACCAGCAGTGCTCTAGGCATCTCTTGGTTCACTAAATTATCTGCAACTCCTTGGAAATCCACAGGGATACTCCAGGTTGGCGAGCAATAATCTTTGCAATAATCCATTGGAGTCACTGATCAGATGCTTGCTGGCTAATATAGAATTCCTAGATTCTTCAATGTATAGTTCCATTTTGATTTCAGTCAGAGATGTCTAAGGCAAGAAGAAGTAAATCTGGTAGATTCTGGTTCAGGACCTTGGATAGCTGCCTCTGTACTTACAACAGATTTAGCCTATCCTTCCAAGTTAGAATAATTTTCCCAGTATTTATACCTTCTCTACCTATTTTACTTTTTAAAAGAGCCAGTATCCTTAGTTGCAGTTTCTGGCTCAGGTGGGGATGGAACAAGATCCAAGGTATTGAAATCTGGTGAGGAATTCTTTTTAAGGGCTTCAGAGAGCAACAGAAGCTCCTCAATATTTATGGGAAGGGTTATGGGATCCCAAGTGGATGCCCCTAAGAAAGATGAATTGGAACTGATTCCATCTTATTGCTTCTGCCATTGGTTTCTGTGACTATTTGGCCCTTTAACATAGTATGGAGGGACTCCATCACCAGAAGAGACTATAAAGAATTCTTAAAGTTAGCCTTCCCCCCCCCTGTTCAATAAAGTAATTCCTTTATATTCTTAGTTCTTGACTTCTGTTTCCCACTTCTTTGTGGGTAACTTATTAAATCCAAATACTGGATGATGCAAAATCATCCCTTTACTAGTTTCTTATTAGGAATCACAAAAAGTTATAATCTAATGGGGAACTTGCACCATTGTCATTGGAGAAAACATGCCATTTAAAGCAATTGCCATAGCTGGCCGAAAAGAAGATGAGTCCCTTAGCTCAAGTCATTTTGTATGTTTCTTTATCACTCCTTATCAAGTTCTTTTATTCCTCCTAGTTAGTTAACATTTATAAGACTCCAGTGAGCATCTTAGTGAACACATTAATTGTACTTATTCTTAAACTCTCATTATAAACTATTTGATTTTCCATGAATGGGAAAGAAAAAGAACTTGGGACTTGATTTTATTTGCCTTCTAAGCTCAAAGAATGAAAGAACAAGAAATATTTTATGTTATGATAGGACTTTTTTTATTAGATACTCAGCTCCCCCCCCCATGAAAAAGAGAGAACATAGGAATGAATAACGGAGTGATTAAACTTTCTTACTTTACATATTTCTTAATCTGAATGTGTTGGGCCATTTTCTATATTACACAGAAATAAAATTAACTTTGCCATCAAATGTCCATTAAGTGGTGGACAACCAGGGTAGCCCTGTTGTCTAATATCTAAGTATTATGGCATTATCTGAGGGGGAAAATATGCTCTATGCCAGCAGTTTCTTGATGCTCTTCAGATGCATGGTCAATTTCCAAAATTCTCAATAATTTATTTATTTATTTATTTTTATCCTGCCTTTATTATTTTTATAAATAATAGTCATACTGGCTATGGATGTCCCCAAACTGAGGATGGCTGAGCTACAGTATGTATTTGCAAAAATAGTTCTCTGATTCTAGATACATTTCCTACCCACTGTTGACCACTCACCTGTATATTTGAAAGTATGGGTACAAGAGAAAGAGTACGATGAAGATGAAAATTATCTATGGTTTTGTTTGGAAAATAGTTTGGTGGCAGCAACTAACAGACCTTGTCTGTCTTTACAAAAACTAAGCATGGTTAAATCTGATTAGGACTTACATGGGCTTAGAGGGCTGTTGCCTAAAAAAGGTTAAGTTGAAAAAAGCAAATACTATCCATAAAACTGCATGGATGTGTTAACAGCCACCAAAGGATCAAGACTGACTTTAGGAGGGTTCTAAAATTTGAACATAGATAAAATGCAAAGTGAACATCTCAACAGACTATATTCAGAGAAAGTGAAGGAGGAAAGGAAATATGCTAAGAGAAATGCTTTTTAGTGATTGTATTTGTTTGCTTATTTACATGCTTTAATTTGCTCCATTTAGAACACACTTCCTGAGAAAGACTTTTAGCATGCTAGCATTTATCAATGAAATGTATGCTTCCTAAATATAAACCACTCATATAAGAAGACTTCAATGGAAAAATCCCCAAGGAGAAAGACAGAGGAGGTGGAGCATTTAGTAATAAAACAAGACAACCCATGACCCATTGAGTCATCCTTTGAGAGATATTTCCTTACCAGAATGACCATGGGTGGGAGCAGTGGGAGCACTCCCAAAAGCAGTGGGAGCAGGAGAGACTTGTGACTTGCTGCTGGCTTCCCCATTGACTTTGTGTGTGGGAAGCTGGTAGGGAGCATTGGAAATCACTCCTTTTCCTCCTCAGCTGACCTGCCACTTTGTTGGGGGGAGGGGAACAAAGGGAGCCATGGACCATGAGGAAAACTGCACCCCCCGGTTGCCATCCTGGCATGTCTGCATGGGCCCCCACCCTCCAGGGAGGAAAAGGGCTCGCCCATTGACTCCTGGTGCCCCCAGCCAGCCCTACCTCACCATCAGGCATCTGAGTCACTCCTTTGTCCTTCCCTCACTGCCCTTTGCCATTAAGAGATTTCAAATTTCAGCCTCAGTTCCAAAGCAGCCAATCACTGCTCACCAATTGGGTTCAAGGGCCAGAGAAAGGTGAGAAAGAGGGCAGGTATATGTCCCTCCCATCTTCCCTTGCACCACACAACCTATGGGCTTCTGGGAAGTGTAGTCAGAAGGCATGGTAGCACTGAAGTAGTCACAACTTTGCAAAATTTCAATCCCACAGAAGTAATAGGTTCTGGATTATGGACGCATTCTGTAAGTTAGCCTATTTGAGGTACCTTGGTTCAAAAATTGTTGCCCTCTGAGGCACTATTTTGTCCAATTGAAGTTGACAAACAGACAAACAGACACAAGAGTTTTAGTTGTATGTAGATATACCGAGAAGTAGTATACAAGAGTCCCCCTTGTGGGGGGAGATGGGCGGTGATAGAAGTTGGATAAATATAAATAAATAAATAAACCAAGAGAGAGAGGGAGGGAGGAAGGGAGGGAGAAATTAGTTCATTGGGAACCAGAACCTATGAAGAAAAGATTAAATCTGAATGCTTCAACTTGTGTTATTTCCTCAAGGCCTTTGAGAGACTTCTTTTAATCTTAAAATTATCATTAGTTAAACCCTGGGCCTCTGCCAGTGTGTGATTTGCATATCTACTCAGTTCTATTAGGTTCAATGGATTTATTTTCAAGTAAGCAGGTATAGAATCACAGCCTTAATTTCTAACCAACATAAACAAATAGCCAGCATAAAAACTTGGTTCTGACCCAAAATGGAAATTCTTCATCTCAGCTTTTGTCCCTGTTCTGTCTTCTGTTTTTAGAAGCAAGGAGGAAAACACATGCAAAATCCAGCCCTTTAAGGGCATCTATCTATCTATCTATCTATCTATCTATCTATCTATCAATCAATCAATCAATCATCTATTGGATTTATCACCGCCCAACTCCCCCGAGGGGGACTTTGAAGTGAGAATTGCAGCTTGTTGGCAGAGATCCTAGTGATACCACTGTAAGTGTCAAGCAAAATTGTCAGATCCATAAACAGATATTTTGATGCCAAATATTTTCACTCCAATACAAATTCTTATAATAAACTTTAAAGCTACTCCAAAAACTTGATTACAGTTGGGGCTATATTGATTCCACGGGGAGCTGTTATTGTGTATTGGGTGGGGAGAACCCTGTAGTTATTTTCCTTTGCTTAACATCAGCAAAAGATTGAAGTTTTTCTTCCCCAGATCTTAGTGATAAAAGGCTACCTGATTTAGACAGAAATCCCTGAGTTTAAGTAAGATTTCCTGAAAGTGAAATAGTCCAGTGGGTGATGATGATGGAGATTTTCCTAGAAAAATGGATTAATGTGAACATATGAACTGCCATTTATTCTAGATCCATAGTAAAACTCATACATATAACGTACCATTTGTCCAATTAACTAAATACTTTATATCCTGGTAGTTGATCTCCAATCTTAGGAGATCTTGAATTAAGATTCAATACCTTTTGCTTGTGAACCATACTTTCAAATACTATGCTACATGAGTCAAGGAGTATACCAAGGATAGCCAACCTTTCCAGGTCATAACTACACTTCAAACTTTGACACTGGATGGATGAATTTACACAATGACCAATGAAAATATCACTATTTCCTTTCTGGTAAGCAATTGTTTTGTAGCTAGCCACACTGAGAACAAGGCTTGCCACAAAACACCCATGTATCAGAAAGGAAATAATGAGATTGTTCTCTCTCTAGACCCCTAGATTATTCTCTACCCTCCCTGTTTCCTTTCCTATCCTTTATTTTCTGAGCAGGTGAGCACTCTTCTTTGCAGTCATCATATTTTTTTTTGGTAGGAATTCCTAGAGGACATCAATAGGTCCAGATATTCTTGTAAATAAAAGTGATGGGAGATACTTATTTCTCCTAGTAGCATGCCAGCTTCCAAAGGGGAAGGGGAAGGGGAAGGGGAAGGGGAAGGGGAAGGGGAAGGGGAAGGGGAAGGGGAAGGAAACGACATGATTTTTAGGAAATGACATGATATTTTATTGTTTAAGGGGAAGGGGAAGGGGAAGGGGAAGGGGAAGGGGAAGGGGAAGGGGAAGGAGAAGACAAATGCAACTGGTAGCCTGGTGAGTGCCAAAGGAAGGGTCTGTAAATAAACAGTTTGGGTAATTAGATCTATTTATCAGTAGAAGCTAATATTTAGAATAAGTACCTGGGAATCCTGTCTTGTTACATACTTGTTTGCCTGAAGTTCTACTTCACTTCTCTGTTTGTAAATAGAGAAATAAAATATCAAGAAGACATTTTTTTGGAAGAAGCATATTGAGGTTTTTGTTGTTGTTGTTGTTGTTGTTCTTCTTCTTCTTCTTCTTCTTCTTTTCCTCACCTTCCCTATTCTTCCCAAAATATCATTTTATAGGATTTTCATCTGCCTACTCATCCAATGCTCCATTGCACTGTATGCAAAAGATATTGAGCACTGTTGTCATTGGTTAAATGATACAGAAAATATTCAAGGAGGAAAAGAAGATAGTTGCCATTCTCAATCACACTGCAGAAAAATATCAGAATTTCATCATCCATAAAAGAGATTGGGGGGAAAATCCTTTACTTTCTTGTCCACACATAGGGTTGATAATTGAGTTCTTTATTTTAGATCTTTAGACAGAAAGTTACGTCTATCTATCTATCATCTATCTATCTATCTATCTATCTATCTATCTATCTATCTATCTATCTATCTATCTAGCATCTTGATGTAGATATATTACTGTTGCAAAGCGGTCAATCAAGAAGAAAGGCAGAATTCCTTTTTGCAAATCTGATATGCAGAGAAACGGTATGCATCAGAGGATATAACACTTTGTTAAGGTCGGGCACATTAAGATGCTGATTTTGAGGTGTTATCTTTTAACTATTTTCTAACTCATTTATTTTCTTTCTGGAAATATCCTGTCAGTGTGTACAAGAATGGAAAATGACATGCTTTAAATGTCACATTTCTTCCCGATAACAGAAGGCATATAGTCACAGGGTTTTTGCACTGCAAAATTCAACTTGTTAATCTGGTCCTGATATTCAGATGCAATCAAGAGAAATGTGAACATGTCTTTTTTTTCCCCCCGTCCTCCACTTTTCAAGTCTGATCTTTTCAACAAAGCCTCAACTGTTGAGTAATGGCATCGCTGAATAGCTATATATTAACCTCTTGACCACAGCTGAAAGGTGTTTTTATTCTGATATATATATATATATATATATATATATATATATATATATATATATATAGAGAGAGAGAGAGAGAGAGAGAGAGATGGCATTGTGATAACCTCATATTTCTGACCCTTTGAGTAAGAATTACATAGTACAAAAGGAAAGTGCATAGTGTAAAAAATAGTATAGAATTTTGAGAGTTAGCATTCTTTCATGGATTCTCTACTAAATGCAGGTCATTGTGGCTGAGCAACAAGTTTAGTTTAACAGCCTCAGTGGACTGGAACTGAGTGGGAACTGGCCACAGCTTAAAAGTGGCAAGAGCTTAAAACAAAGACACAGAGTAAAAATTAAGTATAGACTTTACCTAGGAAGTATCATCTGTCAAAATATCATTATCCAGCCTCACAGTGTTCTACACTCCTGCAGGGCAGGGCAGTAAGCTTCACATATATTTCAACATTCTTCCTCCCTGAGAATGGAGAATAATTTTTGAAAAATGCCCAGCCAATAATGAATCAACTCCAGTTAGTTGAAGTTATAAATCTTAAGGAAGGCTCTTTCCTTAGGGATCTGCCCAGGCTCTTCGGTTATCTGGTGGCAGATGATCACAGAGTAGAAGGGAGGTCTTTGGAGCTCTTGTTATGAAAGGCCCTCCCAAGGAAAGCAAGTCTGCTATCTACATTGATATCTTCTCACCACAAGGAAAAGATCTTCTCCTAGGCATTTATAGAATGTTGAATTCAATTTATTTTTCAGTATTTGCTTTATATTGGACAAGGAGATTTTATATGCTCTGTATTTTTCCTCTGTTATTTATCGATTGCCATTTACGGCTTTTGTATTTTTCAAGGTTTTCAAGTTTTAACTATTTTTGTAGTCTGTCCAGAGAATTATGATTATTGGGCAGATGAGAGACATAATTAACAAACAAATAATGGGTAGGCCAGAGATGGGCAATCTTGAAGGAAATTTCAGCTCTTCACATGATTGTGAAGGTGAAGGTTTTTTAGGTGTGACTCTAAAAAAGTAACCAATTTTCTTGGTGACGGAGTAAGAAGAAATATTATATGCACACAACATCTGGGTTTGCACTAGTTAAAGACCTGATAGCAGCATTTGCAAAACATCCTAAGCTTGGTTAGTATTAATCTTGATAAGGTTGTATTTGTGTTAGCATATTACATGAACTCAAGCTGTTTAGTCAATGGTTCAATATAGGAACCAAGCATTATGTAAATTCAGCCAACATATTGGAAGCCAAAATAAATAATATATTCAATGTCACGATCCCCAGAGTTTAGCTACTGAATTCCAGCCGCTTGCTAGAGGTTTCTTCTAATTTAAAAGATTATACCCCATTCAACTAGACAACTCGATAGTCAGAATGACTTTCTTCTGATCCTCAAAGTACCATGGAGGATTTCTTTCCCTGAACAAGTTGGACGTAACTTTGATTGACTTCTGAAATGTAATGATTTCACAACCCAGAGAGGGAAAACAAGAACAACCACCATCACCAAAAAAACTTTGATCTGCTGCCAGATAATGGACTAAATTTGAATATCACTTGAGAGACATTATGCAGTAAACAGATATGACAGTGGCTGTAAAACTGCACCGAATCTTTCTGTCTCTGTCCTTCTATTTCTCTCACTGTGAAAAAAGCCAGATCATATGTAGGACAAGAAAAAGAGAGAAGGGAAAAAAGAGGGCAGAAAAGAGGTAAGTGAATGGCAGGTGCTTTTTAAACATTTTGATTGATGCAAGCCAACCTCCCCTTTCAGTTTTGGAGAGCCGTTACATAGATATCAAAGTGAGCTAGGAGAGGAGGAAGAAATTTCTAGGGAGATTTGACACCCTGGAACTGTTTATCTGCAGTTTTTCTAAAGAAAATTCTTAATGTGTTAATACTGGTAAAATATTCAACATTGTATTGCAGGGAAAAAGAAAAGAACATTTATTTCCCTGTGCTTCTATAGTCAGAAACTATTTTCCCTGTGCTATTACTAAAACTATAGTGTCAGATGGGAAGGATAAAGATGTCATATCCCAGTCTTCTTTTGTGCACATTAGAGTTCCTAGCTAGCCTTGTCTGGCCTCAAAAGCCTAAGAAAGTTCTGTTCTAGGCAGGAGACAATTAGGATCCAGGGTTATAAGAGTAGATTGGGAAGTTGAACACAAAAAATTCCGGAAGAAGGCAGAGATACACCACATCCCTACTTCTGGCAAGAAACAACATGAGCACATCCATGGAGTGACCAGAACTTGAAGAAAATCCCCTACCCCTTTGATTAGATACAGGTAGCCATCATTGCCTGATCAGAACAATGGTTTTGATTTCAGAATCTTTGATAAATGACCCAGCTTCTCTCCCTCTCTCTCTTTCATATCCTCCTGTAGGAGAGGGTACCTATAGTTATAAATATCTGATTTATCTTAAGCCTGAATTCAGTGTTCAAGAAACCCTGTTGAAACAAGCCATGGTTTATTTTAATGCTTAAAATCAGCCACTTTCCTACATATGCTGATTCCCTACACATTCTAGTAGATTTTTCACTATTCATTTGAATTGTTAGCTCAAATATTTGGTGCATTGTCCCGCATAACATTTAGATATATATAAGAAAAAATAGAAACAATGTAGTGCAATGTAATTGATATAAATATTGCTAGATAGAGGGTTATCATTTTGTTTTTATTTTATTTATTTATATTTCAAATTTAGTCACCACCTATCTCACTCACAGAGTGACTCTGGGTGGTTTACAATAAAAACAAGAATAAATACTAGTTAAAAATATAATTAAATTATTCTTAAATACCAAAGAGGCATTCTGTTTTCTCTCATTCACAGGAAGGAATGCCTCTTCTGTGGTGGCATTTTCTATCTGCATTTTAAAAAAATATATTATGAAGAAAGAAAATAATCTTAACACAGCACTGGATTAAAACTAACTAAATTACTTCAAGTTCATTGGCGATCACTCGTAGACGAGTAAGATTGTCTTCCAAAGGTAAAATTTTAACGGTGGATCCGTAAGTGGCTATAAAGGCCAATTCTGGATCCGCACAACCTCCCACAATGAGGGCATGGGTTTCCGGGTGGGAGACGGTCATGATGAGGGTTTGCCTGACGTGCCTTCCTTTTAGCTCTTTTCTCCTTTTCGCCCTGTACTCGTGCTTCTTCAAAGTCCATAGCGCCATTAATAAAGGATGACCTCCAATTGAAATGCTCATGAGTTAGGGCTTCCCAGTTCTCAATGCTGATATTACATTTGTTTAAATTAGCTTTGAGAGTATCTTTGAATCTCTTTTGCTGTCCACCAATATTCCGTTTTCCATTCTTAAGTTGGGAGTAAAGTAGCTGCTTTGGAAGACGATGGTCAGGCATTCAAACAACATGACCGGTCCAGCGAAGTTGATGTTGGATGATCATTGTTTCAATGCTGGTGGTTTTCGCTTCTTCTAATACGCTAACATTAGTCTGCCTATCTTCCCAAGTAATTTGCAGAATTTTTCGGAGGCAGCGTTGATGGAATCTTTCAAGAAGTTGGAGGTGGCGTTTGTAGAGGGTCCATGTTTCACAGGCGTACAGAAGGGTTGGTAGTACAATGGCTTTGTAAACAAGCATTTTGGTCTCCCTGCGAATGTCCCGATCCTCAAACACTCTACGCTTCATTCGGGAGAAAGCTACACTCGCAGAGCTCAGGCGATGCTGAAATTCTGCGTCGATGTCGGCTTTTGTAGATAGATGGCTGCCGAGATAAGAAAAGTGGTCAACATTTTCTAGTAACACACCTTTAAGCTGGATTGATGGCGCTGCAGAGGGATTGGTTCGAACTTGCTGGTAAAGCACTTTGGTTTTTTTAATGTTAATCGAGAGGCCGAGCTTTTCATATGCTTCTGCAAAGATGTTTAGGATAGTTTGAAGATCTTCCTCGGAGTGTGCATTTTTCTTGAAGCTGTCATGCAGTGAAGATCATATCCACTGTTCCCCTGGAAGGGCGGAAGCCATTTTGCGTTTCAAGTAGCAGTGAGCAGTTGGCCCTTGGTTTTCTTTTAGAAATGCATATTGTTGGGAAAAACACAGTACACTTTAAAATACCAAGATATAAGTATTTGATTTGTTTAAAATTTATATTTTGACACAGGAATAAACTAGGACTGATTCATCTATATTTATTTATCCTATTTATACCCCGCCTATCCCCTCCCTACTGGAGGACTCTAGGCGGCTTACAACAACATCAGTACATTTTTCCCATTATACATCACATATTGTAAATTTACCGCGCGATAGGGAGGAGGGCAGGGAACCGGCTCTTCGGCTGCAGGCACTGGACTACAAGCCCCAGCATGCCTCGCTTCTGTGCCGGCTGCTGACGTCCAGGAAGCTGTTCTTTTTCCGGATCCGTCGTCCTCCGCCGTCATCACCGGGATTCCCTAGGTCTTCTTCGGGACGAGGACGACCCTCCGCTGGACGCCGGCAAATTGACCCACGAAGTGGTACCCATTTATCTACTCGCATGTGCTTTCGATCTGCTGGGTGGGCGGAAGCTGGAGCTAGTGGCGGGAGCTCACCCCACCCCGCGGTTTCGAACTGCCGACCTTATGGTCGGCAGACTAACGGCTCAGCGGTTTAACCTGCTGAGCCACCGCGCTCCTATAATTTTAGTGTTGTATGTATTGTATAAAAGAGTTTGAACACAAGCCTTCCCTCTCTGTTTCTCTCCCTCCACTCAATAATGTTTCTAGTACAATGTCTTGTACTACAAAGGGCATGGAACATTGTCAGATACTGTAACTTTTCTGAAACATCCCTATCATTCATATTCAATATAGCTTGCTAAAGAGACAGAGCTAGCATACAGAGGTAATATCCTGTGTAAATATCTATACATTGAAAGCTTTGTCACTTTTAATTAAGAAGCTTCCTTATAGTTCAGAGGTTAATTCAAGTGTTCTTGAAGCTTTCTTATTATTAATAGCACTGACTTTGGTGCATGTTATACTGAGATATTTATAATCTATGCATTGTAGCATCAGTTTTCTAATTTAATCAATCAAGTGGCTTGCATATGCAGTAGATTTCTATCTTTTACTAAGATTAATTACTATGATCCATGAAAACTAGCTTTTGATAAGATGAAGTATTAAAGCCAAATCTCACTTTGGGTCCCCTTTGTTTTTGTTTGTTTTTGTTTTTTTTAAAGGAGGCAAACTGCACTTAAAATGGGTTTTCTAATAAGATAACAACTTCTTGTGTCATGCAAAACATATGCCTAGCCTTTAGACAACAGAAAGGAGAGATTAAAAGCAACTAAAACAGTTCTCTCTTAAAGCATTTAAAGCTTTTATCCAGATTTTAGATGAAAATTATGCAATCTGTTTCAGAATGAAATGTTCAGCTTCCAGATGGACTTCCAAATATTCATTTTCATTTTTCACATAAAGAATTGTACATATATAGGTATATGTGTATTTCCTGGTGTGCTTTGCCATGCGTTAGCAAGGTGAAGAACTGATGCAAAGTTTCATTACAAAACTCAATGTTTTGTTATGATTGGGCGCATGAAGTGTAAATCCTTCCACTTTCCTATGATGAAATATCTCAAGTCAAGCTGCCCAGTTGCTAATGAATGGAACCTCTTTGCTGAATGTCAGTAAATTCTCACAGGCCACTGGTCATCTTCCATGAAATTAATTTAGAGCTAATTGCACTGTTGGAATTCTATTGTTAAGATATTCTAACAGACTGCTCCTAAGGGTGCATTAGAAAACATTGATAGGAAGAATATGGAAAGGAGACAATGAGAGAGTTACAGTTACTTAGTTTCTCTATATTAGTAAACTCTTGGTACATCTGATACAGGAAGCCATAAATACCAGCTTCTAGAATGCAACCTCTGAGGATAGTTTTTGCCAGCATGGTCTTATCCTGTTTATAAGCTTTTCAGAAGTGGGTGAAACAAATGCTTGATTACAAAGAAAGTGATTATCATGATGATGTCCTGCCTTTATTTTTGGTCAACTCAAGATGGCATACATACCTAACAATCCTGCCTCTATTTTCCCTATAACAACAACCCTGTGAAGTGAGTTGGGTTGAGTGTGCATGGGTATTTGTGGTATGTTGGACATGCCAATTCCACAGGCCAAAGGTGATTCTACAACTGAAAAAAAGAAGTTACACATTCCTGAAACAACATTTTGACCTGATACAGAGCTCTACTTATGTTCTTTGGCTAAGTCCTCTTTTTATTGTGTGAACATATTAGAATTGCTTCACACTGTGGACTCAAAAAAGCCATCTAGTTCAACAATCTCTATGTGACATTTAAGGAAGAAGGCATACTAAAAGCCTGTGTATATAACTGCTTTAGGGTTATTATTTCAAGTTTGCTGAATCCTCCCAGCTTTATACAAATTCTCTTTAGAGATTGGTTGATGTATTATTATTTTTTTTAATGTAAATTCAACTGCTTTGGGATATGCAAAAGACAAAATGCATCAGCAATGATCCCTGCTTTCCAATGAATGCAAGATTATCTTGGTCCTGCTTTGAAAACAATTCCTCTACTAATGAACCCAATGGTGAGGTGAAGAAAATTCCTGAATCTGGAAGACCTTGAAACTTTTGGTATGATCCTGTATTGATAGAATGGTGGTGAACTATTGTTCATAAGCATGCAATCTGCACTAGAAAATTTTCACTTGAACAACTGCATTTTAACACATGTTCAATTTGTAATTATTAAATTATGAATGGGGTCAGGGGTTAGGATTGTTTAGTGGATGCCTAGGTCCACAGGCCATGTCTCAATTGACAAGACCAGGGTAGGCATCTCACATAATCAATTACACACCTTTACCAAGGTGCAGTTCAAAATAAAAGAAACCACCACCACACAATAATTACAAATCCATTCATTAAATTAGCTCAGAACCCAGGGAACCAATATTAACACTAAAACAACCCAAACCACAATAATACATTTAAAATAATGCCCTGGGAAGGGATTACATCCATAGTAATTAAAAACAGGTGTTAACCTGGAATTGCCAGCTAAATAAGAGTAGAGTGAAACAAGCAGAACCTATAGTAACCACTAATCAAATAAAGTAAATACATGTGAGCCAAAATCAGGAACTTAGGAATCATCGAATCAAGCTCCAGTATCAGCAAGTGCAGTTGCGCCCCCAGAACTCTTGATCATGATACAAAGGGCTGTGACTTACAATTGCAAACAAGACCCCATGAGCCCTTGGTAAATCCAGCAGCAATGGATGGAAAACCACAAGTTAGCCAAGCAAAGGAGTAACCACCATCGGGGGAAGGTTTCTAATGAGGCCTGCAGCTATGCAGAATTGGATGGTAGCAAATCAAGGCTGCTTTGAGGAGTGCAGATGACTTGAGTATTTAAGTCTGCTCAGGAGGTGGAATGACTGCAATGATAGCCTTAGTCTGAAACTGTGTTGGCTTATGTAAATTCCTTGATGACTGGACTTTGCTATTATTTCATCCACTGAACCTTGATGCTGATTGTTTCTTGGAGCCTTGATACTAGTCTGATAAATGACATTACAGGTTGGCCCCTTGCAACTCTGACAAAAGACTGATGTACAGCTTTGCAGCCAAGTTCAATAGTAAGTAGATATGATTTATAACTGCTATGATTATTCACTTCTGGAGCTTTGCTAGGCTGTGAAATCAGTGCCATACTTTCTCTTGTGGCTTTTCACATGAAAGTCCTTTCTCTGAGTATATGAGGAAAAATAGAGGGACAAATGCTTCCCTCTTCTAGATAGGGGATATGGAATTGTTGGGCAGATAGTAGCACTGAGAGTATGCCTATCAAAAGAAGTGTTATAGTGTCTTAAGAAAATAAATTATCTGACTTCTTCCCCCACCAAAAAAATACCTCTACAGCCGGTGATGTAGATAAATTGCCCAGGGTCCCTCCTTGTGGGGGAGATGGGCGGGATATAAATGTAATAAATAAATTGTTGGTAAATTTCTAATACTGTATATATATCTAGAAGGAAAACTAATGTGCCAATGAATGTTAGCACATTTTCATGACCACCTCATATTGAGCATCATTCTGAAGTGCTCAATGGTCTAATTTCAATAATTCTTGTTCCACTTTGCTTTCCAGATTGGATTCTTCTATAAGGATATAATGGGTGGCAAGGAAAAAATTAGCAGAATTAGCCCTGGTTAGATAAGAGATTAAAAAGCTGAAAAAAATGGTAAAAACTATTGGCCAGCATAATAAATCTGTTTATTATGCTATAAGAAATAGACATGTCCAGGTAATCAGCAGGAGTCATACTTAAGTCAAAGGAGACTTTTCTTTGTATAGATGCCATAGTAGTGAAGGAAGTGAGGGTGAAATGTTCCTTGTTGTGGCATTTTTTTCTGCTGAAAACTGTATGATCAGTCCACTATTAGTATATTTTATTTTTTTACAGCAAAACAAACACAAACTTTGGTGCAGACCTAGGAAACATCAAGAATCTGGGCAGATTTGAAGTGCCTTTTCAGTGGTAGCTCTATTTTAGGTAATCCAATTCCAGTACCAAGTTCATGTGGCCCCATGACTGGTCTAGGCTGGAAATACTAAAGTGTCCATGCTGTTTTTTCTTGATGAATATTCGCTATTACTGTTATGTTCTCATTTGACATATTTTAATGGTACAGTACTTTAAAAGGTCCTGGAATTAGAAGCTGCTTATTGTTATTGTTCTTTTGTTTCTGTTACTGATCTTGATTTTTATTTTCTTTAGTCTGATTTTTTTTTAATGGTGATGTGCTTTTAAGAGAAACTTGGATGGTTTTTTTATTATTTTAGATAATGAGGCTACCTTGTAATTTCTTGGCCTTAAAAGTGGACTATGATGAATTTAAACTAATCAAATTAGTAAGTCATTGGCAAAGAACCCAAAGATGGATCTTGTCTGGACAGGTTTGTTGTTCTACTTCTTTTCTCAGGTTGCTTTAAATGTTGGTTGTGCCTTGAAAATCTACAATAAAATAATTTAAAAAGTAAGAGAATGAGAGTTGCTCAAGAGACTTTCAGAAGGCCCAGAATAGTGGTGCCTGATTGCTGGGACTGATAGCTATATGTGATAAGCCTGACTTTGTCTTTATTTGCATATTAATTATAAATCAACTATGGTATAATTTGAAAAATTCAACCTTTGGATTTTTATCAAGACTTCAGCTGCATCAACAAGACTTCTTATTAAGCCCTTCTAGAATTCACTTGTACTGCTCAGGAAATCATTGTTCATTCTGTTTGGACTGGAAAATAATTTTCTGATTTATATACTGTTTTACTGTTTATCCCTGGGGAGTCATTAAAACAATATATTTCCTAGCAAAGGAACTTCAGGCTAATATCTAAGTTTATAAATTGTAATTCTGTGGCACTTCCTTAAAATGTAGGTGATGTTCTAGCCATATCAGCCAGCTTCTAATTATGCAACATACTGGCAAAAAAAGTTGTTGGGAGGATAAGATGCTGGTTGAGAAAATGGGCAAATTGTAATTAGACCAATTACAAAGAGAAGATTAAGACTTGATCTATATTGATACTTAGTTGTCTGTGTGTTTGTTTTCAGTTTACATTTAAATGGTTGGTTTCTCATTGCTAATTTCATCAATCTAGTCCATTCCAATCAGCTGATCGTGTGATCAAATAACAGAGGGATCCATGTTATTAGGTTTCTTGCCTCAAGCATTAGAAGGAAAACCAGTGGGTTAATGAGACAAATGGTGGAGTTTCCCTTGGCTCCAAGGGCCACATTACTTTTTTCAACCAACGTTAGCATGTTGTATCTTACTCCAACTTGCCATCCATATCACCAATAGTGGTGCACAAGCAATAGTAATCAGGGCCTTTTGCAATTAAAAGTGCTCAGAATAGAAAATGAGCAAAGATTGTAATATCCAATAGAAGAGAATATATGTAGCTCATGGTTGAACTGTGGAGTCCTTGGTGTTCTCTGAACTTGGTTGTTAGCTTGCAGACATTTCATGACCTGACTAGGTAACATCATCAGTGCTAGTGATTGTGGGATTTGCTCTCTGTTTATACATAGTAGTTTGACCTGCCGGTGTTGGTGGGGGTGTGGTTCATGGGAGTGTTACCTAGTTGGGTAATGAAACATCTGCAAGCAAACAACTAAGCTCAGAGAGCACCAAGGACTCCACCAGATTGTAATATGTCTAACAATATTGTAAATCTATGTTGGGGTTTGAATAAATACCCAGAATTTACAGATAGATTAATTAGACAGGAGAGGTAAATAGGTGAGAGGTAATACTTTCTACAAGTAATTCAATTAGCAGCCATTGTTGAAGTAAGTGGTGACACATACTGCAGCTGATATAGTTTAAGTTGGGTGTGGCAGATAATTTGTTTGACCTATAACGTGATTGGTTGATATTTGTATAAAAGTAGAGAAGTTCTGGTGTTCATTACTATCTTCTCATCTGTATCTGTGTTGGACGTTACTGGACTGTATTGTACTACGTATGTATATAGAGTAAATAGATTATTTTATCTAATCTCTTGTGAGTGTCTGCTTACTCAATAGAATGTATTGCTCTGAGGTCTAGAAGGAACATTGGCAGCCCCAGCGTTGTGTACTTTGACAATCTAAGACTGGCATGTAAAGTGTTCTTTTTTCCAAATTATTGTCATCCTCATTTTTCTGCATCTGCCTTGTGCTTAAAATGGTTTTGAAAATGGCCTATCAAAATATTATGAGTTGTTTCATGTAAAATTTGTTCAGCTGGGTATTGGGATACTGATATTAGATATCAGGTCTTAGCACTAGTGCTGCATCCCTACTGCTCTTGACTCTGCCACTAGAGAATCAGATCTTGAGTTAGAGATTACACTGCCTAGCCTGCATCAAAATCATTGCAATAGGGTAGAAAGTCAGAGGGCAGAGAGGTGGAGAAGTGCTAGATAGTGTGGTCAGGTACTTTGGCCAGTGTTTATCTTTAAAAGATTTAGTTAAGTGAACTGTGACACCTCTGTCTTGTGTATTATGAATGTTATCTCCTTCAAAGCCTTGACCTCTTCCCTGGCCCCTTACGGAATTTTTCTTAATCTCAGTCCTGTCTGAATTCTAGATAGCTCTTTGTTTCTTGCCATTACCAGATTATGACCTTGGATTCCAAAATACTTCACTAAAGTCTTGTAGAGTAGGTCAATTTATCATACCTTTCCCCACTATGGGGAAAAAAAGTCAGATGTGTTGTTGCAGTCACTGGTACTCAGAAGTCCTATGATTAGGACAAATGGACAAAGTTAACAGAAACTGGAGATACTGAGTGGGTAGGTGGGTAACGTCATCTAGGATAGTTGGTTTCTTTATTTACCTGTAGAGGGTCATATCCTCTTCATTTCAGACATTTCATAGATTCCTATGGTGGTCACAAAGATTCAAGTTCTAAAATCGGATCAGATTATGTCTTCTTCATTACCGTAGTTTGAATTTCCATACCTCAGCTATATTCTAGCCAGAGATGTAATGATGGCGAGTGAATTTATATATCTTCTATGTAGGTAGCACTGATACTTCAGTGAAATTATGGGTATAGCCTCAACCAGCTACTTGATGGAGGTGTATTCTATCAACTCTCATAGATTAGAAAGTTCTAAATAGCCTTGACACAGTCTAGTTTCAGCAAAAAGTTTCAACCTTCATTCATATTTACACTTACCCTCTATTTTTCTCAGTTGAAATGATCTTTCTGAAATGATTGGTTCCATGCAGAGATGGAGAAATGTTTGCACATTGTATAGTAATAGTATTTTTTCCTTATTTCCATTTTGGCATGGGGAAGAAAATAACAGTAGTACAGATTTAAGACTTGCAGATATCTAAATATTTCATATTATTCAGAAATATAACATTAATTACAGTTCTGAAAATCTTAGTAGCATTTTGTTGTACTGTGTTTTGTACTATACTTTGCCAAAGTCTGAGACAACCATGTTAGCACCATGTTAGATAGCTGATAGGTAAGATCATGGCCAACAATCTTAAGGCCATAGTCATAAGAGCACACTTGTTTAAGTCTGCAGAACATACTTTAGTTATTAGTGCTATTTGGCAAGTAGCGTCAAAAGAAAATTCACTCTGGTTGTGGAATGATTTAATGGGTTGTAAATGAAGGAACTGGGAAATAGACATTACTGGCCCCAATGTTACAAGTATAAGTCCGGAGAAGAATAATCACAGAAATAACACAGAGAAAAGAATTGGGGATGTGGGGGAGACTAGAGCCACATGGGTAATGGATGAAATTCTTTTTAATTTTGAAGGGCTGTGTGCACAGTCTTAATTCTGAGACTGAGATATAACCTGGAACAAAAACAAATTGTGATTAAAGAAAAATAGCAGTAATGCAGGGGGACATTTAAAAAAGTCAAGATGATGACAACCATACAATCATTTTTTTTTGTGTGTTGCAGGGTTTTGATTGCTGAGTTGTGGCCACCATCTTGATTTTTTGACCTCTAGTCATGGAAATAGCATTCTTGGACAGAACGTACAGTATAAATTCAGCTGAAACATAGTCCAACAGTTTCCCTAAGAAGAAAATGGTCTTAATAATGGGACTCTAACATAGTCCTGGCTGCAACATAGTCTTGTTTACCAGTTCTTTTAATTTTGTAATATCAGGTTTATTAGAGAAGGAGGAAGGAAGACTAGCAAGGAGATCTAACTGTGGGGGAAAAAAAGTAGGCTAGAATTCAGAAGAGGTTTAGGCTCATTTCAGAAGGGGATATATTTTCACCACCCTCATTTCCAAAATATGAAATTTTCCATAGAAATACTTTTTATTTTACAATGTTTATGGGTTATATTTTCCCATTATGTTGCCTGCCGTTAGACTGAAATGTTATAGTCAGATTTATGTAAAATAGGTCTTGGTTTAGAGAGAAAAACTTTGGAAATCAAATTGTTCCATTTAGACCTCAGAGAGTAAGAAAAGATGCCAATACTTCATGGGTCAGGAGTGACTATGTCAGCCTCCTGTTTTGCTGTGGATCAGGACTTCTGAGACATAGTGGTTTTCCTTTTGATTATGAGATAAAAAGCAGTGTGGGTGGTGGCAACATCTTCTCAGCCCAGGAAAAAAGCAAGAAAAAGAAAGCTTTTCTGCTAAGGATGCAGATATCATTTTGAAAAGCAAGGCAAAGCAAATCAGCATTCCAGGAATGCACATACTCTGTTATCCATTTAACCACATAACTGACTCAGACACAACTGTTGAATCAATACAGAGCCAGCTGCTGCAGCTAGCAAACTGCTTCTAACAGCCAAGCATCTGTGTGCTGCATTGTTTGAAAAGGCTGAGATTGGTCCTCTGTGATGACAGAGGATTGTGCCTGCTGTGGTGATTCTTAAGAGAAGGTCCTTTCATTATTCAACAAATAGCAGTAAAAAAGAAAAGAGTGATTCAGTCCTGTGTGAAAGTCAGAATAATTCTAATAGGGACAATATCATTATTCCTTGCTTAATGCAAAGAGAACTGAGACAGAAAGCCCATTTTTAAGAATGTTCAGACATACAACACACCTATTTCCTTTAGTTAGTTGATCCATTCATTTCCTCCTCTTAAAAAATTTAAATTGCGATCTTCCATGTGCCATGATGCTTACCATAGATATTGATCTCTGCCACCCATTACAACTTGGGTCAAACAAGGCTTTCACATAACACTTTTTAGTAATGTACAGAATATGTAGAATAGATTACCAGTCTGAATTGTACTACATTCCCTACTAAAGGTATAGATAGCACTGGTTAGTTTGGGCACATCTTAATCAGTATAATCCAAGATCAATTAAAGCTGCAAACAAGCTCATTTCTATTCTATGCAAGCTAGGTCGTCTAAGACCTATTTTTAACAGCTAACATGCTGTTGCCCACATCCTACGATCTCAAAGATGCACAGAGTATACTGACACACATTCAATTCTCTAACAAGGCTATCACAATGTGGCATTCTCTTTTAATGACTATAAACTATCAGACTGAAGTTACCTTGAAGAATGATTTTTTCCTATAAAGTTGTTTGTTTGTTTGGATTTATTTTACAAAAGGACTCATTTTATCAGTGTTTTAGAGAGTATCAGTGTTTAATATGCAAACACTGTCCCGTTTTTAGCATTTTTCAACTGTCCCGTAGTTTTGATAAAAATCTCAATTTTGTCCCGTTTTTTAAACCCAGCGGGAATGGCGCAGGAGGAGGATCTGAGCCGGAGCTGCCAATTGGAGGAAGCCCGGAAGAGGAAGCCTATCAGCACTTGGCAAAGGAGGGACTGGGGGGTGGGGTTTGCAGGCAGGAGCCAATTGCGCAGACCGGGGGTGGGGTTTGCAGACGGGAGCCAATTGTGTGGACCGGGGGCGGGGTTTGCAGGCGGGAGCCAATCACGCAGACCAGGGGCGGGGTTTGCAGGCGGGAGCCAATTGCGCAGACCAGGGGCAGGGTTTGCAGGCGGTAGCCAATCGCATGGACTGGGGGGCGGGGACCCTGTCTTTTTCATGAATAAGGAATATTATAGAAAACCCCGTCCCGTTTTTGTCTCAGGGAAATATGGTCAGCCTATTCATAAGGGATGGATCTATTGGAAAACTTTCTCAGCTTGAGATGAAATGAACATTTGTGTCTTCTATCATGGGCATTTCTCTTTATATAATGAGTTATATGTGGATATGTTTGCAAGCCATTTTCTTCTAGAATGTGGTTTTGTGCATATACTTTATATATGTTGTGTAATTTTTCTTATTGTACACATATTTTAAATTGTGAAATGAATCACATCTTCATGTATTACAGTGGAGCACAGCTTGAAAATATTTTGGAAGAAGTGCTTTGCATTTCTGTTGGCATGAGTACAATTTTATTTCCAGCTTCTATTTAATTCTGACAAAAAGGTGCTAATATTTTAAGAGTCCCATTAACTTTAATGAGTGGATTCTTAAAGGAAATAATGAAGTCCAAAACATTTCTTCCAAATCATTTTCAAATCATGCATAGCCCTAATATTTATACAACAATGCATCATGTATGCAATAATGCATTATTTATGAAAGGCATGTAACTGCTTCCTAGTTCTCACATACATACATACATACATACATACATACATACATACATACATACATAGGTCTGCAGTGCTTATATAGGTTGTCAAGAATATATTAAGTTTATGTTACAATGAAAACTAGATTAATTCCTCATTACCTTTTTTTACTGATTCTCTGTCTTAAATCATACAGATCTTATGCTGTTAATGTTGACATGTCACCAAGGCTTTGGGATATTTATTTACAGTACCCGGTTTTCATTTTAGGTGATGTTTAGGACTAAGTCTTTTTGTATTTTAGTTCTCAAATTGTTGCTGTCTTTTAATGTTTTATTTTTCAATATACCACTGATTTTTATCTACTATAAGCCTCTTGGCACAAGAAATCTTCCCTGTTCTCCACATTTTGTTTCTTAACAGTAAACAAGACAACTTGGATTTTATTGTATTTATATTCTTACTGTTGTTTTTATTGTATTTTAATGATGTCATGGTTGTGAACCGCCCAGAGTCCCACCTTGAGGGGGAGATGGGCGGTCATAGAAATTTAATTAATAAATAAATAATAAATAAACTTTCTTCAGTATAGTAAGGTTTGCATAGATTTCCTTTTTTTCTTTTAGACACCCATCCTAAGAAACAGAACTCACAGGAGCAAGTCTAACTATAGAATATATCCTTTTCATTTAGAGCATCATGCATATACCACTCAAATACACATTAATTTTCCTTCCAATATTTACCGACCGACAGGACAAAGGGGATGACAAGCCACGTAAATCTGCAAGTAAACAGCTCCCTGAGGGTTTGCTGAAGGTGACCCATCCAGAAAACTTTTACGTTCATTCTGCTTCCCCCCCCCCCCCCCCCCGCTTTCCTTGAAAACTCTATGTAGCCATAGAGCACTATCTCAGTAGCTGCCCTCTGGGTCACTATCTTTTATCCTTTATTCCTTTTGGAGGTCTTCCATGATTGGCAGTAAGATCTGACGATATGCAACCGTTTTTGGCTTCTCCGGCATCTAGCCTCAAATTAGCTGATTTTCAGAACCTTTTGTCAGAGGTTTACAGGTATAGTGCCTTGGAAGGATTTGGGTTTAGACAAAACTGGGCAGAGGTTAGAGTGTTAAGAGGAAATAGCACACGTAAAGGACACAGTACAGTACTAAACTGGTTATATTGGCAAGACCAAGATGCAATTGTGCCATTAGCTTCAGGAATGACACTAAAGGAAATGCATCAAGAAAGTGCCTGAATGGGGAAAGTGATATTCTCCTGTAAGAGAACGTGTCATTGCCTACTCTAAGAAACTAAGCTACTCAACGTTAACCCTAAAGAGCCAAGGGCACAGTTTCCCAAATAGCATTCAGGGCCGAATTGCAAGTTATATTCAATGCGTTATTATACTTGACTTAATGATGCCATCAGATGAGAACTTTGGGGCAGAACTCCCGGTGTTACTTTTTGTTGCAGTAGGTGAAGAAAGGCATATTAGAATCAAAACACATGCAGATCACGGTTTCTGGAATTCTTTCCAATTCCTGAATAGGGCTGATCTGAGTCATGCAACTGAGAGAGACTGACCCTGACAATGGAACAGTCATCAACACTCAAGTCACCACCCTCTTCTATAGGGATGCATTGGGTGAAAAAATTCTGGATATTTTTTTCCTCCAACCACTAGCCAGATCCAGCCCATTTTCAAACTTGAATTTCATTTTGCTTCCTTCTTCCCCCACAATAAATTTATTCCTTTTCTGTTGATTTTGAGGAGAATTATCCTGCAGACTGACAGATAATGTTCCAGCTCCCTTTATATCATTTTTTCAAGCTTGCTGTCAGTTGGAGAGAATTAAATTATGACACCCCTCCCATTCAACCATTAAATGTAGTCTAGTGTATTTATCTGCACTAGTGATTTTGCTAGTTGTTTAAATAAAAATCCCTGGGGTGGTGAAGGAACTAGACGAACACTATGTGGGGCTGAACAGGACAGCCCTCACTCAAAACATCCCTAGTATAAATTTTGATTTTTCTCCTTTACTGATCGTTATGTTTTTATAATCCACATTTAATGTGAATAGAGTGCAGTTATAACTGCCCAAAATGGTGTAGAGGCTAAGGTGTTCATTACCATTTCCTTTCCTTGAGTATTTTTCCTCCCTCCCTTGAATTGGTTCCAAATTTTAGGAACTGGAACTAATGGGATTATAATAATTTTTAAGCTTTTGTAATGTGAACTTGGAGAGGGAAGATATGAATACATGTTTTAGCCTTGCTCACTATACTGCCTGTATCAACTGGGAAGAACTGTGGGAAATTATAAACTCTTCAATAGGTGTCTGTGGATATACTTCTACAATGTGGGTGCCCTACAAGCTCACATTTTACCCTTCTTTTAATTCTAAAGAGCTTATATATATATTTAAAGTGATACATTTTGTATGCCAAGCAGTCTGATTTTAGACCTGTTTACTCAGAAGAAAGTCTTCCTCAGTTCAGTGGGTTTTACTGCCAAATAAGAGATAACTGAATTGCGGTGTGAACTGCTTTACAATTGTGCTCCATGCAATGCCTCTGTAGAAATTCTTTAAGCGATTTATAGAAGTCTTATTTAGATTTTGCATAATTAGGTTCCTTAGTAAATCAAGTGAAATCAATGCATGCCTGCCTCAAATCAATTTAAAACAGAGAATGAAAGGCTGTGGTCCCAAATTGGAATGGTAATAAGGTAGTTTATACAGAGCCAAAGCAAACTCTTCACTGTATTAGGACACCACATCGATGAGATTCATAACCTGCTTTATAATGCAGTTTGGGCCATGCATTCAGGGTGAATTGGATTGCCAAGTTTATAAAAATGTGTTGCTTGATGCTATACATACTTATGTGGGCTTCCTGGGGAATGGTATTCACAGAACTCAGTGGGATTTATGTTTGAGTAGCTAGGCTTGTCAAGACCAGCTCTATCATTAGGACAAGTGTGGGTAACCTGAGGCTCGGAGCCAAATGCAGCCTGCGAGGTCTGTTTTTTTCTGGCTTTTGAACACCTCTTCAGTTAATGCTGAAAATCAATGACACACTTAGCCATCATTCTGAATCTGAAAATAGGCTTAAGATAACTAACTTTTCCTTTAAAGAAAAGAAAGAAAATCCCTCCCACCCTCCTTAAAGCTAAGATGAAATAACCAACCCTGAGCTCATCATCACAGCACCATTTTTTCATATCCAATCTGCCTATCCTGGGTATCTACCTGTATATTAGGTTGGATCTGGTAGTGCCAGATCTTCGGGACAGGTGGGGAGAGATGGGTTGCAAATACATTTGGAAACAAAAGTATTTATGTACTGAACTCCTTGTCCTGTGCTTCCTAAGCTAGTGTGCTGCCATCTGGGAATGGGAAGGGACTATTTTGTTTTTTGCTTCAGGTAGCAGAACATCTTAGATGCTTCCCATGACAGTCTGCACCAGGGTTCCATAGAACCCTAGGGTTCCACAACAGGTCACTAGGTGTTCCCTGGGAGATCATGATTTATTTAAAACATTTCAAATTCAGGCAAGTTCACATTAAAGAGTTAAGTTTCATTCTTTATTTTTAGTTTAAGAACACTGTTAATGCATACTGTATATACAGGCCTACACATGAAACACATACAATAATTTTGTAACTTATGGCCTATATTTGAGCCTGAATGTGCAGGGTTCCCCGAGGCCTGAAAAATATTTCAAGGGTTCCTCCAGGGTCAAAAGGTTGAGAAAGGCACAGTTGCAATCCTGAGCATGGCTAAAAAGTAAAGTAAGCTTTGTTAAGCTGAGTCATACATAAAAGTAAAGGTTCCCCTGCACAGTCATGTCCGACTCTAGGGGCCGGTGCTCATCTCCGTTTGTTAGCCGAAGAGCCAGCATTGTCTGAAGACGCTTCCACGGTCAGGTGGCCGGCATGATGCATGCGGAATGCTGTTACTATCCCACCAAAATGGTACCTATTTATCTACTTGCATTTGCATGCTTTCGAATTGCTAGGTTGGCAAGAGCTGGGGCGAGTGCGGGAGCTCACTTCATCACGTGGGGCTATGGATTCGAACCTCCGAACTTGCAATCTTCCAATCGACAAGCCTGGTATCTTACCCGCTGAGCCATCACGCCCCCTGAGTCATACATACTCCTGAATAAAACATATATGCACCAACATTTGAGTTGCAAGGTTCTACACTATGTTGGTCCTTTGCTACAGTTTGTCCAATTCATTTTATATACTTTGGTTTCTCTTCAGAGTCTACTTCTAATATAGATGCTTCAAGGATGAGAGAGGGAAAGAATGAGTATAAAAGAAAACTTCTTAGAGTTTCCAAAGCTGCCAGTTAGATTCAAATGTCTGTCATTCTTTCATCAGGTCAAGTATAAATTATCTTGATCGAATGCAGCTTTGAGGAAACTAAATGAATCTTTACACTTCAAAGATTTAAGAGATGCAGAATAAAGAGGCAAAAGAAGGAGAGTGTTAGTACAAACAGGAAAGCAGTAAATGCAAGATTAAATGCTAGAAAAATAAAGGCACCGTTTTGAATTCTTTGTGCTCTGTTTGCATGCATTTTAATAAGATTCCTTCTTTCTTTGTTTGGTTTGTCCTTTCATCATTGTGGACTTCAAAATTCTCTATAATGCCAGCATTTCTTCTTTGGGGCCTGTCAGGAAGAGTTTCCTCGGCTTCTCACATTCAACCATTGTGGATTATGTTGTCATGGAAATAAAACCCAACGTTGGCTGACCAGGAATTTCACTGGTTTTCCCACAGGTTTGCTTAGAATGGGTGGGGAGAAGCAAACTGGTCAATGGTTGTTATGGCTTCATTCTCTCTTATCAATGTCATCTGCTATGTTAGCTTGAGATTCCTGCTGCTTTGTTGTTATTGTTAATGTTGGTATCTGGCTTTGACTATCCAAAGGGACTAGCCCTTTTCAGGATATATATCTGACTAGCATATGCAAACATGTGTAAGAAGCACAGGGGTGCATACTCGGCTGGTGTTCATCTTGGGCCACTAGGTGGCAAAGTTTGAAGAAGGGGAAAAGGCCTATTCACGCGTTGAATGAAATGGAAGGAGAGGATTCACAAAAACAGCACTTCAATGCTCTACCATCCAGGAAAATTCATAAGATATGTACCAGCATCTATCTATATATAGGCTGTAGGAAGCCAGCATACTTCAGCTCAGTGAGATGCTACTTACTGTTGAAGTGAAGTGCTCTGCCTCAATGCTTCATTTAGAAGCAATGAAGCAGTCAATCTGCCTCCAATGGCTGGTGGTCAAGTGAAACAGATTATCTTTGTCAAGCGACCGTTATCAAAGTGAAGTGCCCTTCAGTTCAGTGTGAATGTTCAAATAAATTTGGAAAGTCAATCCAATTCAGATGTCTGAATCAATTTGGATCACGTTTTCAAACTGAGCCCAATTCAATTCAGATATTATTGTGCATTAGGAAGCACCCAAATTAGTACAAGTTGATTTGGGTGCATTCAGTTTAATTTGCCAAACTCAATTGATCCTTCAATTTATTGAATTGATTTGAGGGTCCAAATCAATCCCAAATGATCTGAGTATTGAATATTCTACAGGCTGATTACACACCATCTCTTTCTTCTATTTTTATTTTATCCCATGTATTTGGAGTCCTCGGTTAACTTTATTTTTTAAAAAATCTGAATTACACTCAAAGTATATCAGGAAAATAAATATGTTACCTATTATCAGACATAATTTTCATATCTTAGTATCTCCCTGTTCTTTGGCCACTCCAAGGATATCAACAATAATGTTACTTTGGTTAGCCTTAAACCATTATGGATGTATTTGATTATTACATACATCAATTGCTTTCATTTGGATTATGTTTCTGAAAACTGCATCTTATTTTGGTATCTATGTATTAGATTTTTATACCACTGCAATCATTACCAGAAAGCATACTCTGTATGAAGTCTTGCAATAATCCTTGGTCATCTGTTTTAAAAATATGACCACCATACCTGCACACTTTCAAATAAAACGTTTAAAACTCCTTAAAACTCGCATTTGAAAATACTTTAAAGCAGGCATCTGAAACAAACTACTAATAACATCTCACAATTAAGTAATCATGCATCTATTGAAATGCATTTTTGCAAAGAAGTAATGCTGTTTAAGATGATAACATAAAATAGGATGTCTTTGTAGAAAATAAGAGGTACTCAGCCTCTTTGCCTCATAATTTTTTTCTCTCATTCCCTGACTTCTATGGTAATCCATCACAAGCAACCAATAATAAAGCTTTAAAAACTCCATCTAGTTGCTGGAGCAAGAAGAGCCTATCAATTATTCAAGGTTTGGCAAATGATGTTTCTTTGCTCTGAAAAAAAGTTCCAGTGCTTCGGTTACCTTGAATTTCACATTCTCTCTTCAAGGCAAAATTCAGGGGCACATGAAAGAAAAGGATTGATTAGGGCCAAGGACCAGGAAGTCAGGACCTTTCTGACCAAACAGAGCCCCTTAATTGAACAAACAAAGGTGTCAGTGAAGCCCAGATACTTCTTGTATAGAATTAACTAACAGATCACAAAACTAACAGATCTGAGTTTATACCACAAAGTTCACTACACGGTTGCATCCTTCATTACTTAGGAGATAATGAAAACCCTAAAAGTGTCCTACTTTTTAATCAGGCAGGTGTAGTTCCAAATTAGACATCTAGCTGAACAAGGTGACTGGAGAAAATTAGGTACTTGGAGACACATTTTTCAGAGGTCAGTAGCCTAGTGAACCATACAGAACATACTTGTAGGAGGTTTATATGAGCTTTGAACAATGTCTGCCTTATGGAAATCAGTTCTAGAAATCCTCTCATGTGCTATCCCACCCACTATTCCCAACAGAGGGAGACCTTAAAGATGCTAGGGATTACAGAAGTAGCAATCTCCCAGCAGCAAATGGTGTCAGTTTTCAGCTCATTGCATAAATACAAATTACTGCTGATGGGTAAACCTTATGCGGTGTTGAGGCCATTCATTTGCAGCATTATGCTTAAGAGGCTGCAGTAGCTTAATAAAGCAAAAGCTGAATGTTCAGTAGCATCTCACCAACTGGCTCAGTGGTGCTGCATAACATGCAGTGCTTCTTTACAGAATGATTATAAGGTGGGTGTCGAGTCTGGGCTCATCCTCTTCACTATATGCATTATTTCAAAAGACCACAGGGGCTGATTTCACTGAGCCATTCCTGGTCTTCAGTATTATAGGGACATAATGCAGATATACCTGTGGAGAGAAATCCTCTTCAATCCTTTAGACACTAATTCATTTCTTGCAGTGAAATCTCATTTGTACATGTCAGCTGCTCTGTGCATTGCATAATCTGCAGTCCCCTCCTGCATAGAATAAGACACAAATAAGACAAGTGTTTAAAATCCACTTCCTACTTTAAAACATATTTTAAGCACTTTTTTCTAATCCCATGATATGATGGGAAAAATAAAGCCTTTACAACTTTTCACGCCTGTTTATTGACAGAAAAGTTTGGGGAGGAATTTCATTTGGCAATGATTTGGGGAGGATATGTATAGGGACGCGGTGGCGCAGCAGGTTAAACTGCTGAGCTGTAGACTGCCGATCAGAAGGTCGGCAGTTCGAACCCCGCACTTCGAGGTGAGCTTGTCCCAGCTCCTGTCAACCCAACAGTTCGAAAGCTTAGCAAGTAGATAAATGGGTACCACCTTAAGTGGGAGAATTTGCTGGTGTCCTGTCGGGAGCCAGTTCCACTGGAAGAAAGATCGGAGGAAAGATTGAATGGCAACGGTGAGGACAGACCCGGAAGTGACATCAACAGGACGTCAGCAGCCGGCTCAAGGCATCCTGGGAATTGTAGTCCAGAGCCTTAAAAGAGCCGGTTCCCTTACCCCCTCTCCTGGTGCGTGGGTTAATTACACTCTATAGTTGGTGACATTGTATAATAGTAAAAATGTATATGTATATGTATGTAAGCCGCCTAGAGTCCTCCATTAGGGAGGTGATAGGCAGGGTATAAATAGCACAATAAAAAAATAAATAATAAATATGTATATGTCCCTCTGGAACATCCTACCCCCGGAGATGAGGTTGGCCCAATCGCTCCTGGCCTTCCGGAGGAATTTGAAGCCTTGGCTCTGCCACCTGGCTTGGGGCGAGGAGAGGAGTAGGCATGTTTGGGGATGGCTAGTGCCCTAAAATGATTGTTGCATACAAGGGCTGAGTTAGATCATCAGCCATTTGATTTCATTTTTTTATTTTTATTTATATCTATTTTTAGCTCTAATTGTATTTTATGTATTGTAATTTATATATTGTAATTTATTGTTTTATTGTCTATACTGTTGTAAACCTCCCAGAGTCCCTCCGGTGGGAGGAGATGGGTGGTGACAAATCTAATAAATAAATAAGAATGGAATGTAGGCAACAGTCATGTATAATAGTGCAGTCCTTTGGAAAGCAAAATTCTGTGGCATTCACTTTCAGAGAACTCAGTGGGACCTAGGTTTGCTTTCACTGGTTGCTGATTTAGAAAGCTAAGCAGATTGGGCCCTGGTTAGTATTTCAGGGAGGGACCATTTGTGAAATCTAGGACTGTTGGATAGGCTGGGAAGTAAAAACAAACAAAAAACCCTTGAGAAAAAGGTAATAAACTATTTTTGTAAGTCACCTTTCAGAATTGAGCAAGCCTTTATACAAAAGGGAAAAAAAAGTAATGTGCTGTTTCCTGGCAGTTATTCTGAATTCCCTTCAATGCCCCATATGCTATATTTCTTAACAGATGGGAGGGGGGGAAATAGCAGCCTCCATAAAAAAAGCAGAACTTTTAAAGAAAAAAAGTGAACTTTTCTTTTTTAAAGGAACATTAGAGATCTGAAAAGAAAACTAAAAACTCCCATTCTGAGGAGTTTTAATATAGATTTTGGATAAATTCTAGCTTGCTTAAATTCTCATTTCTTGGACTTCCTAGCTGGATCTAATGTTTTGAAAATAGCTTATCCTGCCTTAGGATGTTCTGGAGATGTCAGTTCTTTTCTTACCTTTAGTGCAACACACAACATCCTATACCTTCAAGTTTGCTTGGTTTACATTGATGATCCTGGTGTCTCTATTCTCAAAGATGAGGCTGAGAATCTGACAGGTATGTAATTAAGGGGATTCAAAACTCATGAGTTATATTTTTCCAAACATGCATCTGCAAAAACATTTTCAATAGCAAGGTGGAAGAATTCTTCACATCACCATTAAAAGCTCTTTTTTTGACGGTGGAGCCTATTCTTGTTAAAGCTCATGTCATATCATCTTGCTTTCCATGATGTTTACTACAGTGTATGACAATCTGTCAAATAACACCTTACTTTTTGTAGAGCTGCATAATTATTTGTGAATGGTATTTAATTATTCTCATACACAGTGGCAGAAATGATTACAGGGCAAACTCATGAATGAGTGACACATAAGTGCTTAATAAATTGTATGTCTTAGCAGCAGAAGTCCTGCATGATTTGAGACATTCAGCGAAGGATGCCAACAAGTCTTTGTAACTCTTCCTACTAGTCCGTTGGTTCATTTGGAAGCCATTGTATGCACTGTGAAGTCTGATGAAGTGATGTGGATCAAATAATTTATTCAAAGTATGCCTTAAAAAAGCTACTTTTTTAAAAAAAATAATTCCAATCATAATTTTACCTTTACCACCTGTCTTTGGATTCTATATTTCCAAAAATTTGGCATGGAAATGAGAAAGAGGCTTGTTGGTGTAACAAAGCAATTTTCAGCATAAGAATCATGTCCGGTCTAGGCCAGAAGGCAGATTTGATCAAAGCTGTTACCTGAATGATGTGTATTTTTTTTTAAATCTCCAGCTGTGACATCTGAGAAATATGTTAATAAAAAGGCAGGTGAATTTTGCAAGTGAAAGAATTCTGAGAGATCACTACATAAAGAAAAAGAAATGGCATAAGGTTGACTGTGAATATGTCCACATTACAAATTTATCATATCACCCAGCCATCACTGTGGCACTATAAAGTCTGTCTGCATTAGTAAAACATTGGCACAAGGATTGCTCTTATTTTATTTATTTGACAATTTACTGTCATAGACCTAAAAGTAGGAAGCAGCATTAAAATATAAAATATCTATCTTCAAGGTAGATCAGACTAGGAAACCAATGCCAGGT
The DNA here is from genome assembly GCA_023362775.1 of Charina bottae. Lineage (NCBI taxonomy): Eukaryota > Metazoa > Chordata > Lepidosauria > Squamata > Charinaidae > Charina > Charina bottae. The sequence goes on from JALMGJ010000015.1 coordinate 10,472,550, forward strand.
ACTGTAGGTCAGTACTACTTTTATTACAAAGCTATGGTAACAGGATCTTGTTATCTTAATGCACTTCCCCCCCCTCCCTCTATCTTCGTGGGAATTAGGGAGGGGCTTGTCTGAGATGTTTACTCACATTACATTCTTGCCCCAGACTCAGGCCCCTTTTATCTGACCATTGCCTTGGTAGTGGCTCTTCCTCCTGTCCTTCAAGGCCATCCCCTCTGCCCTCTACAATGCCCCAGGAAAAAGCTTATTCACAGTAGAAGTTAAGCATGCCTGTGTTACGTTCAGGTCCAACAGTTTCTGACCACTGTTGCTATGACACAGACTTTTAACACCTTCCTAGAAACTTTGTGGTCTTGGTCATTTAATAGGAAGCACACAATTGCCTGTTGAGACCGGTCTGGTAATTTCTGATTGGAGGAGAGATTAATTCCACCCGGCAAGAGTGAGGGCATTTCAAAAACTCATGTGTGATTCTCTCAATTTCAGTCTCTGAATATATGTGTAAGTTCTTTGAACAGAGGATATTATTAAATCACCCAGTCAATACCATTAGAGTCTTAATGTTTAAGCATGCCAGTGTGAATGGTAGATACATGAGCTCATTGTAGCAGATGTGTGAGATGTTAAGTTTACCCCTTTGTACAGCAAGGTCAAAAGTTGTCTCCAGATTTCTCTAAGCCCTGAATTGATTGATTTTTTCGGGGGGAGGGAGGAGGGTGAACCCACAGTAGACCAGTATGGATGTTATTTACTTCTAATGAAGGTTCAGCACAGTTAATGGAAAAGAAGAATGATGGAGTTGGTCTTTTAACATGGTTGATGGAAACTTAAATCAATAGGACAAGTGGTGATGATCTTAAATCCCACTGATTTCAATGCATTTACCACAAGAATGACTAAATTTGGATCCAATTTATTGTTATCAGTACAAAACTAAAAAAAAATGTTATGTCTATTCAAATACTTATTGATAAAATTTGTAGACCACTTCACTCTTCAGTGATTGGGATTCTGCAATGTGTTAAGCTAAAATATGATCTGCTTATTTGTGATGCAACCAAAGTGTTTATTTAAAAAAAAGTTTACTGTATTGCATGAATCTGTCCAGATGCACTTAACTCGTGTTCAAACAAACCAGTGTGTTGCGTGAACATAGCGATTGGCCTAGAATGTTGAACCAAACATCTTGAGACAAAATCTTGTAGCAGAATAATGGGATCTGTCTTTTAAAGTCTTCACAAATGAATATTGGTAGGTATTTTTTACAATGCCTTATTTTCTCATTCTACTTCTTTATACATGCTACAACAAAAATCACACATGCTAACTGGACTGTCTTCCACTACACACTACAACCATGAAAGTGCTATTCCAGAAGTGCCTAACCTTTTGTACCACGTTGTGTGTGGGTATGTATGGTACACATATATAGTACCTTGTCAAAATTTAGCAATTCTCACATTTATATATATGAAATAAATTCTTCTCAGCCCTTTGAGGTAGGCAGGTTAAGAAACAGGCACAGCAGGGATTCTACGAATGTTCTTTATTATTGTAGGATAGAATAACAGAATGTTGAAAGCCTGTCCAAACCATTAAAACCACCTCAATGGTTTGCTCACTCCTTCTCCTCTCCCAGGGCCAGCTCTACATTCCTTTACAATTTTGTATGTCATATTGCTATTAAAGAAATAACAAAATAATAATTTATAACAATAATAACAACCACATAAGCAACCACTTTCCTCACTGATGGAACTAACATCTTCTGATTTCTGTTTCAGTGGAAGTGCTATGCAGAGAAAGAGAAACAAAAAAACTTACCTTATTATTGCTCACATTGCTCTGTTGCTTTATTCCTACCAAATTTAGCATCTCTTTAGAAAACAGCAAAACAATATCTCCCTCTTAATTTGGATGCCATGAGAGGTAAATGATGCCATGAGAACAGTGTGGAATTTACAGTAAAAAGGGAGCAGACAGCAATGACCTCTTGATTGGAATGTTTGCAATCGTCTTTTCTTTCATATCGTTTTGAGAATTTTAAGTTCTAGGTAGGAAAGTCAAGTTTCATATCCAGCTATTCTTTTCAAGGTAACATGCACATGACAGATTCAAACTAAGCTGAAAAATAGGGCATTAGAATGCCAAGTAAGCCTTTGGTTATTATCAAGGATAAGTGAACTAGACACCAGTGGGATTTCTGCATCAGTGATTAAGAGAATGCACTCGCCCTGCAAAGAATATGTTGAGATCCTTTCAGATATTCATGCTTCCTCTATGATAAAATGGTGCCAATGCTCCTACAGTGTTTTCAGTGACATTATTCAAGTTTCTAGGTAGGGTAGAAGCCAGGGATAAGGTAAGGTAAAGGTAAAGGTTCCCCCCGCACATTTGTGCAGTCGTGTCCAACTCTAGGGGCTGGTGCTCATCTCCGTTTGTTAGCCAAAGAGCCAGCATTGTCCGAAGACGCTTCCGCGGTCATGTGGCCGGCATGACGCGCACGGAATGCTGTTACCTACCCACCGAAGTGGTACCTATTCATCTACTTGCATTTGCATGCTTTCGAATTGCTAGGTTGGCAAGAGCTGGAGCTAGTGTGGGAGCTCACTCCGCACGCAGGGCTAGGGATTTGAACCTCCAAACTTGCGGCCTTCCGATTGACAAGACTGGCATATTACCCGCTGAGCCACCACGCCCCTGTAGAAGCCAGGGATACTGATATTATATTATGTTCCTGAAACTATTAAGTCAATTTCTTCAGCAGATATAACTGCGTAGAAAGGTATTTTTGAGTAACTTCCTGGGAAGTCATCCTCAGTATTTGTTAAGCTGTTAGTGTGTGTGTGTGTGTGTGTGTGTGTGTGTTTGTGATACGTGTAATCTTCAGCCTGAATGAATTTTCTGCAGGATAAAGGTTTCCTCATTGAAGGTTATGGATCATAATCTAACACATTGGTCCAACATGGAGAGGTCAAAGTTTTTTGACTTCTTAGTCTAGAATTTAGTGTCTGGCCCATGCCTAAGGAAAAACAAAAATATGGGTTTCTCTACTCCCAGTCCAGCTTCATAATCACTGTACCGCTAGCAATTATGTATATGAGAGCTAGTGCAAAATTAAATTTAAAAAGCTTTTCATCATATCATGTTTAGCTCCCATCAAAATTCTCTTAAGGGAATATTGAAATAAGCCTTATCATAGGGTAGGTCTTTATATCTCACTGTTGTCTACCTTGATGGTTAATGGTTCAGAACAAAATATCCTTTTTTTAAAAAAAAAATGCATATTTCTTCATAATCATTACATTATAGGAAAATTAGGACTGTGCAGAGATGACCTGAGATTCTTTGAGGGTTAGCTCTGAAAATACCAGATGTATATTTATTTATTAGTTAAATTTATATGACCGCCCAACTCCCCCAGTGGGGGAGTATATACTGTACCAATGAAGAAAGGTGAGTCATGCAAGGAAATGGTACAAGTACTCTTGTCATGTAAATGCAGAGGGTATTTTTCTTTACACCGTTGAAATGCCCCCTTTATACAGTATGTTCAGCAAAAGTACAGGGCAAGGCATGAACATGCATATATTTGGGGAGGGGGATTTGTGTTGTAATCCTGCAACTGGGCCCATTTGAACTTGAGCTTTCAAATATAGGAGGCTTTATGCAGTAGGACTTTAGACCTATGAAGGTCGGGGGGGGGGCTGCTAATGCCATGTTGTGTAATCAATTTGCAGGGATTTTAACAACAAACTCTGCTAGCCCAGGGAAAATACTGTTATTTCTTTTGCCTCAGGCCAAAGATCCATACAGAGCTATATTAAAAGATGAATGAGTTATGTTAATGAGCATCATTATGCTAAGGAACATTTCTGAATTCCTTATTCATGAGACTAGATTCTATCATCTGGTTGACTCTGTGCAATGGCTTTTATGGACTTCCTTAAGTGTTCTCAGAGGGCCAAAATGTAGACATTATGATGGCCATTAAATCTCATGAGTAGGCATCTTCTGTCAACTCAAGGGCTATACCAAGCTTTATGTGGCAAATTGAGGGCCTCGTGCTGACACTCAGTGGGGCCAGAGCTAATTCTTGGAGGAAAGGATTTTAGGACTTTAAAGGGTGCCTTGAGAATCTATAAATCCTTTTAACTCCAAAGAATGAATGAATGAAGTCTGAATGTTTTGTCTCTACTTGTTCCAGGGACTTCAAAAGACCCACATGGACCCAGATCCTTATTTTTGTAGTGCTGTGTGTGTAAATACAGTATAAAGCACAGTATAAAGCACATTTTGAGAAAACAGGAGTTGTGGGCAACTATATGTAAAGAGAATTGAATAGATGCTGCGAGCTGAAGTTCCATCAAGTATTCTCAGTTGCGCCACAAATGAGAAATCATTTGTTTACTGGGCCTAACTTAATTAATTAATTATATTTATATGGCTGCCCAGTTCGTCAAAAGACTGGCCAATTTACAATTACTACAAACATAAAAACAGAATAAAGCACCATAGAATAAAATAAACATTTGGAATGGGGGGGGGATGGTAACAGAAGAGGAGACATAATCAAGATACTTCTTTCTATGTTGACACATCCCCCAATAGATGGCTTTAAAGCTTTACAGAAGGACAGAAAGGTTGAGGCTATCTGAATTTCGGATAGAATGTTCTTCCATAGGGTAGATGCTAGTATAGAGAAGGCACCCTTTTTGTGGACCCACTAGGTGATGTTGTTTTATAGAAGGGACCTGATGCATGCCCACTCTGCTGGATCTCATGGGACAAGCAGAGATAATTTGGGACAGGCACTTCTGCAAATAACCCAGCCCCATGTCATGAAGGGCTTCATAGGTGATAACCAGCACCATGAATTGTACCTGGAAGTTATATGGAGCCAGAGCAGATTGCAAAGTAGCTGCATTACATCCATGTACCCAAGCATGTCCATAAATATGCTGTTGCATTTTGGACCAATTGCAGTTTCTGGATGGTTTTCCAAGACAGACCCATGCAGAGTGCATTGCAGCTGTCCAAGCAGGAGGTGACCAGGGCATGAGTGATCATGAGTAGAGCCTATAAATGCAAGAATGGGCACAATTGGTGCACAAAATGGTTTTGTGCAAAGGCTTTGTTGGCTGTGTTTGCCACCTGATCTTCCAACAGGAGCCAAGAGTTCAAGAGGACCTCCAATTTGTGTATCAGTTCTGTTTGGGAGAGTTAAATCCCATCCAATACTAATATTATACTTATATAATCCAATGAAGAGTTAAGCTGCAGTTGGGCTGAAATTTGTTACTCCTGATCCAGGCCCTTGCTGTCTCTAGACACTGGGCTAGAAATTTGGTAGCATCACTTGGTTGGCCAAACTGGCTATCATCAGCATATTAATAATACCTGATCCATTACCTAGGGTTTTCATGTAAATATTAAAGAGTAAAGAGTTTTGTGGTGACAAAGAGGCAATATTGATGAAATGATGCAAAATGGGCAGATTTTCTTTTTATTTCATAGATGATGCTGTGTAGATAGCAGAAGCACTCTTGATGCTCTTCCAAATGCAAAGTGAAGCATGACCCTTGATAACTATTAGAGAAGTTGTTAGATTTGTTTCTCCCTAATCAAAGATGCCTAAAGCAAATGCCTGTAAGCAAGTAAGAAGCAAAGTATCTAGCCTTATGTTATTGGTACAAGAGAAGAAAATCCCATAAATATCTCTTCCCATTCCTAGATGATGATGATGATGATGATGATGATGATGATGATGATGATGATGATTTCACAGTAGAGGCACAAAAAAACTAAGTAGCTCAAAATTTGTAACACCCAAAGTTTGTAATGCCCCTAAATCTTCTGTTGCTGATAGAGAATCCATTCAGCCCAATGGTAGGGCTGGCCCTGAAATGCATACTTCCTTTCTAAAAAATAAAATCACAGGTGCATTCAGCAATTGACTGGAACAGGCTTATAACTGAATGCACAAAAAACAGAGATGAGCTCCATGTGAACTGATTAGCACTCTTGAACTATAAGTAAAACTAAAAAAGAAGGGAGGGAAAAATCCAATGTAATAATGAATAACTAATCTCCTCTATAATTGTGCAATTTTGGATGGATATGAAGGCAAAATGAATGAAGTGGGGATCCCATTTAGCTGTCTAGCAAATGGAATTTGAGATTGCTCCAAACAAGGTCATCAAGACCTTCCAACCTCTCTTACTTTTATCCCCATGAATGTATTGAGAGCTGCAACACGGTGTCACCGACCAATATCTACATGCTCCTCATAATGAAACAGTGTCATTACTTTATCTTGACAAACTCCCTGTGTAATTGTAACCAAAATAAATGGCTAGTAAGATGTGTCAAAACAGGAAATGAAATAGAGGGGACCTGCAGTATTTTCCATTTGCAGCCCTTCAAGTGAGTGTCTTTTTTCATATGCCGGGCCATCCGTTGAAAGGCATAATTTGATGATGGACATGAAACTGTGTATTAGTTTTTATTTTGACAAAATCATTAAACATCACATTGCTTGAAAAATGAACCAAGCAGCACAGAGCTAGTTTTGGAAGATTGCACTTCATAAACTGAATTGCTCACAGGGGCCACATTTAGGTCGAAGTTATAGATTTTCTAGCATATCCCTGATAGATAGCACTAATATAACTTCAATAAAATCTCAAGATCTGTCAATATACTGTAGGTTTTTTTTCCCTCTAGCATTGAGAGAGGTAGGATACTTCAGCTAATAAATTGGAAGGCTATCTGTTCCTTAAGGAACCCTGACTTACACCCCAGATTATAAGAAACAACAAAACCTTGTAAAGTTAGGATAGACAACTGGAGAAATGTAGTTTGCCTGTTCCTTTTAAAATTATCAGCATATGTTGGTCTCATTTACATAAATAGTTACTTCTGTCTAAACTTGTGTTTAGACAACACTGTCCCAGCTATTTCTGACAAAAATGTGCACAGTCTTTCTTTTTCTTATATACGGGGTGGTGAATGGGGATGAGGAATGGCATTTGGTAGAGTTTTTCCCAGAAAGACTTCCATGTTTTTCTTGTGGTAAACACTCATTTCTCCCCCAGTCCAATCAGACAGAGCTATATATATATGTGGATTTTGAACATTTCCCATAAATTTGCAGTGGATTATTTATCTTAATTTCTTCAGGGAAAGAGATAATTCTCCAATAGTTTTCAAGAGTAGGACTTCCCTGAACAATAGCACTGATATTGAGAAAGTAGAAAGCTCAGTGTGAGCATTTCCCTTATGGTATATTTTCTTGGGATTTAATGGAAACCTGGGGTCTCGGGAAGGCAACATATCCTTGGTGAGATGCCTGCAGAGTAAAAGAGAGGATATTCTGTCATCCCTTGGCTATCCTGTGACTAAGCATAAGATTCCAAATTTCAAATTCAGCAGCAACTGGAGGGAGATAATATTTCTATACAGGTTTCTGAGAATTACTGAGAAATATCTTGCAGTGTCGATGTCGGCTTTTGTAGATAGATGGCTGCCAACACTTACGGATCCACTGTTAAGATTTTACCCCTGGAAGACAATCTTACTCGGCTATGAGTGATCGCCAAGAAGAAGAATAAGAATATTGCAGTGTCTAGTGTCAACTACTGATGCAGCTTGAGTTGGTTGCTTATATATTTAGGGGGGAAATTCATGTTTTCATTCACTGGGCTTCAAGGTATTTTTCTAAAACATAAAATAAAATCATATGCCATTTCATATCCCACTGATTAATCAGTTAGTTGGCATCTGATAATAGAAATGGATCAAAACAAGGGGTACAAAGATATAATATGTAGACTTCAACAACCATCATGAAACATTTGATTAATTTGCGCATAATGTAGTTTACATGCTTGTGGCTCAGCATGTTATGTGAACCCAACCAACAGCAGGGAGGCTAGAAATTTTTGGACAGATGTTTGTACAGTGAAAGACAGGGCATTTGTGTACACACATGTGCCACATAATTCAGTAGGTGCAAAACTACCACCCTTCTCCTATGATATTATTATGTGGCTGTTTAATGTGGCAAATTAGATATCTGAATGTTTTACATATAGTAAGATTCCCCCCTGTTTTCAGTAACCTTAGGTTTTGATTTTTGATTGATTATGTGCCATCAAGTCGTTTTCATCTCCTAGCGACCACATAGATTTTCTCCATGAGAAAACCTTAGTTTAGATTATGGATAATATGATTCTCAGTTCCCATTATCCAATACTGGTGAATAATATACATTATATATACGCACACATATAAACAAACACACCAACCAAATAGGACATAGTTTTTTTTTCCAGCCAAAAGTCGAGTTCTTTGTTGAAATCTGTCTTGCAGTTTCTCACATTTTTCTTCCCCTGTGAAATATGTTTCCTCCAGATGTTGCTCATTTGGAAATTCAAACAGCTCAATCCAGCATGGTCAATGATGATGGATACAGGGAGCAAGATGTGAAAGAGCTCACATTCACCATCTGATCTAAATGAATACTTTAGATGCTCCAGTTTTATTCATAGAACTGTCTCAAAGAGATCACCATCTCTACAAAAGACAGGGTTGCTGATTATGCATACAAATGTACTGTACAAATGCACATGCTTTATTCAGAGCTTTAGATATGATGGCCACTACAATCTTGAAGTCTCATTCCTTCTAACCCATTTACTGAATATCATATAAAGTTCACTTCAATCAGGATGGACCAATTATCTTGAACTCTAACCCTAGTATTGGTCTACCAACCACAGTCATTGGATTTATTCTATAAGCTAAACCCAAAGGCCAAACCACATAGTACAATATGTGAACCCAACATGTGTGTGCTTCCTTGTCTGGCACTGTCAGAACCCTGGCGTGCCCATGGGTCCTGCCATCCCCTATACCACAGCCAGCATTAGCAACTGCCAGCTACGCCGCATGGATGATGAACGTTTAACCTTGACACCAGGAGAACCAGAGGGAAGACTGAAAGCGGACCAGATGGAAGCCCGCAGCTGCGAGGGGCCAGTGCTCTGGCAGAAGGGTATATAAACCCAAGCAGGGAACCAGGGGACCATTCGTGCCTTTACTGGACTTACTCATGTTAATCAATAAATCGTTTACTTACTGAAAGAGCTGAGGTAAAGTCATTTCTGTGGAGAAACGTCTGCAACTGAGAAGCGCCTGACAGGCACCAAGTTGATTCACTCTTCACAAAAGGAGCACAAAGTTAAATATAAAACACTGGAGGATATTAATTATATATTTATCAAATACTATTGAATATTCCATGGATCTTTAATCACAGAATCGGCAGCTGGAGAAGTAGATTTTGAAGAAGGCAACTTATGTTCTGGATCAATTTGCTTTTAGACCATAAGAACTTGGTACATCAAGCCAATGGCCAATTCTAGTCCAGCATTCTACATCAGATAGTGGAGAAGTTCATATCTCTGCAGCCTCCCTTTTTCCACCCTTACTTCCTATCAACTAGTATCAAATTATCTTAGAGGTAGCAAACCATTATAAAAACAGTTAATAGCCATTGATAGCCTGGTCTTCCATTAATTTTTCTAGTCCTCTTTTAAGATCATCTAAGCTATTACTCAACACCATGTCAGGTGGTAGTGAATTTCTCCCCCCCCCACAACCCCCCCCCAAACACTCTATTATGTGAAACGTGTTCCACAGCCAATGTTCCTAAGTGTGGTGTCTCTTACTTAGATGATGCAGTCTGATTTATTTTAATCTGCAATAAACAAAACTTGATACCGTTTTTGTCGGAGGGCAAAAAATCTTAACATTATATTAATTGTATTTTCTCCAAATTTGGCAGCTATTTTGCTTTCAAGGGAACATCAAAGTCATGGAAAATAAAATATTCACTTTACACCCAAATGTTAATATCTCTTCCTTGCACCAATGTGAAATACTGGGAGATATTTAAAGAGCTATTGAGGATAGCAGTAAACATGTAAAGTTCTTTCATTGCAAAGAATACTCAGTGCACTGAAATGTGGCTTGGCTCTCTCAGGTTTTTTTTGTACTTTTTAGCTTTTCCAATTTCCTTAGATGTTTTAGGAAAGTGATTTGAGGAAGATAGCTGAGGAATTTTACAAATCAAGTCCGTTTCTTTTGGATCTAAGAAAAGAGAGAGAGAGAGAATATCTGTCTTGGATTTATAAGGCCACCCAGCTCCATGACGATTCTATTACCATCAACAACAGTTTCAGCAGCTGTGAAAAATGAAATAGAACAGATAAATATGTGAATATATGCAGCATTTACATGGTTGGATTTTTCTTGATTTGCACATCCCTAACTATTATCTGGTTTGAGTGCTGTCCAGTTAGTAAACATTATTCTGGAGAAAGCACCATGAAATCTGTGTAGTTCTTCTCTTCCTAGTCCTTTCCTTCACTGCTCCCCTATTCTTTTCACCCTTCTAATTAGGTGGTAATGTCAGCATAATATCCATAAGTTACTGCCCTCTCAAAGGCTTTATTTTTTATATTTTTACATAATTTGTATAAATTATATATAATTATTTTATATTTTTAATATTTAATATTTTATATAATTTTTATAAATTACTCATAAGGTAATATCCATAAGTTACTGCCCTCTCAAAATGCTTACCCACCACCACTGCTGTGTAATTTTTCTTTCAATGGGTAAAGCAAATATAGATACTTGGAGACAAATAAAGAGAGTTTTTGACTATATGTTGGTTGCCCTGAAGGGTGTTTTTTATTTTTTGTTTTTTGTTCTTTTAGTCCAGGGAATAGGACAACCCAGCAAGTCTAATAACAGAAAAAATAATAATTTAAGACTGAATATAAAAGACTAAAATGTGACCTGCATATAAAATATGTAAAAAAACAAAAACAAAAGCCCTCACTTATTGTCTTGCTTAATGCATATGCTGAAAGAACACACTGCTAAGCTAGAAAATGTCTACAAATTATTTTGGACACCACAACCAATAAAAAATTTATACAGACATAGAAAAGGAATTGTGTCACTGAATGTTTAATTTTTGCAGTATTACCTGTGAGTAAATGGAAATGACATACTCTTCTCTGATTGTGGACTGTGAGTCAGAACACCTGGTTTCTTCATGCTAATTCATCTATTTGCTCAGTTTTTATCATAAAACTACACATCTGTCTCAATCCAGTTTCCAGACTAGCATATGGCATCCTTGTGTGTAAATGTCCCCAGGTAAAGAAAAGGTTAGGAACTGTATTCGTGTCCCCGTGTGTGTTTCTTCTACTTATTTTTCCACATTTTTTTTCTTTTCCTTTGATCTATTGAGCCAACAAACCAGAATTCCTTTACCTGGTGAATCACTGCTATTCCCACTTAAAAAACCCTTTACAGTAGAGCTTTCCAAACTTTTCATGTTGGTGACACACTTTTTAGACATGCATCATTTCGCGACACCCTCTTACAGCAGGGCACAAGGCAGGCACTAGGACCTGCATGGAATCACAGCAGGTTTGGAGGCAGCAAGGCACAAGGCAGGCACTAGGACCTGCACGGAATCACAGCAGGTTTGGAGGCAGCAGCAGCCGTGACACACCCAGACACTGCAGCCGACACACTAATGTGTCCCGACACACAGTTTGGAAAGCTCTGCTTTACAGTTTTGTTTGTTTATCTTGAGCTTGTCTTTTGCACCTTTTTTTATTTTTGTAGTTCATTCTTCTATATGTTGGCTTATTGGGAAAAAAAACCCCTCTACTTTCTATACAGTTGTGCTTCTTGTCTGGATTACCTTGCAAGGTTCAAATCAGTCTACGAAAACTTACTCAGATCCTCATCTTCAAAATGAGTAGAAACTGTTTTGTTTGGGTGTCCGCAAGAATGTGAAAAGTCAGCAAGATAGTATGGTGGCGAGTGGGCAATTAACGTTTTAACTATAAATTGCCTATCAATTATTTTTTTTCTTTTGACAGTAAACAGCTATAAATCATCTTTGAGTCACCTTTGTGACTCAGAGTCACACTTATTGGTTTGTGTTAATTAGCCCTCCATTGTCCAATTCGTAATTTGTGTATGCTTTATGAGACCCTAAATGGTGGATGGGAAATGTCTATATGCTCTTTTCTGAAGGAGCATCTGTTGATCAAGTTATCAATATATTGCTCTTAATGTAAATGTTAATCAAACTGTGTGGAAGAAGGAAGAAGTTGGCAGTGAGATAAAAAATAGAATCTTTTCCTGTTGAATTGCAAATATGAACAATGCATGGCATTTGATAAGAGGAAAGGTACGTCTCATTTCACTGTCAACTGTGAAGTGTCCCCCACTCTATTGGGATACCAAAATGACTTCAGATCTGCTCCTCTGATTAGTGTAATTTCATTCCACTTACTCTATGGTGAAATATGAGGACTTTCCTTAGAAAACCACATAATTCTTCAGCACATTTGAAAAGAACTTAGGGGGCTCTAACATGTCTGGTTCATAACAGTTGTCAATATTGTCTAAATGGGCAATCTTATTTTTTTTAAAGGCACTGGCTGGAGAGGGTTAAGATGAGACACAAACAGGAACTGAAAAGCAATTTCTACTTGCTATAAAGCTACTTTCTTATGGTTGCCTCCTTGGTGGTAGAAGAGGACATGGAAGCCACTGAACCCATTGACAATGCCCTAGCCAAAGGACTGAAGATGAAGCACTAAAACATACTTGAGTTGTGCATCTTCAGATTGATCATGATTCTCTCGGGCAACCTCTGATCCTATGGGAGTGGTGGCAATGGCAAGTTGAATATAAAAAATCTGGAAGATTCAGACGCTCCAGTTTCAGAGAATAAGTCTATGCAAATAAAAATCTACTCAGATATTTCTGTTTGTTCCCATGCAGCCTTGATCTTGAATCAAACTAATACACCTCAGCTGGGTTGGAGTGAGGTCTGTGACCTTTACTATAAAACTCTCCATTTGAAAACTAGCCAGTATTGGAAATAATGCTTGTATTTCTGTGACGAGTAATTTTAATTACTGCTTCTGAACCCTCTGCTATACTCCTTGAACTTCGAACTGGTTTGTTTCTGATCCTTGCTTTTTCTCACGTTCCTCAGAACTGCATTTCATTAACCTGCTTGTACTGACTTATTGAACTGCTTCTTGATTTTCCCCCTTGCTTGACTGTGTGTGTGTGCGCGCACACACATATTCCTTTGAGTCAGCCTTGACTTCTGGATACTATATGGACAAATCCATACAGTTTTCATGGCAACATTTTTCAGAAGTGGTATGTCATTGCATTCTTTCTAAAGCTGAAAGAGAGTGACTGGCCCAAGTGCTGGCCTAAGACAGGACCAGAACTTACTGTCCAGGTTTCTATCCCTGTTCCTTTAACCACGACACCAAACTGGTTCTCCTTTGTTTGATTTACTAATTTTTAATAGATAATCTGAGAAGACCCTACATCTATGACTACACTTTTACCTATCATCTTAGCTTCCAAACTAAGAAAGCACCATCTCCCAGAAAAAAAAAGGCAGGCCAACAGAACAACAACAAGGAATGAGATGAGATGGGGCAAGGGAGAACCTTGGTATTCCTCATCCAAGTTCCAGCCAGAGCCCACAGTACTGATACAATGTCTAGCTAGGGCAGGGTTTCTCAATCAGGGTTCCGTGAAACCCTAGGGTTCCGTGAGAGGTCACTAGGGTTTCCATGGGAGATCACAATTAATTTAAAAAATTATTTCAAATTCAGGCAACTTCATATTAAAGAGATAAGTTTCATTCTATATTTTTAGTTTAAGAAGACTGTTAATGCATAAACTGTATACAGGCCTACACGTGAAATGAATATAATAATTTTTTAACTTCTGGCCTACAGTATATTTGAGCCTGAATATGCAGGGGTTCCCCAAAGCCTGAAAAATATTTCAAGGGTTCCTCCAGGGTCAAAAAGTTGAGAAAGGCTATGCTATGGTGAAGATAGCCTTAACTATCTTTCAAAATCATTGGCCATAAATTATATCAAGCCAGCATGTAGTTTCTTTGCTTTTGACTTCCCTAGGTATTTAAATCTATCAAAGTCAATTGAAGCATGGGTGGACATTATTTGAGTGCTGCTCCTAATATTTTCTTGAGAAGGGGATGCAGGTGTCAAATGCTTGGAGCCACATTAAAACTATGGGTAGGATTGTTTTGCTATTTTGTTTTGTTTTGTTTTAAATGTGATATGCCTATTTTAGAACAGATATTACAATTTTATTTTTTTCCCCAATTGGTGGGGAATTATGCTGTCAGTTTTCAGAGTCACCTTTGTGAGATAGCTTGAATCAATTGAATCAATCAATCAATCAATCAATGATAGAGCAGACCTACTATGGTCACAAAAAGTAGCCTAGTGAAAATTGGTTGGCAATCCCTTTATTATGGCTTAAGGTGATGAGTGGTCCAGGTAATTTTGGATTGTTCAGCAAAATTAAGTTTAAAAAACCACTAGGTTTAGGGAAATCACATACACACACCCACACCCACCAATCATCTTCTGGTTTGGATCCAGCAGAGCCAATTAACCTAGTATGGTATTTCTCTTGCATAGTTTGACTAGTTTGGATAAACTTTCATGTTTTAACATAATTTTAAAATAATGCATATTTTATCTGTATGCAGAATATACACTCTTATCATATATAGATATTTATTTATTTATTAATCAAATTTATCACCGCCCATAATAGACTGGATGGATGGATGGATGGATGGATGGATGTGTGTGTGCGCACATGTGTGTGCGCACTCGGGGCTGTGACTCCTAAGCTGGGAGAGTGGCTCCAACAGATCCCAGGAGCAACATCAGAGCTCTCTGACCAGAAGAGTGCAGTGCTAGGAACAGCTAAGATACTGCACAGAACCCTCAAACTCCCAGGCCTCTGGTAGAGGACCCAAGGTTGACGAAGACACATACCACCCATAGGGGTGAGAAGGGAATACACACACACACACACTTATACAGGAATTCTGTATACATTTGTACAGGTATACCGATTTTCCAGATTAATGTTGAAGCATATGGTGAGTAGAAGTGGGTATGAACACATTCTTTATAATGCAGTGTTTATAAAATCCAAACCAGTCAATTTTTTCCACAGATGTAAAATCAACAACAAGCGATCATTGAGTTCTGTATTATTAAAAATAGCTTCATTGAGCTGCAACATTTAATCAATTAATTGCTTAAATTAATCACTTAAAGAACTTTGACAGCATAATCCAATACCTGTCTTTTTGGAATTAAATACTTGAATTTGGGGGTTATAGTCCTAGATAAGTGGCGGGGTGGGTGGGGTGGAGGATAGGATTGCAAATTTAATCAACTAAATATGTGTCCCTAATTAATGAAGCAATGGAGGGGGTAATTTATTTGTGATACAAGTGTTTAGCAAAACTACTGATATAAGAAAAATATTAGCATCATCCCCCAGCTTTCCCCTTTTCATGGGAGAAATTGGAAATAACTCCTAGGGTTTCTGCTATAGTGCATTATAGGAAAAAATCACTATAAGAAAAGTATGTTTATTTTATTCAGAATTTAGAGCTTATTTATCCCATACATATATGTCAATAAGTAAATAAAGTTAGGAAACAACATGAAAAAAAGGAAACCGTTTCTTGCTCTAGAATGGTTTGGAGGTCTTACGTACAGTATATGCAAATCTTGTTGTTTATTCGTTCAGTTGCTTCCGACTCTTCATGACTTCATGGACCAGCCCACACCAGAGCTTCCTGTTGGCCGTCACCACCCCCAGCTCCCCCAAGGTCAAGTCCGTCACCTCCAGAATATCGTCCATCCATCTTGCCCTTGGTCGGCCCCTCTTCCTTTTGCCTTCCACTTTCCCTAGCATCAGCATCAGCATATGCAAGTCTACACCTGTTAATTTGTAAACAGCTAAAGTTCATATGATGAATCTTGCTAGATGAGGCATCTGGCTATTATACCTTTACTGTAGCAATTGCACTATCACTAAGCTACTGAGCCACATTTGTTATTTTGCTTTTGAACATAAGATCCTTCAAGGGTAAAGATTAGTACAGTCATCATAGGAGACCTTGTGTCATTGTGCCAGGAAAATGTGTGCCTTCAAGTCAGTCTTGACTCCTGGGGACTGCCTGGATAAGGTTTCTTTTGCAACATTTTTGGAAGTGGTTTGCCGTTGCCACCTTCTTACGGCTGAGAGAGAATGACTGGCCCAAAGTCACTCAGCTGGCTTTGTACCTAAGGTGGGACTAGAACTTACAGCCTCCTGGATTCTAACCACTACACCAAATTGGCTCTTCACTGTACCAAAACTCACCAGGTATTCTGTAGTGGTACCTACACTCTAAAATGCTCATCCTTCTGAAATCCACTTGGTGCTTACTATTACATTTCTGGTTCCCTCTTGACCCAGGCTTTCCCTGTATGACTTTGCTCCTGATCTGATTGGCTTTCTTTCCTCCCCTGCCTTTTTACTGAGTGTTTTAATATCTTAATTTATTATTTTTATTATGATATTTTAATAATTTGCATTGTAAGTCTCTTCAAAGTATGATTCCCTGGAAAATTGTATGGCAAAGATATTCTTTCCCACATCTTTTTGCTTGGTTTTGTGAGATGATCCAGATGTACTGTGTCCAGTGCTTGAAGCCTCCTCCCACACCCACCTTTGTTTAAGCTAAAGCTAGGCTGACCATACATCCCGTTTTGAATGGGACAGTCCCGTTATTTTAACATTTTCATTTTGTTCTGGACAAAATCTCCATTTTGTCCTGTTTTCAAAGTTTGTGTACGCCTGCACACCTACCTGCATGCCTGCCTGTGTGCCAGCGTGCCCGCGCATGCACGTGCACGCCTGCGTGCCTGTGCATGTTAGGGTCCGGTTTTCGTCTCAAGGAAATATGGTCAGCCTAGCTAAAGCTCTTTTGCACTGCAGCCAAAAGTTTTTGAAAAGGTGAATTTGTTTTGTCATGGGAAAGTTTGATTACCTCTGTAAAATCAGGCTCATAGAGTTGGTGCCCTGTTCATAGAACAGGCATCTCCCACCTCCACTATATCTTTGATAGGGAAAAATAAAATATAAGATATATAATATAGGATTAGCTACAGTTGAAGAATATTATAAGAATTATTTGAAGCCAGTTCTTTCTGAACTTTGCAGAAAAGTGAAGTGGTAATTACCATCAACTTAATTTTGACCTTCAGATGTGCCTCCAAGGGTAATTAAGCATAGATCAAAATGTTATTTTTGTAAGCATCATGTTGAATAAAAACATTTTTGTTTTGAAAGCCAAGTTACCATTACATCCCGAACATTATATTTGTGGCTGTTACCTCACAGAAGATACTTAATGTAGCTCTTGAAGCATATGCATATATAATATACAATTCATGCAATTTTCATAAACTCGTCTCTGCTGACTCTTTTCTAATACCTCTCTGAAGAAACGTTGGCATCATTCTTCATTTATTTTGCATGCTGCTTACACCCACTGTGGATAAACATGAAATAAAATTCTGGAGGTAAGAACAGTTACCTTTCTTAAGCCTTGCTTAGCATGGAATAAATATACATAATGCAAACTATCCATTGTAGAGTTTTGGATTTATGTGTGGTAATATTTTTTTTAAAGATAATTATTGCTATATTAATATATTCACTGGAAAATGGATTGTAATCTATTGTTCAATAGCAAATGCATCTTCTTCTTAAATGAACATAGTTCAAGCCAAACTAATCGGTGTAATATTAACAACTAATGGAAATACATTCTACAAGATAGTTTACTACTGCTATCTATAATAATAGAACCCAGATTCCAAACAATGTTGATGGGATCTGTTAGTTATTATTTTATTGGTGGATGGACTCATTTTCAAATATTTCTGTCCTAATTTTCCATTATGAAACGCTTGCCAAAACCAGGTTTAATAACATATACAATATTATAAGGTTGGAAATAATGTTTTCTTAATAGCTTTCAATAAGATAGGTTATAAAATCAGTTATTATTTTTTGAAAGGTATTATCACAATATTTTCACCATCGAAAGGTGGTTTGAAAAAAAATCTATCGCCATTTTATATTTTATATTTTCTGTTTATATTTTGTGTTGTATATTATGTTTTACCCTTTTTTATTTTTAATAGAATTTTATTAAAAAATATAATTGCAATGATAAAAATACTAAAAAAAACTAAAAAAAGAAAAAATAGAAGGTTCAGAAAAGAAAAATGGGAAAAAAATAGAAAAGAAAGAAAAAACAAGAATATAGTAAAGGTTACTTAAGGTTTACCAGAGATAACAACATATCTGTCAGGGAAATTTGGCGAAGAAACAACTCTGAGTCAAAGTTCAACTCTAGTATCTTTACTGTTTCTACCATACACAGAACCTTGCCAGACTAAAGGTTGCTAAACTGAGCTAAGGGGAAAATACCCTTGGGAATCTAGGGCGGAACTACCTAACTTTCTTCCTCCCCTCCCCCACTCTCTAAGCTGTGCGAATGCTAATCAGCCTGGAATGCGCTCTCTACCCCCTGAGTTCCCAGCTCCATAACAATATCTATTTTAACCTTGATCAAATAAACCAAGTTTATATTCCTTCCTTTTACTTTTAACAATCTTGACCATTAATCCCTTTAAATAATGTCCTAGAACTTGATTTCATTTTTTCTTTGTCCCTTCTCATGAGATTCTTCAAAAGTTTAACAAGCCTCTTTTGTAAATCCATTGTAGGAAGTATGCGAACTTAATGTCCTTTCAAAGGTGCCGACCACAGTTTGAGCAAGATGGCTATTCCCTCATCTCCCAGAGTTCTAAACCTGCCAGAGATTGCTGTCTTGCAGTCTCCTTATGAGAAGCAACTGTCTGGAACACATGTGGGCAATCTCAAGTCCTCTCCTTGTCTGGAGAGGAATTATGAAGAGCCAGTCGACTTGCTGGATCTTCATTCTGCTATGATCGTTGGCTCCACTTTTTGTGGAGCCATCTACAGTTTGCCATTTCTTCCCTGGAAGTCCCCCGTTTTTACCCTTTTGGGATTTATTATTTGTTTTTATGCTGTATGCCACCCAGAGTAACAGTATTTGAATTGCTTGGCATTATAAATTATATACATACATACATACATACATACATACATACATACATACATACATACATATTCACGCATGCACACACACACACATACATACATTCTGTATATATGGGGGCGTGATGGCTCAGTGGTTAAGACGCCAGGCTTGTCAATTGGAAGGTTGGTGGTTTGAGATCTGAGCGCCGCGTGATGGAGTGAGTTCCCGCACTCACCCCAGCTCTTGCCAACCTAGCAATTCGAAAGCATGCAAATGCAAGTAGATAAATAGGCACCACTTCGGTGGGAAGGTAACAGAGTTCCGTGCACGTCATGCCGGCCACATGACCGCATAAGCATCTTTGGACAGTGCTGGCTCTTCAGCTAAGAAACGGAGATGAGCATTGCCCCCTAGAGTTGGACACGGCTGTGCAGGGGAAAACCTTTACCTTTTATTTATTTATTTATTTATTTATGCACACACACACACACACAATGAGCCTCATGTGTCACAGAGTGGTAGGCGGCAGTACTGCAACCAAAACTCTCCCCACGACCTGAGTTCGATCCCAGCGGAAGTTGGTTTCTCAGGTAGCCAGCTCGGGTCAACTCAGCCTTCCATCCTTCCAAGGTCTGTAAAATGAGTACCCAGCTAAGCTGACGGAAAGGTAATCATGACTGGGGAAGGGAATGGCAAACCACCCCGCTATAAGTCTGCCTAGAAAACATCAGCGAAAGCGGCATCCCTCCAAAGGGTCAGTAATGACTCGGTGCTTGCACAGAGGACCTTTCACTTTCATATATATATATATAATCTTCAACAGAAAGTAGAGTAAGGGAGTTTCTCTGAGTTGGTATTCCATATTCCTGGAATGGAACCACAAAAAGAAACTGTTCACCTTACTGTAGGTAAATTCAGCAAGTTCACAAAGATTGTTGTTTATCATGTGTGTGAAATTGTCCATTGAAACAAGCAAGGACAGCAAAATGTGTGATTACTCATTCCAAAATAGGAACAGCAGATCTGTCATTCTTGATTTTTCTTAATTTTCCAACCTTAAGGTCCATTCTGTCCCATTTTCATATCATATGCAGTTTCCTTTTTAAAAGGCCTGGATGAAAAGTTATACAAGTATTCATGTGCATTTATCCTAATTTATGCAGTACTGTATATAGTTTCCCATATTAAATGAATTAAGTGTGTCCATTTCCTAATGTTTGCATTTTTTCCAACAATTTCCCAATAAACCTTATTTTAGGGATATTATTAGTGACAAACAGCATCACAACATTTAGGTAGTTGTTTAACCTTCCCCAATATGACAATGTTTCCCCATCTGATCCTTTCCCAGTGCAGTTGACTTCATCTCCAGAATTCCCAGCCAATTTTCCATTGGAGTTAAAGTCAAATATATCTGGGAAGCAACAGAGGGGAGAAAATATCTCTGTTGATTTAGATGAAATAGATAAATTGACAGTAGAAGACTGAATTTCTCTCTCCCTGTTTATCACACAGATTTTCAAATAATTAGCATGTAAATTATTTAATTATTATTGTGCTTTCACTGCATTATTTGCTGTAGAATGATGCAATACCCAATGGATTGCAAATATGTTGCTTCTTTATTCCTTTCTTCTTAAAAATCTGAATTTTTTTTTAATCTGAGGGGGCCAAAGTAGGTGTTTATTTAAAGTTATTATAGGGACTTGATTTAATTTAGTTTATTCAATTTAGATACCACACAACTTCAGAACTACTCTGGGCAGCTCACAGTATAATGGACAAAATAAAATACAATATGAATAAGTGGTAAAAATAAGTAAGAACAAATAGCAGTAAAAAACAAGATGGCAAATATGGCCAGCAACACAAATGTAGGTAGACACATCCCACAGACATCTCATTTTACATCATTATTTATTTTCATTTTAGCAATTTATGTCTCACAAGCACATCTACATACTAAATACAGTACATCAGTATCAATTGGGATAAAAGTGTACATGCGCTTGAAGTTTGCAACTATTATTTAAGATCCTTAAATAGCTTATAGCCTTCAAATTGGACATAATGAAATTGTGATCTGACTTCTCACTATGGCAGCCTATTATGTCAGTTGAAAAATACTTTTGAATGGTAATTTTCTCCCTCCAATAACTAATACAGACAAATTAATGTCTAAATTAATAGAAGCAGTTATAGATGCACAGCAAACTCTGATGTAAAAATTATGTTATTTTTAAATGCTTTCTTCCTATGTTTCTAAAAATAGAATGAAATGGAAAAATTCAACAGATGAAATTTCTTCCGACATGGATATTAAGTGATGGAGAAAACTATACCTAATAGTTTTCTTCTGTGAATGAGTGCTCCGATCAATAATAAAGTATATTGAGGGGAGGCAGTGGTTTTACCTAATAATTTGGAAGGGAGACCATCAATTCATTTCTAGGAAGTATCAGTATAAACTTTGTGATCAACTGTCTATTACATTACATTATGTTTCATGAAAGACAAGAAAAAATATGGAAAGGCAAATAAAATTCTCAAACTATTAAACCAAACTAAATGCAACTGAAAAGTAATATGTATTGCAAGGGGAGGGGGTGACTTACAACAATAACTGGAGGAACTAGACAGAGTACAAAGAAAGGAACAAGGATGGTGAGATTTCTTGTTGTTCCAGTTCCAGGGCAGAGGGTGTGGATCTATTCCCCATAGTGCCCAAGAGTAGACAAAGACCAATATATGGAAATGTAACAGAGGGAGATCCACACTCAAAATAAGGAAGAACTTCCTGACCATGAAAGCTATTAAGTGGTGGAAAGTGTTATTCTCATCTGGCCTTCTAAGGCAATAGGATAAAAGAAGCAAGATTAAATTTGTATGCCAGGCCTTATGGACAGTACATATATAACTAATTGAAGAGAATATTTGTAGCTCAGGGTTGAACTGGGGAGTCCTTGGTGCTCTCTGAGCCTTGTTGTTTTCTTGTAGACGTTTCATTGCCAGGCTAGGCAACATCTTCAGTGCAGAAAGGGAGTGGAACTTGCTCTCTGTTGATATACCCTGACTTGTCCTGCCTGTGTTGGGGAGGGTGTTGTACTCTCCTTGGTAGTACCTTGTTTGGGTTGTTGTTTTCTGCTTGGTTGATTAACGTCGGTAAAATGAGTACCCATCTTGCTGGGGGAAAGGTAATTACGACTGGGGAAGGCAATGGCAAACCACCCCACTCTATAATCTGCCAGGAAAAAAATTCCAAAAGCGGCGTCTCCCCAGGGGTCACATGACTGGGTGCTTGTACAGGGGAACCTTTCCTTCCCTTTCCCTTTCCCTTTCCCTTTCCCTTTCCCTTTCCCTTTCCCTTTCCCTTTCCCTTTCCTTGGAAGATAGAAACTCATCAAAAAGGTTTGAGGAGACAAGGCATCCATTAACATTTCTAGCAATTTGACAGTTCAAGCTTTGAGAAAAATAGAGGTTCACCTTCCAAAGCTGCAAATAAACATATATCAGTTGTTTATGGTAATGATGCAGTCATTTCAAGTACAACACAAGTAGATCAGAGGCAGAACCTTTAAGCCCTTGTTTCATATCATAGAGATTTAATGATGCCAAAATAACAGTGGGATCTTTAACTTGGAGGCTTCCAAGTCATAGACACTGATGGAATACTAATAACATCTGCCAAGAAAAAATTAAGGCATTTAAATATTGGGGAGTTACTTCTTCATCTTCTTCTATTTGTAGAGACAAAATGAGGGTAATTATACTACTGACCAGGTCCATAAGATTTCTCATGCTATACTGCAGTTTGCTAGCAGCAGAGATGATTACCATCTTGTTATAAATATATAAGCTAAAGTAATCATCCACCTGTTATATGGATCACAGATTTGAAATTATAAAGTTCCAAGACTTCTAAAAGTGGTACAGCCTTGCTGTGAGTTCCTCAAAATGTCTCCTCCGTTTGTTTTTCCATATGGACACTGGGCTAGAGGTTTTTGTGTGGCTTTGTAGTTTAAAATCTAGCTAAAACTGATCTCTAATATGGGAAGAGACATTGTTTCCTTTTTTTCCTCTTAAGATGTTGGTTTGCATGCATGCGTCATAGGATGGGCCGCCAATTTGCATCCTGCCCCATGCAGTATTGTGGAGATAATGGTATTTTGGGACACCATAGGGAAAAATACGATAGTCACAAATATGCAAATAATATTTGGGGAACATCTATGGAAATGGTCTTTTAATCAGAGGGCAGGGTGAGAAAGTAATACTTGAAAAAGAAAACTATGAGAGAATTTCACACACATACTGTATGCTATACATGAATAAAGAGCATGATAAATTGTTTTGTTCCCACTCACCTACTTTTTTTATTTTCATACTACATCAGAAGGAAAAGGATGTTCCATATTTTCTGGGCTGAGGGCCATATCTAGATTCTGAGTTGGAAAGGACACAAACTAAAATTGATTTCATTTATATTTAACATTTATTTATCTGAGTTATTTAAATGTCTCATTCCACTTTTCCACACAGAAAGCCCTCAATACTGTCAAACATAACATTAATATAATCTCTGAGTACATAATAAAGTTACTCACCAGTTATGTATTTAGTCTTTTTGTTTTTTTGTTTAAATTTCTTAAATACAGGTTGTTAATTACTTTTGGAGGAAAGTTCCTGGAGAAGGAAGGAACTTTCCCAACTATTTTGGGGTGGCACATTGTCCTGGAACTTGAGATTGAGATTTTATGAATGATAAGTAGGAGATACTTAAAAGCTGGGAACTTTAAAAGATTGTACAAGGAGTGTATAACATAAGCCTAGACTTGCCAAATGCAGTGGGGTGGTTGCTTAGAGACAAAGAACATACCATCTCAATGAAATGCTGAATAAATAAAATCTGCCACCCACCTAATCTTGTAATTTCTGTAGATGGAAATATCACATTTCTGTAAAAAAACTATAGTGTGCTTGACTTTCCCACTAATGCATTTAGGTAGCTTTTACACTGGAGACAGTTTGCTTTCTGCCGTTTCAATAATAAATTTTAGCAATTTAAATTAAAGAAATCCATCTGATTATCTTTACAGTTAGTGATATATGAATGTGTGGGCCTTGAACAAGTGAAATAAATGATGGTATCTTGGTAAAATGCCGGCGCCTGCAAATAAACCAGTATGTAATCTTATTATGCCTTTTGCTTGATGTTATTTCTGAAGATCAAATGATCAAATTCAAAGTGATCTGCACTTTGTCTGGTAGCATTTATTTTTAGCAATGCCAATAACATAACACCCGCCCATTTTTATTTTTAATTTAATTTATTTATTTTTTGTTTCTCAAACTATAGCCAACTGGTTTATCAGTTTTGCTGCCATTTTGCATCTTCAAAAACTCCCATGATACTGGGACCAGTCTCTAATTTCATTTATTGCAACAAAGGCATTTTATTTGTTGCAAGTGAGGACACAAACATATCCCTGCTGCTGCAATCCATATCCGAGACAAAGTACAACTAGTACATGGCAATGCAAAGCTTTTGTATTGTATTGTACAATGATCTACAATATTGTGTTGTATTGTTCAATGCAACCTCAAGACTACCCAGACAGTATTTCTGGAATCCCAAGGCTAAAAATAAATTTTTAAAAGAGTAAAGTTGAAGCATGGCTATAAAATGCAAAACTGCCACATTTTACAAGCTTTCAGGTGATACAGCTGAAGACACTTAAAGAGTCATAAGGTCTCAAGGGTGAGATGTGATGATTTCTGGCCATTATTTATTTGTTTATTGCTACTTTGAGACACTCAGTGCCTGCTGACCCCTGATCTACAGCATAATATTGGGAAGTGGCCTAATTAAAACTGACACAATAGGACTACTGATATTACCATAAATAATAGTAATTTCAGATCATGACAGTTTAATATCTCAGAAAGAAGTTCAGAAATAATTGGCTGCTTGGTATACAGTGTTATACATTATTACAAAGCACTTAGATGTTGCAATGCATGCTAATTTATTAATGTTTGTTCAGCAGATGTCTTAATAACACAAATCTAATTTATTTTAATGTTGATCTAATTGCTAATAAACTATTTATAAAGAATCCTATTTATTTAAATTAGGACTTTATGTGAAACACACACTTTTCTCTGCAAAGGCATAAAAAATACATTCAGTCTTCCATAAGATGCATCAAAAAGTTACTTACTATCATATCTTAGACAATAATTATATTTGAGAGTTGCCAACTGTTTTCTTGAGTGAAACTCTTCTGCTTTTTAAAATTGGCAGAAGAGTATATTAGATATTGCTTGCTTTATTGCTATAACTTTCATGTTGGGAATTGCTGCAGATACTGATTTTTCCTTTATTATACAGCTCTCTTAGTACATAAAAAGAATAGTATCATATAAACTCACCAAATTAATTAGCCAGCTATAGCATCAATGAATTTGCCACCACAGATTTATCCTGGAGTAGAAGTGATATTTTGGCTGAGTACCTATGAAGAATTTAAGTATCTTCATGAAGAAATTCAAGAAAGGAGGTTCCATCTCCTATGAATCAAGAAACTATCCCACTACTAACACCATGTAGAGAATAAAGAATGACCAGCAGCCACAGTGAAGTAGTGATTTGAAGTTCCTCTCCTGAGAAAATAGTTTCCTACTTTACTAAACTTCATCATCTAAACTGTGAAAAAGATTTATTTTATCCAATAATCCTTTTGACATACATAGGAAACAATGGCTGAAGAAAGTTTGGCTAAAAGAACTGGAATACAATATTAATTGATCCAATTGCCCTGAAGATGTAGGAAGCACCACTCTCCATTATCTTGTAAAGTGATCATTCTCCCCACTTGCCCAATGATCAAATTCTCTGGACAGATAAATTGCAAAAAACATTTTGTATGTTACTTTTTGGCTAATTCTCCATATCCCAAGGGCTCAAAGCTTCATCAAGGGTGCAATACACTTCTTGTTTTAACTGGAGCTCAGAGCAAAAAAAAAAAAAGTGGGTTAAAAGCCTATCATGTAAGTCTGGCACATGTTCTAAGGAGAGTTTAAAAGATGACTTCAGTATGTCAAATTAAAAACTGAAATAGAACACATGGATCTTTTTTTTTCTTTAAAAGTACATCAACAACACAATTGTAAGGTATGGATTCCGGTGGGAACATGGCTGACTGAACAGCTGTGCCCGCGAGCTTCTCAGGCAGATCTGACAACATGGCTTTTTTTCTGGGCTCAGGCAGGCTTTTCCTGAAGCCCTAGAGCGATTTCATGCACAGAAAATGCTCGGAATCATCCCATTTGAACTCCTGAATGGCGCCTCGCAGCCAGAAGATCGCGAACAGGATTGGCGCCAATCTGGTAAGTGATGCCGGGAGTCTGGGACATCATTTCCAAACCGCGCTGTAGCCTTAAAGGGACACTAAGTCAAGCCACCCCATTTCAAAACCACCCAATTTATATTTTTTTTCAAGTTTATGTACCCTAAGAGAGGCTTTCTACAGCAAGGAGAAGCAAACTCTCTTGGTGCCTATTGTTACTTCTGGATTAATTTTTAAAAATATTTTTAAGCTTTGGCTTGTTTTCTGGTTTTAGGTTTAATAGGGTTAGGATTGTTATAATATTATTAATTATATAAAGTAGACAATTTATATGTTTTTATAGTCTGATTTTTATTATAGTGGACAGAAATATATAGAATAGTGGTAGGAAGGAAATAATCAAATAAATGTTTTTTGGGAGGGAATTTGATTTGGAGGTTTATATATTTCGTTTTCTTTTAATATAAGGGGAAGGAGCAATTGTATTTGGTGATTTTTATAATGTGTTAATGGAAGGATTTATAGAAATAATGTGATCTTGGTTTGATATAGAGTAAGGGATTGATTATGGAAATTGCTGTATATTCTTGGTGTTGAAAGTTGGAAGTCATTTATGTAATGTTTTAAAAAAATTCTCTTTTTGTCTTTCACACTTCTTTAGTTTTTTCTTTTTTTAGTTTTTTTTCTTTTTGTAGTTTTTATCTTTGCTTTAAACCTAATAAAATTCTTAAAAACAACAACACAGATGTAAGGTATTCACCAGCAGTGCTGCCAGATGTGTGAGTAAAGATGGGACCCCACCCTAGCACTATGTTCAGTGTTTTAGAAAACTACTTTGTGTTTCATGTGCTTTCAAGTTAAATAAGTGTGTGTTCCTCAGCCATTTACCGCATGCATCCTTCTTCTTTTTCCAAGTTGTATGGGTCTTTGAGTTCTTTATTGGGTAGATTGCCTAGAGCCATTTGCAGTAGAAGAAATTAAGACTCTATATTTCTCTTGAATAAGAAGCTCAGAAGTTCCTTGGGTATTTATTTTTAAATAGATTAGCATCCTACCTTGAACAGAATGAAACTTCCTTTTGAAGATTTTGTTTTGTACACCCCCTCTTTTTTGTTGTGCAAGATGATATTAAGGAGGAGGAGAAGCAGCACCTTCTGAGAACTGCACCTGTTCTTCTCATTCAAGCACTGCTAAAAACTGCCTAAGAATTTGCAAAGCTCTTATGCTTTCCAACATACCCTTGCTATTTATATGCAAAACCACTGCTTTGTTGTGGTTTGAAATTCCTCAAGATAGTTACTCTGCTGAGAAGCACATGCTCAAATGGGATATATCCTCTGAAAAGAAAGGCAGTGCCTTCCTTGTATGTTACAAAAAGCTGCTCTTGATAGTGAGAAAAAAGATTACTTTCCAGGTTTTGAATTAATTGAATTCAAAATTGAATTTTGGATTCTTGCCTTGCTTCTCACGGAGAAACATGCATTTCTTATTGCTTAGTTTTATGGTCTGCCTCTCTTCTAAGAAGTCAAGACAGTGCACTTAATGCTTCTTCCCTGGTCTTTTTTTTCCCCCTACAACAAAAATATTATAAAGTAGGCTGACTTGAGAGGTAACAACTAGCCCCAAGTTACTTAGTTTTGATGTCTGAGGATTAACTTGAATCTGAGTCTCTGTGATTGGAATCCCAAACCTTATGCACTACACTGCTCTCTCATAATAAGATAAAGTGTTGGGAGGGGGGGTCCATGAAGATCATAAGATCATCTCTTTTGAACACTCTGTCTCTTAATTAAATTAAAAGGGGGGAACCCTTGAATGTTATGGATGAAATTGAATAGAGAGTTTGATACAGAAAGAACATAAACTAGAAACACAAATTTTTCATTTTGCATTTTAGATGCATTGATTGGAGAAATAAAGTGAAACAAAACAATGTCTGTGTTACCAGTATAGGAATTGAAAATACCTTCAGTTGTATTGACTCCAGAGCAATTCCATGAGAACTTTAAGCATAATATTTTGGGTATTGTAGTTGACAATTTCACTCTATGATTCCTATTGTGCTCATCACAGATCCTGACATTTAGATCCTGATTAGATTAGATTTCATTAATTCTGGTCAGTGTCCAGTGGCTGGCAGTATACAAATGTTAGAAAAATAAACAGAAGAAAAAGTCAGTGCCCCCATTCTCCTCCTACCTGCACACATACAGTATAAGATCAAAGGACACGTTATGCTAACCAGGTAGCCTGCAGTTCTCCTGCTGTTTTACTTTTTTTCAAGAGGTAGTTGAATCCTTTCCTCCCCAGCTATGTGTCCTTGAAATATCAGACTTTAACTTTGCATGCACTGGCTTTCTGCACCTATAAATTTGCCATTCACATGGAACAATGGACATTGAGATAGTTAACAGAGAGATTCTGCAGTTTTATCTCCTTTTTTAAAAGCCTTACTTTGCCTGTCTATACAGTATGTCACATGCCTCCTATTGGTTAGGCTAATATTCTCAGGGCTCCATCACTTTCTTCCTCTCTGTTTAATCTTTCTTCTTCTAACTCTGACCTGTACAGTTCAGATACTTCTCTGGCTCCATAATGCCTATAGGATCTTAGTTGCAGATACACTTAAGAAACTCAGCCTTTTATCACCATGTTATTTCCTAAGTAAAGCTCATATTTTTCTTTCATGCCAGCACCAGTCTCAAGAATACTTGTTTGTGAGAGTTTCCCTTTTATCTTTATGCTTCTCTCTCAGTGCATTCATTCCACTGTATAAAGCTATCCACTATCTGACATAACATCTTACCTGCCCATTCATATAGCTGTAAAAAAAAGAGTGAAGAGAGTCTTTAGTGATATAAATGGAGCCCTCTCTCCTTTTTTAAAACAGATATATGAGAGAGTAATTTCAGAAAGGAGGGGATGATCCCTGCCAATATGAAGTATATCAGGATAATAATTGTGTGCATATATTTGTGTGTGTGTGCTCGTGTCTGCATGTGCATTTTGGGGGACAGGTAAGTGAAAATCTATACTATAACTCAACATTTGCCTTGGCATTTCAGTTTGCATCATGTTTTTCATCCATGCCGTAGTAAAGGTGGATTAATAGAGATTTTAAAAGATTGAAAAAATATATAAAACAGGGAAAACCGAATTAGAAATATGTAAACGGAAGCTAAAATTATAAACAATCCAACAAAAATGGCTTGGTTTGGAAAAGGAACATCTTGATACTTTTCCAGAAGTTGGAAAGGGTGAGGGAAAAACAGATTATAAATAATAAAGCAAAAGGCACTGTCCCACAAACCTAACTGCCTTAGCAGAATGATGTAAATTTTCATCCTGCATGTTTGGCTTAAGAAAAAGAAATGTGGGCACTTAAAATCATCATCATCATCTACAACATCCAGAGACAGGCTTCTGTGCCTTCTAAATTTTGGGTGGAACCCCCCCCCCCACCAAAACTGTGCTCTTTCCAGAGGGCAAATGGTTGTTTGTATTGACACAGGATTGATTCTTTGTACTCAAGCAGTAGGAGGTCTGCTTGTAAGAAGCCCTGAATCTCATGCTGTTAAGCAAGTAACTTTGTGTAGTGAAAAGGGTCTCTGAAAGAACTATTACAGTTCCAAAAAAATGCTCCCATGGATTAGATTCAAGAAAACACATACGAATTTTATATCGGCCCTGAACAGTAACCACAACCAAACATTACTATTTTTATCTATTATATCTAAATATAATAGATATATTTAATATGAACATGAATTTGAGTAAACTCCGGGAGACAGTGGAGGACAGGAAGGCCTGGTGTGCTATGGTCCATGAGGTCACGAAGAGTTGGACATGACTAAACAACTGAACAACAATTATATTTATTATATTATATTATATTATATTATATTATTATATTATATTATATTATATTATATTATATTATATTATATTATATTATATTATATTATATTATTATATTATATATAGAAATATATTATAAAATATATTATATATTATTATATATAATAAGGTAAAGGTTCCCCCCGCACATTTGTGCAGTCGTGTCAGACTCTAGGGGCCGGTGCTCATCTCCGTTTGTTAGCCGAAGAGCCAGTGTTGTCCGAAGACGCTTCCATGGTCATGTGGCCGCATAACGCGCGTGGAACGCTGTTTCCTACCCACCGAAGTGGTACCTATTAATCTACTTGCATTTGCATGCTTTCGAATTGCTAGGTTGGCAAGAGCTGGAGCTAGTGCGGGAGCTCACTCTGCACGCAGGGCTAGGGATTCGAACCTCCGAACTTGCGATCTTCCGACCGACAAGCCTGGTGTCTTACCCGCTGAGCCACCACGCCCCATCATTATATATAATAGATATATAATATATAGAGAGATATAAAGATGGGTTTTCCTCAGGAGAGAGAGAGAGAGAGTGTGTATGTGAATGACTGCCTTTCTCTGATTGTCTCTACCTGCCCCATCAAATCTGGCAGAAGGGACATAATCTGGGTCCTCTTAATTGAAGAATGTCACCTGGTGGGACCCAGGAAGTGTGTCTTTTCTGAAGCAGTACCTGTCTTCTGAAAAACATTCCTCCCTAAATTAGATTTGTGTATTTGTGTGTGGTGTGCCTTCGAGTCAGTGTTGACTCCTGGCGACTGCCAGGACAAGTCCCTGCAGATTTTGGAAGTGGTTTGCCCTTGCCTCCTTCCTAGGCCTGAGAGAAAGTGACTGGCATGAGGTCACCCAGCTGGATTTGTGCCTAAGGCAGAACTAGAACTCACAGTCTCCCGGTTTCTAGCCTGATGCCTTAACCACTACACCAAACTGGCTCTCACTAAGTTAAATTAACCCCTTTTTAAAGTCTTTAAGACCTGGCTTTTGTCTCAGGCATTGGACTTGGGAGGTGGTTTAACCCATTCGGTTTAACCCACTTGGTTTAACCAAATGCCTTTGTTGTTGACTGGTTTATCCTTGATTGCCATTTTTCTTTTGTTTTCTGATGTTTCTTATTTATTGTATTTTGTTACTGTATTGATATTGTCTTAGCCACCTGGAGTCACTTTCAAAAATTATTTATGGTCCTAGACCAATATAAATTTAAAGGGCTTTATCTAACATAGATATATCTGCATCTATCTGCTATTGGAGACATTTTAATCAAACTTGCACAAATTATGACTCGTCTTTAATTAAACCATATTAATTGGGTTCAAGCCATTTTCCAGGCCAAACAAGTTTGCCAACCTCTGAATTAAGGCAAAACCCAACAACCCACATTATGGTTCAGTGCTATGTGAAAATACAGGCACTGAGTAAAATTGCCAGAGGTATTTTATGGCTAAGAAAGATTATTGCACACAAGATATGCATTCTGGGGTGCACAATTTTTTAGAAAGAAGGATAACTTCTTTTGGTCAGATGTTTTATATGAATTTGTTATCTTGAACTTTTACGTCAACTAGAATATGATGGAATATGCATTTTACAGAACTTGTCATAAGTACAGTTTGCAGCAAGAAATATATAAGCAAAAATGAATAGCTTGGTCTAAAAAATCAAACAAAAATGTAAAATGCTTGCAAAAAGTGTGCATATTGGGCAAATACAATAGGGTATAATGTATTGTCGAAGGCTTTCATGGTTCGATGGCTGTTGTGGGTCTTCCCGGCTGTGTGGCCGTGTTCTGGAAGTTGTGGTTCCTAACGTTTCGTCACACCTCTGAAGATGGCGGCCACAGATGCTGGCGAAATGTTAGGAACACGGCTACACAGCCCGGAAGACCCACAACAGCCAACAATAGGGTATACTTTTTTGGGTTGAGTTAACTGTTTCAAAATAGCTGAAGTAAGTATACAACTTTGAAAATGAGAAATGGGGAGGGATTATCATCCTGTCTCCTTGTGGTGTTTGGGAAAATTAAAAGCAATGATATAACTTAGTTGAATCTCAACTAGAAAAGAAAAGTTATATTATAGAGAGCCAGTTTGGTCTAGTGGTTAAGGTGCTGGGCTAGAAACCAGGAGTCTGTGAGTTCTAGTCCTGCCTTAGGCACGGAACCTGGCTGGGTGACCTCGGGCCAGGCCCTGTCTCTCAGCCTTAGGAAAGAGCCAATGGCAAACCAGGAGACTCAGAGTTCTAGTCCTGCCTTAGGCATAAAAGCCGGCTGGGTGACCGTGGGATAAAAATTAAATAAATAATAAATAAATATTAAGGTTCTGTGATTATACAATATGTATCATGAAGTCACATATATTCCTTCAGTTTCAACCTTCTTTATGAAACTGAGGAGGTTGAAAGTCAAGACAATTTGGCAGCACAGAAACTCTGTGTCTCATATGGATGGTTGTTGAAGGCATGAGTGTGTCTTGTGGAGAAGTGCACTAAATTAACCCCTTCTGCTTTAGAAGGGCAAAGTAGAAATATAGGGTGTGAGGCATTGAATTTTGGAGGAAAAATGTAAAGTAATAATAAAGTCTCCTTTGAGCTGGTGATTCCATGGAAAATTCCATGTAATTTTATTTATTTTTCGAATTTCGCCACCGCCCATCTCCCGCTAAAAGAGAGTTTTTTCCGGAAACAATATGGAAGTGATCTGTCATTGTTGGGATATTTTTTGAGATGGCAGTCTAGCCTATAGTTTTGGGATTTCTGATGGTTTCCCATCCAAATACTAATCAGGCCTATTCTACTTTGCTTTTTTGACATCAGCCAAAGATGGGTAGGTGGTGTTCCCTGTATGGTGTTTCCTTCCTTCCTTCCTTCCTTCCTTCCTTCCTTCCTTCCTTCCTTCCTTCCTTCCTTCCTTCCTTCCTTCCTTCCTCTCTCTTGTATCCCCAGTAGCATGTTGTAGGAAAACCCTTGCATGCCACAGTGGAATTATCAAACCAACTGAAATAGAAAATACTATGCAAGATAAACCAATGTGTATAAGATAGATTATGTTTTCATTTAAAGTTACTTATGAAGAGAAGAGACAACTAGCTTAACAAAAAAGAAGTGAAGGGAATACGGTAGAATATTATTAATATAAAAGCATGGAGAAGCAAATAGACAAGGAAACGAAGAATTCCAAAACTTCTGCCCCCTTAAATATGTAACATTGCAATATGTAGGAGTGTATGTCCGTGTCTGTATGTCCATGTGTGTGTACATGCAATGTGCTTCAATTCTGTATATTTAAACAGGGAGATGAAGAAGCACAAGTTTGTAAGTCAGAACAGAAGGAAACTTTCAGAAATTCAAATAGTCTAATCTTTGGCTGGAGATCTGCAGCTGGAAATTAATTCAGAAGGGGCAACCCATGAATCCAATACTTAAACATTGCATTGAGCTGGGTTTATTCTTGCTCCTTTGTAATCCCTTAGCTTATGTAGCCCTTCAAAAGTCATTTTGACACATTAATCTTTCCTCCATGGACTGGCCATTTTTATGCTTTGAGCTGGTTGGATTCAAATGAGCTTCATATTGACTGCATCACAGTAAAGATTTCCAGTAAGCAGATGCACAAGAATTTGTCAGATGAAAGTGACAACCTGTATCCTATAATCTGATAGAATGCAATTCTTTGTATGTGTTTCATGCAAACCCAGTACCTTATCAGGGGACTGTAATCAAAATATCAAGAAATGTTATATAATGCTAAGCTCTGGAAGCTTACATGCCATGAATAAGTAAGATACTTATTTGTCAAGCTTTAATGGAGGCTGACTTAAAAAATGTAATAGTGTGTATTTCAGTTTAAAAAGAAATCGTTTTATATAAAAAAACAGCATTTTCTGCCAATCTTCATCACTCTTACTTTTTTTCAAGGAATACATTTGCAGGTAAGTTTGTAATCATTTTCTGGATCAAAATCCTTGGATATAATTTTGGGTTAACTATGCTTGTTTCGCTCCCACTAATACCAATAAGAAATAAGCATTTCATGTTGTATTTTGTGTCCTGTTTATAGCAACAATTTCAAGCAATTAAATATATAACATTTGAGGTATATAAATGACCGTAAATATGCAGTTTCCAAGATCTTTGATGTCCACATTATATATGGGTATCCTGAGAAGATTCCATTTCCCATCTCTCTCCGATACCAGGCCATTGCAGAATTTTATGCATCAGTATGGAGTAGAGTCTTGGAGAAGGTGGGAAGATAGGGAAAGTAATTCAGATCATGTGACTGTCCATGTGACTCAGGCGAGGTGGAAACTATAGATCATGTCCTCCTGCACTGCGTCTTTTATAAAGACATTCGCTCTAAACTTATTACACCTCTGATTAGTAAACATCCTGGCTGTACAGATCTAATAGATCTAATAGATGAAAATTCTACAATTACGGTGCAGGTAGCAAGGTTCTGCGCTGCTGCAATGAAGGTTCAATATACCAAGATAGGCCAATTTTCGTAATGTCTTGTGTGTAACAGTAAACCACCTAAAATCTTTTATATATATATATAACACACTGGTAATGTAGTTTCCCATGTTTTACATTTTACATTTTACATTTAACATATTTAATATATTCTTAACTTTCATAATACTAAATAGTTAGAATAGGTTGCACCTTGGATTGTGTTTATAGAGTTAGATAGTTAATAAATGTATTTTAATTGATTTTTAATATATACCTCTTAACACATGTTGTTATTATTTTAAGTTAGACTATGTTTATCTTATAGAACACCACCACTGTATTGGTCTATGACCACAATAAATGAATTTACTGATTGAATTCAGATCATAATATCACCATGCCTTGTATACCATTCAATTTCCTATTCAATTTATTATTTTTTTAAAAATTGCCTATTGCTGTTTAGACATCTGAATTGATCAAGCTTTTCACACTTGTGATATAAAATCTGTCCACATTAGTGATATGGTATCAAAGCACTGGTTGGATGATGCTGTACAGACTCAATGACTCCTTCTAGAGGAATTGATAGTATGGGTAAAACTGTCCCATTCCAATTAATTGCTAGACTAAATCAGGCATAGAAAACTCAGTAGTGTTCAGAAACATTTCTAGGAATTTGAAAAAAAATACTGAGAAGTTGGAAGAGGTTTCTCATGAAGATATGTCCTGGGGAAGAGGGGAAAACATTGTTTTATTACAACGCCTTTTTAAAAAAGCCTGAGATGTGTTGAATTATTAAGAGATGTGTCTTTCCTCTGTATTCATGAATGCTTCAGTATGTCTGAAAATGTTCTGCTTGAAGTAACTGATTACAAATAGACTTTTCTGAAGGTCCCTCCATGATGACATACACTTGAGAGAATTATATGCCGTTTTGTTATGTATATATTTCAGGAAAAATGTCAAAGGGAATGTGAAATCAATTATGTTCTGATTATCCATGACTGATTATGTCAGAAAGAAGAATTCTTAATTCAAAGTAAAATATTTTTTCTAACTCCACTATTCTTCTTTCCCATATTTTTTTTCTCTGTGTGTCTCTTCTTCCCTTTAAATGTGACTTATGCTGTAGCATTGCCTGAGAAAATTATAGATTTGGCAACAAGAGAAACAAATTGCCTAATGATTATTCACAGTCAATTGATACTGACATACTCATTTATTTTTCTAGAGGTTAAGTTGTTACACTAGGAGCAGGGAGACCATGACTTGTACCCCATGAGGTCCTTAGATATGGAAGCCAGGTGGGTGGCCTTGGGACAGTCACTCCCTCTTAGGCCTAGAAAGAAGGCAAAGGCAAGCCACTTCCCTGACGTAAAAATTGCATAGACTTCTCCATATAGTTCCTGGGAGTCAAGAAGGAAGGAAGGAAGGAAGGAAAGGAAGGAAAGGAAGGACAAATAGTACTGTATCAGCTAAGAACCATGTATCGGCCTTAACCAAACTGAAATGGTAAAAACTCCATACAGCAGTGTCCCAAGCAGAATCCAAACATGAGGGTGATGGGAAGTATCCCAGAATTTTGAAGTGTTCCGACTTCTGATTTCTTGCCAGTGCAGGAATTTAGCCTCAAAAGTAGAAATATGGTTTAACCACAGAAGCATTTCCAGGATCCAATGTTTTTATCAAAGTGATTAAATTAACATTGCCATGTTGTGATGCTCTCTGTTAGAAAGCATCATTATCATCATTGGCGATCACTCGTAGCCGAGTAAGATTGTCTTCCAAAGGTAAAATTTTAACGGTGAATCCGTAAGTGGCTATAAAGGCCAATTCTGGATCCGCACAACCTCCCACAATGAGGGCATAGGTTTCCGGGTGGGAGACGGTCATGATGAGGGTTTGCCTGACGTGCCTTCCTTTTAGCTCTTTTCTCCTTTTCGCCCTGTACTCGTGCTTCTTCAAAGTCCATAGCACCATTAATAAAGGCTGACCTCCAATTGAAACGCTCATGAGTTAGGGCTTCCAAGTTCTCAATGCTGATATTACATTTTTTTAAATTAGCTTTGAGAGTATCTTTGAATCTCTTTTGCTGTCCACCAATATTCCGTTTTCCATTCTTAAGTTGGGAGTAAAGTAGCTGCTTTGGAAGATGATGGTCAGGCATTCGAACAACATGACCGGTCCAGCGAAGTTGATGTTGGATGATCATTGTTTCAATGCTGGTGGTTTTCGCTTCTTCTAATACACTAACATTAGTCCACCTATCTTCCCAAGTAATTTGCAGAATTTTTCGGAGGCAGCGTTGATGGAATCTTTCAAGAAGTTGGAGGTGGCGTTTGTAGAGGGTCCATGTTTCACAGGCGTACAGAAGGGTTGGTAGTACAATGGCTTTGTAAACAAGCATTTTGGTCTCCCTGCGAATGTCCCGATCCTCAAACACTCTACGCTTCATTCGGGAGAAAGCTACACTCGCAGAGCTCAGGCGATGCTGAATTTCAGCGTTGATGTCGGCTTTTGTAGATAGATGGCTGCCGAGATAAGAAAAGTGATCGACATTTTCTACAATGATATGATATTGTTCTTGCTGCTTAGAACAAGTGAAGAATAAGAAGTTTTACTCAGTGGGATGAAATGTTGGCTGCGTTCAGCAAAACACAATGTCAAACCGTATTATGGATAAGTACCAGCTATTGTATTTTGGAAAATGTGGATTGTAGTACATCCCCAGCCACTAAGGCTTATTCAACAAACCACACTTACATCAAGTTTACCTTGGAGAGTTGAACAGAAAGTTTTGATGGAAAGCAAATAATCATAAATTAAATGTCAAAGATTTATTTGATCAAACCTGGAGATGATGCAGAATTCCCTGTACTTCTGTGATGGAATGCGAGGGTGACCTTGGAGGACAGAGGGAAGAGATGCTGCCTAGGGAATGATCATATAAAAGGAAATGGAGTCCATGAGAGGGAAACGGTCTAAAGAAGAAACTTAGGAAAGACCCACTCTGAACATTCAAGCGATAAATAGGGTGAGTGGGAGATTTGTACTTTCAGACTTGCAAGATTCTGTTAATGTAGCCTTACAGTAAAGTAGAATTAGTTCATCTAGTCGTGTTTCCCATCTGGTTTACCTGGAAGGGCTGACACCTTCCCCCTTTAATTTCAAGTAAAAATATCCCTAGCAAGGCTACCACTGGGAGTATAAGAGTAATGAGAGTGCATAACTATTTAAGCCCCGTCCTTTCTTTTCTCCACTAAAAAGATAGTGTTTGTTCTTCTGCCCACTTACTGAAAAGATATGGAGAGTTTGACTCAGAAAAACTCTGTTTTAACTAATGCTCAGTCATTGGATCTTGAAGCTGAGGTGGTAGGTCAAATTCAACCCAAGAGAAAGAATACAGTTGATATTAGAAGAGTTTTGGAATTGCACTAGCATCACTTAAACTCCTCTAGCTCAGTAGAAGCCTAATCTATTTTTATGAAGGTTATTGCATAGGAGAAACCTATTTCCAAAGTTAAGTGGGAAACAGCCCACTCAGGTTTTGCACTAGGAAGTATTGATTTGAATGCAGTGTAGATCATTATATTGATGTCTACACACATTTATTCAGGCTCCCAGCTACACTTATAATTCCTTGCCAATCCTTTGACAAGGATAGCTATTAATCTATTAAGAGACTTGGGTCAGAAGGTTCATAACACTTATAATGACTAGAAATAGACAACTAGATAAATAAATAATAAAGCAAAGCTGTGCTGCAATCTGTCCTTTAGTTTTCTGGAGATTTCCTTCATAAAAAACAGAAACACAACTTTCTGTTTTGTATTCAGGTTCCAAGTGGTGGAAGATGCTATTTAGGTTATCAAGTCCAAAACCTAACTCAGTGCAAGAATCCAAATTAAAAGGGCCTTAACAGATGGCTGTTTAGCTTTGGACCATATGCATCAAAGGAAATTCTGCTGCTTCTTTGGATCACTGGTTCCATTGTCAGACTGTTCTTTTTGTTAGAATTGTTTCCCCCACCCCTCAGTTAATATTCAATCAGAATCTGCCATCCTAGAGCATGAATTCAGTACTTGGTAGTTAAAGGCAACAGGCTAGAAACTGGGAGACATTGAGTTCTAGTCCCACCTTAGGCACAAAGCCAACTGGGTGACCTTGGGCCAGGCACTTTCTCTCAGCCCTAAGAAGGAGGCAATGGCAAACCACTTCTGAAAAACCTTGCCAAGAAAACAGCAGGGATTTGTCCAGGCAGTCCCCAAGAATCGGACATAACTCTGCTATGCTGGAAAACCAGGCCTGATAACCAGACTTGACCTTAGTCTAGGTGACAATCGTTCAGTTATTTGAAGAGTGCTATCACTTCACCATCAGTTTTCACTTATGAAGACTTAATAATTCCCAATTGCTTGAGTCTCTTTTCACTTTTAGTTCACTGAATGTCGAATGAAGTTTTAGAATTCCTACAGGATTTCTGTTAGTGGTATTTATGAATTTGCTATTTAGTTGGGCGATGGGGGGGAGTGCAATTTTTTCGCTCTGTTATCTTTACCTCCCTTTCCATCCCTCGGTAGCCTCCCTGGCTATTCCTTATAGGAAGAATATGAAGAGTAAGATAAATAGGTGACAGTGTCTTGCCTTTCACTAGATAATATTTTTTTTAATCTCAAAGGAAGACACCATGCAGAAACTCTCTTCATGGGCCTTTTGCAGATGGGGTAGTGCAGGCAACAAAGGTAGTTTAAGACCGATGGAAAGACATGTCCCTGAAAATGACACTAGTAGTAGCACTTCATGCTATTGCTGGCAATAAAGAAAGCCCCAAATCCATCATTCCAGAAGAACTGAAAAGTAATTATCAAGTGTCCTAAGAATAAGGTAGACAAATAGAAATCTCTTTAATTGGGGGAAGAAAACTCTAGAGTTCAGCACAGAATTATAATGGTCCTTAAAAGTTTGTGTACCCTTTTGAAGTTTCAATATTTCTGCATAAATATGACCTGAAACATTATCTGTTCTCCATATAAGTCCTAAAATTAGATAAAGAGAACCCAATTAAACAAGTGAGTCAAAACATTGTACTTGTTAATTCATTTATTGAGGAAAATGATCCAAAGGTACGTATTTGGAAGTGGAAGAAATGCAGGACAGAAATCTAACAAAGGAGTGTGTGTGTTTGTGTTGGGAATATGAATGCTATTTTATTCAAAGAGGATATGCATATGTGGCATGCCACAAATAGAGGACATTATTCATATCCTGTTTGATAACCATCTACATGCCTCAGCCAGCATTTAAACTGACTAATTGACAGGATAGCCTATTGGGACCCCATCAGCTGGCTATCTTACCTCCTTCAAGGTACAAATACACGGGCAGTCAGAAAAACTGCCAAGTTTATAGCTAAATCCATTCAACTGAGAGCTTCCTACCTACTGTAGATCAGATTGGGGTCAACTGTCAAGAAGATGATCTTATCTGATTATTTTATTAAACATTTATATATATATACACACACACACACACACACACACACACACACATATATATATATATATATATATATATATATATATATATTCTGATAAGCTGTATTAATTTTACCCTATTTTACTATTCCGATGACATGTTATGATTTGATATGGTTGTTTGACTAATCAATAAACTGAAAACTAAAAGAAACCCTATTTTATTGAATGTCACTGTAGCAGTGACATTAATGTATTCTGGGAACAAATAATAAAGCAATGTTAATTTGTTCCACCCCACCTTTGAAGAACAGGAGAATGTTGGTAATTCCTTCTCTTTTCTTACAAACCAAACAATATTTTCCAGCCATTCCAAGTTTCGGGAAGAATACACAAGTACACCTAGAGATGCCATGCATGTCTGAAGAACAATTCTCCTTAGGAGAAAGTTTTGCTTAGGAGTAGAATCTAAATCAGAAATAACAGCTCCTTATGAAGGGCTTGATTGCTGGCAATTTCATTCTGGATGAAGTAACTGTAAGGTAGAGTCCCAGTGGCTCTAGCACTGTTAGCCCTCAGTTCTTAAGCATCAGTGCTGGACATAGTATCTTGGTATCAGATCTAGTTAGATAGTGTTTATTGATGCTCCTCATTCTTAAAGACTGTTAACTTTTGGATGGCTTTGTACATCCTTGGGAATTTGACTATGTCAGTTTGTTATCCACTGATGGAATCTTATTCATGAACCTTAGACTGACTCTGCTGTAAGTAATTGCCCTTAGATGCTCCAGAACTGATTATTATTTAGCCTGGCAGTGCATGCCCTGAACAGATAATAATGAGAGAATCCTCAAACAAGTGCCCTTTACCCTTCTCTGAAAGCTGACTATTCCTCTAGAAATGAAATAACAAAGCATGCTTTTTCTCCCTTCTTTTAAAAAAAATGATGTGATGGTTTTCTGTAAACGTTTTCTGCATTGTATGATGGATATTGAAATATATACATTTCAACATTTAGAAATGATAAGAAACTTAAGTTTAGATATACCTGTGAGAAGATATATCTTCTTAAATTCTTTAGTCAATCAGGTGTGAAAAGGTATAATATCTTAAAAGGACACATTTTGGTAGAATGAAAGACAAGTGCAATGAAGCCTGAGTTTATAAATTTGCAGCTTTCTTCAACCTTTAAAGCTGTAAATAGACTTCCTCTCTCCCCCTCTCTCTCACTGACTATTCTGGAGGTGTGCTGTGGTTGAAGTCCTTTTTATTTTTACAAATTTGGCATCAAGGATGGTGTAATGAAAAATCCCTTCTTGACTTGAAGCAACTTTTGTAACTGTGGTTGATGATATTGTTGGGTCCCATTTGATACCAGTTCCAATTTGCTGCATTTCATAGCACAAAACAAAGCAAACCAAACATAACAAAATAAAAACAGTAAAGCTGATATTCTTGACTGAAGATAGCACTAAATTTTCAACAAATCATAAAAAAATCATCTTCACATGCAAGTGTGTCACCTCTGAAGCAATATGTTCTCTTAGTAAAAAATTAAAATTAAATTAAGAGTATAGCTGCAGCCTACAAAATTCTGGGATTAACATTAAAAACTTGTGATTGTTACTCATTTATAGAGTTTGTATTTGTAGAGTTTGTTACTCATTTATAGAGTTTGTATTCCAGCCATTTGAACAATACCCTCGGCAGCTAAGATATTACTACATAACCAACAATAACTTATGACATACTGTATTCCAAGAACTATAAAATATTAAGATATTTTATCTAAAATATTAAGAAGGGGAAAAAAGAATAAAAAATAAAGTTAAATTAAAATTAAAGATTAAAATTAAAGACTAAAAATTAAGATAAAACAGGGTCATACACAGATATTTATTTATTTATTTATTTATTTATTTATTTATTTTATATTTCTAACTTGTATCACCGCCCATCTCCCCCCATTTCCAGAGGGGACTCTGGGCGAGTCAAGATATCCTCTTGAGCAGCCAAGTTTTGACTGTTTTCTGAAAAGTAGCATTTCTGGGGGTACCTTATTTCAAAAGGATGGGGACACCACCAAAAAGGCTTGATTCTAGATTCCAGTCTCCCTAATGTCCTGTGGAGAAAGAATCTGGAGCATCCACCCTCCACCATCATTCTCAAATAGAATGGACAAATTCCACTTGGGAAAGTGAATTCCTTGTGTAGCCTGTATTTCCCAGGTGGTGAAACTGACACTCTTAGAGACCCAGTATTAGGAAATGAGGATGACTCTGCTACAATTTTTCTCTTGTAGCTGATGTTGGAAAGATGATACACCTAATCCTGAAAGTGGCATCTAGCTGTTATGATTGGTAACCTCTGTTAGCCTTATCCTCAATTACAGTAATTTGTTAAATCCAATTAGTCAGCTTTTCAAAACATCTAAGATGCCCATCTTGTGGCCAAGCCTTCCATAGATTAACAAACTGCTGCTAGTATGTGAAGGTTTTGTGTGTCTGAAATCCAGCACCGTTGAACTTCATTTGATTGCTTCAATTACCAGTGCAATGGGGTGGGGTGAAGTATTTATAAGTTTTCTCATCCATTGTATTGTAAAATTATATGTTAGTTTCATTTGCTTTTTTTAAACAAATGAACAAACTCTTTCCTTATAAGGGACAGATTCTACGGTTTTCCTTCCTGGATAATTCTAGCTCACATTCTGTCTTTAAGTATAACAAAATTCATTTTCTTTCTTGCCTATTTTGATAGAATCAAGTGTAGCTTCACTTAAAAGTCAAACTCTAGAAGTTTTGTACAGACTTCCTCCACAAAGAGAATGTGATATCCCTTTTTATCTTGTTTATCAAATCAAATTTATCACCATGCATGAAAACTCATGATGATGAGCAAGGCATTTTTCCAGATGGTTTATTTGATCTTCTCATTAATACATTTCTCCAAGAAGCTCCAGGTTATCCTAGAACTCAGTGTGCCAAAAATCTCCTTTCCAACTACTTTAAATCCCCTGCAAAGGAAAATGTTTGTTTTTATCTCACACAGAATGTTTAAGAATGACTGTTAGATATGTTTTTGGGTTTACTTTATTGCCATGAATTAGCCTAGTGAGCTAGCTTTGTTTTCTGTTCTCTTATTTCCCCTCATTCTGATGCCTCCCTGGGCAAACATTCTGATTGAAAAAGTACCCTTTGGAGATGTTCCCTCATAGTGACTTCTCCCTTTGAGATGTAATTGAAGTGTTAGGAGCTAAAGAGGCTGTAGACCTCTGGAGACAGGATGGTACAATGACAGAGAGGACATAAGTGTAGTGTTGTCTCTTTGTAAGTATAAATGCAACAGTCCTTCACTGTTGCAATGAGACTCTTTTTATTCTCTTGGGAAACCAAAGCAGTTTCTTCTTTTTCAAGATGAGAAATAAAAATGCAGAAGAATTTTTCTAGAACTAAGTTTGGTCTAGTGGTTAAGGCAACAGGCTAGAAACCAGGAGTCTGTGAGTTCTAGTCCCGCCTTAGGCACGAAAGCCGGCTGGGTGACCTTGGGCCAGTCCCCCTCTCTCAGCCATAGGAAGGAGCCAAAGGCAAAGCAGGAGACTGAGAGTTCTCATCCCGCCTTAAGCATGAAAGCCGGCTGGGTGACCTTGGGCCAGTCCCTCTCTCTCAGCCCTAGGAAGGAGCCAATGGCAAACCAGGAGACTGAGAGTTCTAGTCCCACCTTAGGCATGAAAGCCGGCTAG
This sequence comes from Charina bottae, assembly GCA_023362775.1. Taxonomy (NCBI): domain Eukaryota; kingdom Metazoa; phylum Chordata; class Lepidosauria; order Squamata; family Charinaidae; genus Charina; species Charina bottae. The sequence continues at coordinate 10,516,566 of JALMGJ010000015.1, forward strand.
GTGACCTTGGGCCACTCACTCACTCTCAGCCCAACTCACCTCACAGGGTTGCTGTTTTGGGGAAAATAGGAGGAGGAAGGAGTATTTGGTATGTTTGCCACCTTGAGCTTTTATAAAAATAATAAAGACGAGACAGAAAATAAATAAATAAAGGTGAATAAAAATGTCCCACTAAAACCATCCATATTATAGGCTTTGTTAGCTTTTGGGAGGGGGAAGTAAGAAAAAAAATCATACATTTATCTCAGGGGAGTGGGGGTATCTCTTCTGATAATTGTTCTTGCTCAGGTCTAACCAGAAAGAAAAACATGGCTGGTAAGGGTTGATTCAGTAACTCATATTATGGTTGCAGCATTGGTCCCAGTATGTTTCTGGCTACAGTTCAAAGTGCTGGATAAAGCCTGGGGCAAGGACCATCTTCTCCAACTTGATTCTGGTCAGCCTGTTTGTTTGGTATGGGACTGTATTCTTCAGATATCTTTGGCTTTGAAGTTGAAGGGGACAGGGCTTCTTCACTGTTTCCCTGGCCTACACAAGCTCCCTCCCAAATATCTGCAGTTGGCTGGATATGCCTCAAGCAATGTGCCAAGGCATTCAGCAACAGAAAATGTGGGTGATCTAAACATAACCCCAAGACTCAATATTCATACTCAAGAGTATAAATGTAAACACCCAGTTCTTCTTCCGGTTTAAATGTACAGAAAGGATTTTTCTTCTAATCTTGTCTGCTATTGCACCCAATATAATGTGGACTGTTTTGAAAAGAGGCCATCATAAGGGTATGTAGAGGAATGGGGATTTTAATGTCATGGTTCCCCTAAAATGTCTTTAGTATCTTATCAGATGAATAATGAATACTAATAGCAGATAATTCTGTAAACAGCAGATATTACTACTTGGGTGAAATGATTTTGTAAGTCTGTGAACCATTATTTCTGTCATCTAGGAAAAGCTCAGTGCAGAATAATGAGACACATTATACTTCCTAGAGCACTTGAAACTGAAAGAGTTGGAGATGTTCTTCAGAAACAGAATAATTTAATTAGCTTAAACTTGGGAAAGAAAGCAGCTACTGCCTTGTGGCCATGCTCCTTGCTGCTAAATTAGCATCCACCATCTCTTTCATTTGGCAGGTCATTTTGTAAGATCCCATGACAGAGATAATACCTATATAGACATTACATTTTAGCATCTTTTGAATCTCATGTTCCTAAGATCCTGTAACAGAGATAACATCTTAAACTTTACTTTCATTATGAATATACATTACGTAATAGTATCTGTTGAAACGCATGCTTAACACATAGACATATGGGCACAATGAAGCCTGATATTAATCATAAAGAGCATCAAAAACCGTCAGGAACATATTGGAATCCTGGTCTGAACACACAACTGAGTAAAATTTCCAGTCTGATCTGAAAATTAAGAATCCCTGTATTGTTACATAGGATGCAAGAGGCAGCCTGACAGAGGGGGACAACTTTATTTTTCAGGAGTTTTAATTTCTGCCAATGAAAGGAAGATGACAGAGTCATAAGCTAGTCTAACATATTACTTTTGTACAATAGTAACAACTCAAAAATTCCAATAGTGCATGCTTTCTAATGGTCTAATTCTGGTGAATATCATTTTGGTTCTGTGCCAGTCATGACCAACAGCACACCCTCCAGTTTCTGTTGAACCTCAACTTTCATAGAATGTATCAGTTGGAAGGGATCTTCCAAGCCTTTTGGTCCAACTCTCTTCCCTGAACAGAGCAGGAATCCACTAAACCCTATCCAGAAGGTGTCAAGAATGCTCTGAGATACCTGCAACAATGACCTTTGTAATTCAACATGCTCACAGGAAATCAGGGATGTGGCTTGAATATATAATATTCTCTTATTGCATTCACAACAATCTAAAAAAGAGAAAAATCAGTTTCTATAAAGTAAAGGGTCTTGACATACAGTACATATTGCAATATTAAATTCCGGGTTTCTTTCTTAGGATGCAAAGGGCTGGTAGGTGCCCTTTTCTCAGGCTTGTTTATTATGGCTACCTGTATAGTGTTTTTATAAAGGACTTTTCTATTTCTGGCCTTTTCTTTTCTCACCATGCTAAGTTCCACCCTGTTACTAGATGATGTACCAACACCTTGATCACCCTTAGCCATATTGGCCAATTATGAGGAAAGATAGAAATTTCATCCCAGGAACTTTGCACAACTATCTCTATATAGTAGAAATTACTGCTATCAACATTGACTCGCCAATAAAGCAAGTGAAGGTTCTCTGAGTGTACCACTCCAGTACGGCTGACAGGATTCATGGGCCAAAAGTTTCCTCTTCTGACAGAATTTTCAGCCAGACAGGAATCAAGTGCCTGATCCACCTTTCACTATCTTCTCTTCAAGGTTCTCAGTAGGATTACTACCTCAGCTTCTCCCTGTTTCTTGTTCTGAGTTGTGACCAGGCAAAATTCAATCATCTGAAACAACTATGCCTCTGAGCATTGAAAGGGGGGGGGGGGGAGGAGGGAGGCATGTTCCTAGCCAATAAAATGTGTCCCGAGAAATTTCTACTCAGCTTCCTAAAGATAATCTTCCTGTGATGTTGCACCACTAAGGAAGAGGCTTGAACTAGTACATAATAATTTAATATTTCTCTCTCTCTCACTATGTATGTATTCCCCTCCTTTCCATCCCTTTTTCCTTATGCTTTGTACCTTTCAAAATGGAATTCTGTTTGTTTGCTGATATTCACAAGCCACTCAGGTAGCCAATGAAGCAAAAGAATATGGGGAGAATGTTAATAATAACTCTTGTTGCTAATTGAATATATACCCTGCTAAGTCTGTATAGGGATAAATATGCTGAATAGACATATTATTTATTTTATTTATTTATTTAACTTTTATCCTGCCTTTATTATTTTTATAAATAACTGAAGGCAGCAAACATGCCTAATACTCCTTCCTCCTCCTATTTTCCCCACAACAACAACCCTGTGTGGTGAGTTGGGCTGAGAGACAGGGACTGGCCCAAAGTCACCCAGCTGGCTTTCATGCCTAAGGCGGGACTAGAACTCACAGTCTCCTGGTTTGCCATTGGCTCCTTCCTAGGGCTGAGAGACAGGGATTGGCCCAAGGTCACCCAGCCGGCTTTCATGCCTAAGGCGGGACTAGAACTCTCAGTCTCCTGATTTCTAGCCCATTGCCTTAACCACTAGACCAAACTGGCTCTATGTCTAATTATAATAATATCTAGACATAAAAGACAACCAATCCCTAAGTGCCAAAGTCCAAAGTTCTCTCCATGTTAGTCACCATTTCTCCTAACAAAATTTTGCCTGCAAGAGACTCCCTGCTTCTTTGCTTCTTGCATAGAAAACCCATTGTGACTGCAGGATACTGGTTGAGATGGCAGTGATCAACTTCTCCTCCCAAAAAAATTACGACGGCTGATGAACGTGGGCGCATATTCACACCAAAAAAATATCCCTTGCCACAATGTTGTCAAATCACTTCCAAATCACCTGGTGAGGTAAATATGCACACGCACCCATGCGCTCCTAATTTTTTTTCCCAAGAGCAGGGGACAAATTAATAAAAAGAGTGTGATGATGAACCCTCTGAAACACAACAAAAGGAGCCATGGTTAAAATATTAACAAGTTAGAATCATTAGCTAAACAAATGCTGACAGTCCAGCATTGCATTTCAAGTCACACATGCTCAGAACAAAGGCTTGACTAGTGAGGCAGTTTTAATAGGTCCCTCTGCATACACCTAATTTTTCCCAGACACACATCTCTCACCATTCTGCTCCACAGAGTCTAAAATGCCAATTTCTATTAATCCTTGCTTATTATATACAGAGTTGGCTGTTTCAGCTTTTAGAGGGAAGGGGAAAAAATCCCAGGGAGTGTCTTCCAGGGAGGTGGAAGGTCCTAGCTAATCTTTCTTCCTTAGCCCCCCTCCCTCTCTTTTAACTCCAAAGCTATTTGAGGTAGGTTCTCTGGGCAGAGAGAATTCAGAAAGGAAGAGAAAGACTAGCTAATATTTTCTTCTGCAGACTATTTCAAGGGGAAAAAAATCATCCAACCAGAATGATTACTTCTTTTAAAACTCAACTCCATCATTGTAGCTTTCTATAGAGGACTCACTGGAAAAGACCCTGATGCTGGGAAAGACTGAAGGCAAAAGGAGAAGGGGACGGCAGAGGATGAGATGGTTAGATAGCATCACCAATGTAATGAACATGAATTTGAGTAAACTCCGGGAGGCAGTGGAGGACAGGAAGGCCTGGCGTGCTATGGTCCATGAGGGCACGAAGAGTCGGACACGACTAAACGACTGAACAACAACCATAGATGTGAGAGGAGATAAATTGATTGGAGGCTGAGGGCCGCTTTAGTGGTGGACAAGCTGGATGGTGTAGTTTGCAAGATCATGTTTTAAAATGTTGATTTTCTGTTTTTAAATGCAATAAACAAGGATCAACAATATGTAGCCTGTGACTACCAAAGGGAGCACCCCAGTGTTACATGTAGAAGGCCCTGCTGTTTTAAAAAAAATTAGCTCCAAAGCAGAAAACTGCCAAATCAGGGAGATTTAACATTAATTTATTTATTTAGCCAGTCTCCAGGCCATCAATGGTATCTGGCCTCTAAAAATGTTGCTACTGGTTGCATTAAGAATGATTTTAAAATGTATTTAAACTCCACAAATTTGGGCAGCAAAGTATGCTGCTAAATTATGGTGGCCAACTGCATAGCAGAATTGAAGTGCAAGAGGTTCTGGAGACTACAGAAATGAAGCTGGTCTTTCATCCCCGTACCATCCAGGTCAGGTTCTATGTAATCTTTTTGTGATCAGTCAAGGTGGTCTTGGTGCTTCCATCTACTGGGACTCTCAAACTCAGCCAATTCTGTTGGAGCAAATCATATTCTGCCTCTGATAGTTGCATTGCATTGATTTCTTATTGCCATGGGTGAAATAAGCAGACAAACAGATAGGTGTGCAAATACACATACAGGCACAAACCAAATGAAAGAGTGCAACAAAAAATTAAGGAGCCAGGTAATTGCATATAGTAACTTTGTTGATCTAAAGACTCTTTTGTATTACAATTGCCCATGTCCAATCTGCACAACCCCCCTTAGTACCCATGACCAGAAAAAAATTGCTTTATCACAAGGAAAGACTGGTCCTCCTCAACAACTGTATTTTCTTTATTGAACCATTGTAGTGCACATTTTCAAATTACAGTAAAACTATGTTGACAAAAAGAGGGTTTTTTTAAATACCATATAAAAATATATGCCCCATTATTGCTAGTTATGAAAATATAGCTAATCAGATTGCATGAGAAAGAGGCCAACAATATTTTCATGTAAAAGCAAGATAAACAGGAAAATTTTGCTGTCGTATGATCCCAGTGAATGCTCTGAATTAATAACATTCTAATGGCTTTTAATGTTAAGCTAAGAAAATTGTTATACAGCAATTATTTTGGCTATCATGAACTTTTAACCACGCTATTAATTTCTTCAGGAGCTAGGTTACTTATCACAATTAGCAGCATGTCCCAGCATTTTAACTCTTTCTCAGAAGAAGTGGGATTGGATTAGACAGATATTTCCACCAGTACTGCAAAACTGAACCAAAGAATGAAGTTGTATACAAATGGATTCTTCCAATTTAATATGGTGTGAATGGTGGTATTATTTTAGTTGGTTGAAAAGTTGGATGTTTCATGATGCTAATGATTTCCTGGATTTAAAATGAAGAAAGAATGAAATGGGACAATCAAATTTAAATAAGCTGGAGTGATGCTGATAATTAAAATAGTGTTAATTAAAAAAAGATCATAGCCAACACTCAAAATGCTACATTCTCTCGATGTGTGTAGTTCCAGATGCATGAAGCAAATTGCAATATAAGAGTCAATAAGATTTGGTGTCCTGCTAATAAAATGTGCATAGTTAGGGCAAGTGAAAGGGAAAAATTTACTTCACAAGTGCCACTAGAAAATAACATGGATTTACCAAGGTTTATTTTCCTCCTATGCATAATGGACATAGATTCACTTTTCATGGAATATTTTCACAGTGAAGATGCAGAATGTCATTAAGGTTATACAGTATTTGTAATTTGGATGACTGCCTCTTCTAATTTGTTTTTTTCCATATATTTTGGGGTACAACTCTCAGAATTTCCAAAGTCCATGGTATCTGGATTTTCTATACCAACCACAGTTGCAGTCTACCAGATTAGAGGTACTGTAGCTTGTGCTTATTTGTTTACTATGAACAGAAGCATTCAACATCTGAGATTTCATTGAAAGTCCAACTTGTTTCACCCTACTTCTGCCTCCATCTGTCTTTCTGTCAATTAACCTTCCTCAGTTGGAGCCCTTGGGCTACAAACCCCAGAAATAATTAATTTCCTTATTATAACAGTCCCAGTAACAAGTAGGCCATGGTTCCTGACACCCACTTTTAAATTTTATTTTAGAAATGTATATGCCATTCTTTCCTTCCCAAAAGACATGGGGTACAGCCAACAAAATTAAAATTCAATGCAGCAATACAAGAGCAATGCAACAATACCAATGCAACAATACCAACAATGCAATGCCACAATAGCAAACATCACCAAGAAGCCTAAACCTAAAAGCAACCAGCATTCAAGCATACATGTGCATACACACCCACACACCTTATTTTAGCATTTAAAAAGTCCTTGTGTAAATGAGAGAGTTTTAACATGGTATTATAAAGAATACAATGTTGATCTTAGATGTACCTTTCAAGAGGATATTCCAAAATTCAGATACAACAGCTGAGATTACTATCTTCTTTTTAAATGATAAATGAATTTTCTTTAAAGAAGAAAAGTCAATTCTATTCAGGAAGATGAAGAAGATGGCTTTCTTTGATTTATTTAGATAATCTGAGGCTCTGGATTTAATTGCCTTTTGATTATAGTGACCATCACTTCAGTTCTGTTAATCCAGGCTGACTTCATTTAGGCCCTATTCATTTGATGCAAGGGCCACTGGCTTATAGCTTAAAAACCTTTCTTGGCATCACTACTGGTAGAGGAAGAGAAAAATGGCATAAAGTGAAATGAAGAAATGTGCTTCAAGCAGGATCGTGAATATGTGGGTTTAGAGAAATGAATAGCCACAACTAGGAAGCTAATTTTAAATGTTGTAGCAAGAATTTTAACAATATCAGACATAAGTATTCTGATACTGATAACTTCAGGGAGCCAGTTGTCTATGGTTAATATTATACATTTGAATATACCTTGGAAACAAAAGGAAAATAAAGGGAAAAACAGTTCAGGGTGGAAATTCTTGTGCAAACCAGTGGGAGGTATAATATTCATAAAGAAGTGTGTCTTGATGATATGGATCCAGATAAGCATTCAGATACTCACTGCATTAAAAATAATCTCAGGCTTCAGATGTGCATTTAAACACATGCTGAAGAATAATCTTATTAAGAATAATAGTACTTTTTCCCCATGAGCCTTCAGAAGTATACGAGAGTCTGCAACCCTTTTCTATGATCTCTTTTTCCTTTCCTTTGCATTTCTCTATACTGACACACTATGTAAAAGTAAGGGGATAGATCTAAATCCCTCTAAGTTTAAAACGAAAGAAATAAGGGAATACTGAACAATATATTCCTTATTGCTGTCTTTTGAGCTGGTTCAGTAAAAGGCGCACTGTACAGCCTTTTAGATTTACTGAATAAAGTTGATTAAGCATCACAATTATATATAATCAAATTTTATCACCAGGATTTAATTCACTGTTGCTCCTTGATGTACATTAGGTGCTTGATGTTTAATATGAATATTTGGCACCCCTGGAAGTAGACTGAAAAAGCTGTCAAAACATTCCTGAGTGTCTCAGATGTTGGCAGAGTAGAAAGTTCATGGTGGTAGAAACAGCAATTAGATGTAGCTGAATTGGATGGTACAAACATGGCCTTTAAGATTCTCCTTGACTTCTATTTGCTATCTCTGTTACATTCTATTTTGGCTGACTGAAATCTTTGCTCATCAGCTGAGTTCATTAGACAGTACAGAATATTCAAAAACATTCCAACTTCCCAGGAAACAGTGGTTAGAATAATTTCAGTGGAGCTGTTGTAAGTTTTGTTACTTTAAACCACTCATGCAGGCTAAAAGAGATAGCTTTGTTAACTATTTGCCCATCTAGCACAGTTTTGCATTATCTGAAACTTCCAGAGAAAGACCTTTGGCTTTTTGTATGGAAAGCACCAAGGATTTACTATTAAGCTATGGTTAAATATTGATCCTGAATTTGAGCCATTTTGAAACATTTTTCCTTTTGTCTTCCCTCCTCAGGTGCAGAACATAAGGCCAGACAATAGATATGTACAGGATTTGGCTAGCATATTTGAGATACATGGTCAGCATCTAGAGAAATTAGAACAGACAGTAGCTTTACATGCACATGACCACTTAGCTAATTGAGACACTTTGCTCCATGTAAACCCAGTTTAAATAGAAGTTTACATTAAATGTAGGAAACTTTAGTAAACAATATATACCTAACTCAATGTGACAAACCTTATTTGGTAATTATTCCTCTGCATCTGTTTGTTTAGGCTGCATTCAAATGTTTAGTTGCCATTTCTTTAAGTTACAGATGTATTGTTTGAAGGCTCTTTGTAACCAGAGTCTTCCAATGAATCTTTATATTTCTCAGAGATATAATGGATGGGTGTTTGAGCCTCTCATCATTATTTCTCTGCAAACAAACTTTCCCAACTTTCTTGTTATTTTTGTTATGCTTTAATTATTCATTCAACATATTGACATCATACATAAGGTTTACAATACTATACATCCATGGATGAACATGGCAAAGAAGTTCAAGATGGATTGATTGATACTAAGGACCGATTTATAAAAAGAAAAGAAAAGAAAAGAAAAGAAAAGAAAAGAAAAGAAAAGAAAAGAAAAGAAAAGAAAAGAAAAGAAAAGAAAAGAAAAGAACAAAGAAAAAGCATGAAACTGCCTCTACTTTTGATCTACGCAATAAAAATTGAAAAGCAGTATCAGGAAACAAAGATGGTACTTTGCATAAACAAATGCATTTTATCTTCCCTTCTAATGTAATCTCCCTCACCAAAAAATAATATCTATTAGTCAATTGTATGATCTATTCTGATTGACATTGGACTGGCGTATATATTAAGTGTTGAATATCTTGCAGGCATTTGATATGCTAAAGTATGCAGTGAAACACACGCACAGACACACATGGCCTAAATGGGCAGAATATTCAATATAATCTCTCTCTCTCTGTGTGTGTGTGTGTGTGTGTGTGTGTGAGAGAGAGAGAGAGAGAGAGAGAGAGAGAGAGAGAGAGAGAGAGAGAGAGATAATTATCTCTGACATCAACTTGCTTCATTTTACACTCTCCATGCTGCTGAACAAACTCTATCTGGTTAAAGGTAAAGGTAAAAGATTCCCCTGCACAGTCGTGTCTGACTCTAGAGGCTGGTGCTCATCTCCGTTTCTTAGCCAAAGAGCCAGCATTGTCCGAAGATGCTTCCACAGTCATGTGGCCGGCATGACACACATGGAATGCTGTTACCTACCCACCAAAGTGGTACCTATTCATCTACTTGCATTTGCATACTTTCGAATTGCTAGGTTGGCAAGAGCTGGGGCGAGTGCAGGAGCTCACTCTGTCACACAGGGCTAGGGATTTGAACCTCCGAACTTGTGATCTTTCAATCGACAAGCCTGGCATCTTACCTGCTGAGCCATCATGGCTAAAATACACTTGTTGGTACAGAGTGAAATAATTATTTATATGATAATTACTATCCATCATGGTTTTTAGTTTTGTTGTTATTATATGAAGAACACTACATCAAATCTTTCTTGCCATTAAATATGTCAATCCATGCAAAATAATATCAATCTCTTTTGTTTTTCAGAATGTTTTGCTAATTCTTTTAGGAGTGTATTCTGTGCCCCTTCAGAAAAAATGGTATTTATTGTTTCCTTATTTTGCCTCTTGCATTATTGTTTTTCTACTGTTATATAGCAAATTTAAGTGTTTTTTTCTCTTACTAAAGAGGTAACTGAAGTCATGCTTAACCACATTCCTTGATCCCACTTTTTCCTCAACTTCAAAAAATATTTGGAGAGGGGGAAAATGTATACAGATATTGTAGTATTTATGACCAAACAATACCCTAAGCAAATACATTTCAGAAACATGAAATGTCAAAATTTCAAAGTCTCTCTGTGGAGTAGAGCAAATACATCTCAAGAAATCCAAAAAAGTGACATGAGTCTTTCTCAGATTGTCTCAGCCTTTTCTTCAGGGAAAAAAAAGTCTTGAGTGAAAGAAAAAAGTTAGATGCTTATCCTGGAAGAATTTTCTCTCCTAAAAGGATAACACATAAGAAATAAAGAATAAAAAGGATGAAAAGGGGAAATAAAACTAATCTAATTCAACTGGAGGTAATGATTTTATGGGGAAAAAAAGGTTCATCAAATATATGTATAAGGATGAATTTAAAAGCCTGACTTCTTTATTTAATTTTGAAGGCTTACAGAAAGGAGTGTTCACTGGAACCTAGCAAAAATTGCTTTTGAAATTCTGCTCAGATTTCTGATCAGTTTTCCATATGGACTGAATGTGGCTATATTAATCTAAAAGATGATTAGGCTCTCAGAATTTTAATGACTAATTAACAAATATGATGCTAGGAATTTTAGAGCAGCTTAGAAGCCTCCTTATTCCTCTTATTCTCATAACTCAAGAGGACCCCTCTTTGGTGGAAGAGCTGTAGCTAAAATTCCAAAATACACCTCCTTGGATGCCCTGAAGTTGAGGGACCCCTGCTTTTTATGATGCACAGAGTTCCCAATCTAATTTTGACCTGCCAACCCCTAGAGTGCATACATAATCATGCAAGAAACCCAAGGTGGAATTCCTTGTAAATAAAGGTCTATTTATGGGTAAGGCCTTATTCATGAATGGCACACTCAGAAGAACCACAGACTGCCATCATGGAAATGGAGCTCAGTTGCTGACCTTTTCAAATTAATGAGTCAAATCATTTCATCAATGTACAGCCTGATCCTCTGCATTTTTATTGAAAGTTAGTCCTGCTGCATTCAGGGCACCATGTTCAGAGGTGAGGGCAAAAGGGAACTGTACCTTGGATATTGTAACCTCCAATAATAACTGATTTATTAAAATCCAAAATAGGTAAATTGGTTTCAGCAGCAGAACCGGATTCAGTGGCTATTCTTCTTTGTGAAGCACAATAATAAATGATGTTGGAGCAGGGCTTTGTTGAGGGTAATTGTGTAAAGGCTAATTGTTTGAAAAGAATGTATATAGAAATGATCTTACTCCTTGCTTTGGGGATGAGTTTCAGTAGTGAAAAGAAGGCCAAGTTTTAAACACTAAGGAATGTGTCAACTAAGCTTAACACAACAAGGAAGATCATCAGTTCCTTTGGAGGGGGAGAAGAGAGAGCTGCCATCATCTCATTTAGCAAACATAACTGCACACCCTCAGATTTCTGTAATTATATGTCACTCAATGAGCCAGTGCTCATCCCAGCTAGTTCTTCTGTGACAGCAGTAAACATGCTTCGATAGAAAGCACTAATTTAAAAATTAGACACCAAAAATAGAAGCTTAATCTGAAGCAGGAGCATCAGGCACTTCAATCTCCCAAGCTAGATAGATCCACATGTTCTGTTAAGTAGGGATGCCTTCTAGTGGTCTAAAACCATGATTTTTAAGGTCACTTGCCTTGGACCTTTTGGATTCCGGGCATGCAGAATCTCTTTGAATGATGGGAGGGAAAAGAGATACTGTAGCCACACAGAGATATTTAAGGGTAGTTTATGAGTGAGCCAGAGATCAAGAAGGATACCCAATATATTAGGATGTAAGAGACTGCTCCAGTGAGAGAGCATCAAGAATTGGAGATGTGGTAAAACGGCTGTGTGTGTGTGTTTTCTTTTTTAAGTCAGGTCTCCTGATATATTACTTAATGCTAAACTGAGCACATTAAGAATTGGACTTCACACACTACTCAGCTGTGTTTTAACAGTTAAACATTATAAATTATGTTTTGCTCCATAGCAACCTTTCAGTTCTATGTACGGTATGTTTGTTGGCATGTTCATATATGTTTGTTCAGAAGTAATATTGAATTTAATGGTATTAATTGCTTCTCCTATAAGTGCATATTGTAGGGCCAGAGAACAAGTGACTCCTCCATGTGCAGCTGAGCTACAGGCCACTGCATCTCTTACATATTTATTTGTATTTATTTATAAGTCCACATTTACAATTCAGCCAACTCAAAACACCTCTGGGCAGCTTACAAATTAAAAACACATCCAGCACAATAAAAGCAAAAGAAGGCAACAACCTGGAGACTAATACACCCAGCACATTAATAGAATTCCCAACAAGCGCATACCTCCTAACCCAGTGCCTGGGGAAAGAGCCAGATCTTCAAGGCCCATTTAAATTCCAGCAGGGTTGGGACAGCTCAAACCTCCAGGGGAATATTATTCGAGAGAACAGGTGATGCAACAGAGAAGCTAAGCTGCCTAAATCCCATCAGATGGCACTATTTTAAAAATGAGACTTGAAGCATGCCCTCTCTTGTCAGAACTTACCAGATAGGCAGCTGCTTCAGTGTTTCCAGAACTACTATTCACAAGCACAGACAGCAATCTTAGCTTCCCTTCTCTCTTCCTCACACTCTTCCCCTCTCCTGTCAAAACCAACTGGAACCAAGCACAGAGAAATGAGGAACCATTGTAACACTGTGCCTCCCACTGCTAACCCCACAGACTGTCAAGAAGGATATTTCAGTGTTATTGAAACCTGCTGAGAGATGAAGAGTCTCACCATCACCACTCTGGCTCTACCAGACGTCATTGACAAGTATTATCAATGCCATCTCTGTACTAAGCCCAGCCTGAAACCTGATTGAAAGAAGACCAGATAATCTATTTCCTCTACAACCCTCTGAAGCTGCAATTCAGCCACCTTTTCAGCAACTTTCCATAAAAAGAGAAGGTTAGAGACTGGATGAAAGTCATTCAGCACTATTAAGTCCATCAGTGGCTTCTTGAAGAGTAGATGTACCACTGCTCCTTCAAGACAGGCAGAACCACCTCAGAGACCCAGCCATGCATTACCCCTCAGACAGAATTAATTAATCAGGGGAGGCATGGATCCAAAGGATAGATGGTTGGGTTAACAGTCTCAAAGGTTCTGCCCACTTCCTCATGAATTACATGGTCAAAGGCTTCCCAAATAACAGGGCAAGATTAACACAGTCAATTAACGCAGACTTGCACAGTTGAGTCTAAATATGAGCGTATCTGAGTGACTTTTACCTAACAGGTGCTTAGAATATTCCTTATAGCAGTCTTGAAGATATCTCCATTATCCCCATGACCTCTTTTTCCAACAGAGAATGGGTCACCTTGAACAAGGACATTGCTTGGATATCTGCAGATGTGATAGAAACAGAAACATAAATATGTTTTGCTGTTCTTGTCATTTTGATGTAATTCTGAATGTGGATCTCTTACAGATGTCTAGTTGTATTTACTTTTTGTCATCCTTCAATGGCATTCTAGGTATCTCTTTTGTCATTTCATCTCCTGGAACTCCTTGGAAAACCAGGGAAACCCCAAAATCAGTGAACAGAAGAGGTTGCATAGGAGCAATCTGATCCAAGGCCCATAATGCTCACCTATTCCAGGCAGCAACTAAGCCCTTCGTCAAACTGCCCACCAGATGGTATATTAGCCATGTAGTTATCAGTGCCTGTGCAGCTGGGGATGATAAAGTAAGGAAGAACTACACAGATTTCAATAGTTCAGTCTCAATTGTTGTTTCTCTATACTGAAACTTGAGAGTGCTAATTCAGTAATATCTGGAGAGCTGCAGATTTCCATGCTGGTATACAGGATTTCAACCTAAGCCAAAATCTGGAGTCTTTGAACAAGTATCTACAGGATTCTAAGTACCTCCTGAGATATCTATTACATTAGCAATGATGCTGCAATGTTATGTCTCAATTACCCAGTTGGACTGGAGTAAATTCCAGCTGGTGGAAGCACTGATCAACTGAACATCCCCAAAGCAAGATGGAAAATGAGTGTAGTTTTATCAGAACAGACAAAATAGTTGAAATCTAATGCGCTCTGACTTCGATATCTTCCTCAGTCAAGAGAATGGCTAAAAGGCATTATAAAGAAAAGTGTACCCACTGGGGAGAAAAATAATAGTAAGATTCCACAGACATTACTAGTTCTCTTTCCTTCTTAGATTAGTGAACTGCCCATCAGGGAACATATGACATTACAGTGCCACATATCTGATCAGATTTGGTTGTGTCCATTTTATGAGTGCAAAATTGAGCAAACCTTTGCAATGATATGATGAAAAACCATATTGGGCAAGGAAAGCTCCACTCTTGAAGAGACTCATTTGCCTTACCTTAGTGTCCACTACTCAAGATCTAAACAGCTCCCAAACATCAACATTTCTTTTTGTCATCTTCTGATATTCCTAAAGGCAACAGGACATAACCCAGTACTGAGGCAAAAAATACAACTTATCATAATATTGTTAGAGCAATATTGTTTCAGTCTTTAGTTGTAATCTGGTGTCCTAACAACACATTATGGCTCTTTCCCAAGATGATATTGTTCTTGTTCCAGTGAAGCAAAAGTCTAGCATTTAGTTAATGGTGTCATTTTGTTTCCTCTTCCTCCATTCTTGGTACAACTTTCAGCCCAAATCGAATACCTTTTGACCAAAGGCTATGTTTTACTGAAATAAAACTTCATTCAGCTATGGGTAACCTGTCTTTGAACATATGCTGTAGGCAGCAATCTAGCAGAAAAAAATGGACAACAAGCTGTGAGACTAAACTTTTATCATCATCTCTATAAATCAAGATGAAAGCTATAGACTTCCTCCTGTGGAATTCACATTGCCTTCATATAAAAAAAAGTTAAAATATTTAGATTGGAAAACAGAAAAAGAGAAACAGAAGTACCTATTCAGAAATAAGTGGGCAGAAATATTAATGAAACATGGATCAGATGCTCAGCTTTTCTATTACCGCATGTTTTCAGGGAAATGAAACCCCACCAGCAAACACTAGAATTACTTAAGTTGGCCTTACAGCAGGCTTATCATATGAGATATGTAATACATTTTGAGTCTAAGGGGTGCTGAATCTTTCAACTCTGGTTTCAGTTTCTCATTTTTCTGCTCTAAAGTTCATTATCATCTGTTTCTAAACCAGTGTCTTGCCTATCTGATGAATCCTTAGATGAAGAGAAAGGAAAAGTAGCTGCTGGGGTAAAATATGAAAGAACCAGTCAAAGCACAGATCACAGATCAAGTTGAAGCTTGGCCAGGCAGTGCTCCTAGAGAAGAGGGAGTTAATTAGGAAGAATTTCCAGATGCTTTCTGTCCTATCTAAAATCCTAGGGAATGCTGATGCTTGGAGGTATGGGAAATTAGACATATGGAATGTGTTATACAAAAATCTTGAAGCATTAAGAATACTGCAAAGTCTTAGGCAAGTACCATCACTTGTCCTCTGAAGGGACCCCCCCTATTATAGGATTTAAGCCTGCCCTGGGCACCAGCCTGCCATTTTGCCAGCAACTGTTACATAATACTAACTTGCTCATTAATTTGGTCACAATGTTGTATGCTCTAATCTGGCTCCTATGCCATGGATTGACTTGAGGATTTCTCTGGGCTGTGTCTTGAAATAGATAAACCAGACATTTCGAGGAAAAGATTGTTGTTAATTTCCTGCTACTCCTAGAGTCTGCTTCAGAAGGCTGGGAGAATAACAATGGAGTAGTGTTAGAATTCTGAGCGCAGAGAGCTTTTCCAAAAATCAATGTCTGCCTTTTCTCTGGAAGGAGCACTTGAGGAGCATCTACCCAAGATGTTTCAGATGGTAGAAGACTGAATTTAATTCTTTGCTTAGCTGTAAATAGGTTTTATTTATTTATTTAATTTTTATCCCGCCTTTATTATTTTTATAAATAACTCAAGGCAGCGAACATGCCTAATACTCCTTCCTCCTCCTATTTTCCCCACAACAACAACCCTGTGAGGTGAGTTGGGCTGAGAGAGAGTGACTGGCCCTAGGTCACCCAGCCGGCTTTCATGCCTAAGGCAGGACTAGAACTCACAGACTCCTGGTTTCTAGCCAGTCCCTCTCTCAGCCCAACTCACCTCACAGGGTTGTTGTTGTTCTGCTGGCTAGCCTCGAGTATCAAGTTACACAGAGTCTCTGCTTGTGAGCTGCAGGCAGGAATTCACTCACCAACAGCCAGAAGTTATGCCGTAGGGAAAAGCTGAGAGAGAAGTCCAGAGTTCAGAGAGGGCATGCTGCGGATCCCGTCTGTAAAGAAATGTCACCTGACGGGTTCTAGGAGGCGTGCCTTCTCGGTAGTGGCGCCCACCCTTTGGAATATGCTACCCCCGGAGGTGAGGCAGGCCTCATCGCTCCCGGCCTTCAGAAAGAACTTAAAGACCTGGTTCTGCCGCCTTGCGTGGGGGGGGGATAGTTCCTCTTGGGGATGGCTGGTGCCATAGGGCCCTTTTAAACATCTAAACATCAAACCATCACATCTTGGATTTTTATACTTAATTTTATTATATGAGAGTATTTTATTAGGTTGTTTTAATTGTCAGATTTTAATTGTTGTATTTTGTAAACTGGCCAGAGTTCCCTTGTGGGGAGATGGAGCGGTATATAAATTGAAACATAAATAAAATAAATAAATTTGCCGAAGTCAGAGTTAATCCAGAAGACAGCCGATATTCCAAAGCCAGGTCAGGGGTGGTAACAGGTAGGTCAGCGAGAAGTCAAAGCCAAGTCAAGGAGTCCAGAAAACAGAGTAACAGTAGTCCAAACCGAGTAAGGAAATCAGGAATCAAGCCACGTTGCCAGAGTGGTCGCAAAGCCAATATGCTACATTGCTCCCACAACCCACTCACCACTCTGATGGTTATTTATTAGGAGTTTAGGAGCTGTCATTTGGGTCCTGCAAAGACTCCACTTCTCCTCTGCGTAAATCTCTTGCAGCTAACCGGGCACTTCTCCTTCTGTCCTTTAAGGTGAGGCGTACACACCTTTGTCTCTGCCCTTTGGGTGATTCTGGTGAGCTGGGAGTCTGATGGGATCCAGCTGGCTGCTGGCTAGAGGGTGGGGACAAACCACCATCCCTGGCTTGCTCCCCTGTGGCCTCGGGTATTGCCAACTCCCCACTGCCCTGTGGTCCTGGGACTTCGTCTAGGGCCGTGCCTGTGTCTGGGACCTCGTCTGGTTCAGTCCCCTGGGGGTTCACCAGGGGCAGCTTGTCTTCTGACTCCTCACTGAAGTCCTCGGGCAGAGGCTGAACCAGGACAGTTGTGGGGAAAATAGGAGGAGGAAGGAGTGTTAGAAATGTTCGCTGCCTTGAGTTATTTATAAAAATAATAAAGGTGGGATAAAAATTAATTAAATAAATAAATAAGACCTATTTACAGCAAGGCAAAGAATAATTCCTCAGACAGAATTAATGGCTTCCAGCATTATTTTTTTAAAACCCTTTTAAATGCCATGACATCACCTAACTTTATGAGATTTCAGCTTTGCTGTCTGAGAGATCTTATGGGATTTTCTACTTCGGAATTCCATAGGTGAGATCATCAGAATCTGATGACATGATGAAGTCACGAGGTATTGGTTATTTAAAAAGTAAACTAAAATAAAATGGAGTACTCAGTTTACCACTCAAGGTTATGCCCAAAAAAGGTCAAACTCTGCCAAGAGTGCTATCCTTTCTTGGTATGTTTATAAAAACCTTTTAAGCTTAGTTGGAAGAGTCTATAATGAACACTGGACACATCTAGGGTCTGTGTGTGTGCGTGTGCCTTTCAGTTAGTGTTGACTCCTAGCAACTGCCTGGACTAGTCCCTGCAGTTTTCTTGATAAAATTTTTGGAAGTGGTTTGCCATTGCCTCCTTCCTTGGGCTGAGAAAGAATGACTGGCCTGAGGTCACCCAGCTTGGTTTCTGCCTAAGGCAGGACTAGAACTCACAGTCTCTTGCTTCTAGCCTGCTGACTTAACCACTACACAAACTGGGTCTCTTAGAGTCATGGGAAATATGAAAAAAGCTTCCAAGTATACTTTCAAAGTAACATACAGTTATCCTTGCTTGAAAATAAAAGGATTAGAACAGTCACCCCCAATATATAAAAATAGTATAACTTTCAGATTTCGGATCAACATCCAGAATTCACCAGCCATGATGATCTGTTGTTGAGAATTCTAGGAGTGGAAATCCAATATCTGGAAAAAAAAATCCATACTATGGAATGCTGTAGTAAGAAAGCCAATATTTCTCAGAAAACTTTTATTTTTTCCCCAAAACATTTTCTAAACTGTTGAAGTATTTCAGTTCTACCAGGGAGTAATTGGTAATATTATTTCTTATCATTCCTAGTTTTCTTAAGTGGGTGGAAATATTCATGATTCACAGTAGATCTGATTTTTAAACTGCATGCTTCAACAACGTTAAAGTATTATGAAGCTAGGAGCTTAAACAGGGCATTCTGAATAGGAATGGAATAAATTCAGCATATGCATATTAAGCAAAAGTGCATATTGAAATGTATGCAATGCTGAAAATAACATACAAAGCAAGGTAGCATAGGAAAGTGTTTCAGTTTATATTAGAAAAAAAGTTTGTATAAAAAATAGGAATAATGCTCAGGTAAAGTATATACATTTTCAATGATATTTTTTTAATGGACGTAGATATGGTAATAGTATAGAACAAACTGAAAAGAATATAAACTAATGTGACAAGTACATCTATTACTCATGCATGTAAGTTTATGAGAAAGTAAAAGAACTGGGAACTGGGATTGTGCCCTTTTCTAATAGGGTGTAGGTTTTCTTTTCTCTTCCCCCATCCTTTTTAAACAATATATGAGGCTACAAAATTGAATCCAGTTAAAGATGGTTCATGAATAATCGCTGTAGAGACAAAATTCAGTCAAATGCCACAATGAACCGTTTTAGTAGAAATATTTGGGGAGGAGGTAACTCCATTTATCTCCCACTCTGTGGTTTTGTGAGATTATAAAACCTCAAGTGATTCTGTGTAATTTGCAGGATGTAAAGAGCAAAACTGAAATTGAATTTAAAGAGATAGAGTAGCTGCTATTAGTGGGTTTAGGTATGCTCTTCCCCCTTCCTTCACTTTTTGATGGAAAAAAGGTTACATTAATGTGCATGACAATGAAGGTTTTGATGCCCAGTTTCTCTTATACCAACCATCAATCAACAGAATATTATGATGCATGATACATTGTGGCAACTGTTAATAACAGTTAACAGGAAAGTAAGCATAGAATTTACCAAAGAACTAGTTAAAAACTAATTTTGGAATTGTTAACCCTGAGTGCAATTCATAAAAAATGAAACATGGATCTTTTTCATTTGGTGTATTGTAAGATAGTTTCCTTGGAACTGCAAGATTTCCCTTCCTCCCCACCCTCAACACACATACATACACACAAGAAGTACTTGACAGTGTATTTCTTGCATGTTAAAAAATCTTTTGAAAGGTAATTGACAGAGCAAGGAGAGTTTGAGATGGAGAAGAAATTCTGAGGAAGCGATGAAATGAAGCATGGGCAAGATAAATACCAGTGAGATATAAAATGGGACTAAAGATTTGCAAAAAACAAAAACAAAACCCACACACCCTAAATTGCTTTTTTCTGGGTGCCGTTATATGGAAAACACTAATGTGTTTTAGAGAAAATGTTGAACAAAACTCCAGGTCGGATATGTTCTTATGTTTTTGCATAGTGAAACTGTGTTTTTCATTCAGAGCATGTGAAAGGAATTATGGTATGATCAAATTGTTTGACTTGACCGCATACAGTTCTCTGTCTGATTTCTTGTTGAAATTCCTACTTTTGATCTTGGTGATTTTGCCAATGTTACTGAGTGGTAATGAACTTCTTGTGTGGCAGCCTGGCCTATTGATGGAAATATAACATGAATGATCTGATTAAAGACAACTGGGAGCTCCAATTTCTGCTGCACCAAATTAATAGAGCAAGAGAAAACTCAATATGGCTAAAAGGAAGGAAATTTGAAATCTATTTTTAAGTGACCTACAATTAACCTCTGAAACCACAAGACACTGCTAAGACAAATAGATTAGTAAGGCTCATAATAGCACTGAACATTTTATATGTATTGTAAGATAATGGCATTTCTAATTTGTTTGTTGGCTCGACATTCCCAAGGTTCACAGTTTTCAAGCTTAATGGAGCAGCTCTCCAGAGGTGGTTAATCCTCAGACTCACTAAAGATAAAATATGGACATCTCCATGATTTGAAAGTAGGGAGGAACAATGTTTTCTCCTTTTAGCTCTTTATTTTTCCCAGGATTAGCTCTGCTCATTGCTTTCCAATTCCTACCTTAGCGGATAAACTTATAAGGAAGCCTCATCAGGACTATTTTGTATAAGAGAAGCTCCATTCTGAAGTTGCCATGACTTCATTTCAGATGAGATGATATAAATAAAACATACAATTACTCACACAAATCACCCTTTTCTCATTTAAACCATTCACATCCTCTTCCTCTTGATATTGTTTGCTGATTCTATGTAGGATTTGGAAAACCTTTATAGAATAAATCCTAGCTTGTGAATAAGAAATGAAGGGACATTTTAAAATCTGATATCGTGGCAGTCAGAGGACACGATGAAAATGTTGGAGAGTGTGTTTTCTTGCACACGCAGAGTATCAGAAAGCGATCAGCACCAGAGACCAATTAATGATGCCAGTCATTGTAGTAACTTAGTTGCAGTTATATTTGTTACTCATATAAACAGATATTTACAGTCTTCTTCCAGATCCCTGGAAGTATTACAATTCCACATACCTGATAGTAGAAACAAACAAACAAACAGGAGTAAACAGAAACAGAAACATAGAGAAGCAGGAAGCAGAAAGGAGGGCGGGGCAGGCAGGCCCTTTTATACTCTTCAGCCTGGATCACATGCTGCCTGACCTTTAAAAGTTTGCAGGTGTTTACCTAATAAGACTTTAATGCTGATACTTACTCCTCAAAAGAATAATACACCAACAGAAAACTCCTTAAACTTACTACACATGGACAGACTCAACCACAGTTTCAACTGGGAAATCATGAGCATCCTAGACCAAGCCAAATCCAAAAATGCTAGGGAATTCCTGGAAGCTTGGCATTCAGACAGATCAGCTATCAACAGACACATAGAAATAAACCATATTTACATACCATTCAAAGGAGACAACAAAAAAGCTAAGAAGGAAACAAAAAGATCAGAACACCTCCTTGCTAGCAATCAACACCCATATAGGCAAAGTTTAACACCAAGATTAACATCAGATGAACAATCAAGCAAGAAACAATGCCCTAATCAAAGGATTATAAAGGAGAAAACCACACCCCCATCAACACTGGCAGGGCAAGCTACTGTATATAAACAGGGAGCAAACCCACACTCACCCGCACTGATGATATTCCCTAGTCGGGTAATGAAATGTCTGCAAGCAAACAACCTCAGAGAGCACCAAGGAATCTACAGTTCAACCCTGAGCTACAAAGATTCTCTTCTATTGAAATCTGATATCCTTGGGGCATGCCTCCAATACCGTAGAACAGTGTTTCTTTACCTTGGCAACATTAAGATGTGAGGTCTTCAACTCCCAGAATTCCCCAGAACATTACTTCTGTAATGTTTTCCTAAAATAACATGCCAGTTAGGCTGAGAACACTGACTAGATTTTGGCCCAAAGTCACAGAGTGAATTTCAGTGGTTGAGAGTGTCTTTGAATCTGGTTTTCCTTGTTTGTAGTTCAGGACAATAATCACTACCATACTGGATCTCTTTACTTTAGTTGTTTTAAGTGGTGTTTGTGTGTCTGTGTGTGCGTGATAAACACTTTGAAAGTCAAATAGAAACATTTGCTATATAATTTTTCAAGTGTGATTGGCAAAATTAATATTCGTGTCAATTGTAATTTTTGTGGAGAGGGAAACCATGTGTTTATTTTCTTCCTTGTTAGGTTTATTCTGTGTGGGAGATAACATCCTTCTCTCCTTCCAAAATGTTGACCTTCTCTTCATACTGTTTGTACAAGGCTTGTCTTGCCATTTGAAGTTTTGTTTTACTTTAAGTCCCATAGCTTAAAAACCAGAATTCAAACATAAAATCTGTGGTCAGATTCTTGACAGAGGATTCTCTTGACTGCTGAAGAATTAACAAAAAAAAAAGTGAGGGAGGGGATGAGGCAGCACAGACATGTAGGCTGAACTGAATATTCAATGCAATGTTAATGTTTGCTGGGTTTTTTTCCCCAAATTGTTATTTGTGAATTGATTTGTGCTAAGGGGAAAGGAGAAGATATAAGCAGGAGGAGAAAGAAAAAGCAGAGGCATGATGAATTCCACTTTCAACAGTGATCTTGCTAAACAATGGGAGATCTGGACTGATAAAGAATTTAGATTAGATTGTGGCCATTCAATGACCATTGCCCATGTTTGTAAGTCCTCCTGAAAAGTGGCACCTTGGAAGTGTGTCTTCTCTATCATGGCACCTGCCCTATGGAACAACCTCCCCCAACAGGTACAGATGGGCCCAATTCTACTGGCTTTATTGGAAGGCTGTGAAGACCTGGCTTTCACCCCAAGGCATTGGGGCCACGATGTGAGTTACTGAAGTTCTAGCATGGGTCAATGTGATAGATGGGAACTGAGATTTTTATAGGGACCTTGATGTGCTTTCTTTTTTGTTTTTAATGTATTGTTCTGTTTTTATTTTGTTTTCCACCCAGAGTTTCATGGGATAGATGGACAGCTATATAAATTTGATTAGAAGGAAGTCAGGGAGGCAGGCAAGGAGGAAGGAAGGTTGGGGCAACTGCATTGGATAGGAGTTATTGGGGAATGTGATAGAGCTTCTTGGCTTCTACATCATGACCACGTCGTCTGCTGTTCTCAGATGGAGAGAAAAATTTTATAAAGTTGCCCTGCACTCTTTGGTGTAGAGGGGGGCATCAAGCTATCACCACTGTTGAAGTAATTTCAGTTAGCAGTCCAATCAGCTTTGGTACATGGATTGGAAAGAAGATGCCATGTTGTCCCTTGCTTTAGGCAGGAAAAAGTTAGGGGTCTGTCCTGGAAAAAGAAATCCTTTTTGAGAATAGAATAGAATAGAATAGAATAGAATAGAATAGAATAGAATAGAATAATAACTTTATTGTCATCCCACTATACACTATACAAGTGCACAATAGAATGAAATTTCGTTGCAGTTGGCTCACAATTTCACTCAAGCAATAAAATACTAATGATAATAATAAAAAAACATAATTACTATAAAATACCCATTCTTATAAAATACCCATTCTTATAAAATATACATTCTTTAACTCACAATTTCAGTCAAACATTAAAATACTAATAAAAATCCATAATTACTATAAAATATACATTCTTTACATATCCAACATATTTCACCTAAAAGAACCAATTTGGCATTCAAGAATCCAATAGTCTGGGGGACAAAGCTGTTTCCCAATCTGGCTGTTCTACATTGGATACAGCGGAACCTCTTCCCAGAGGGTAACAAAGAAAACAAACCATGATGAGGATGGGAGGCATCACTGATGATCTTTTTATGAATATTCACTATTTCCAATTCCTATCAGATGGCTGGGGCTAAGATTATATGATACAGGCTAATATTACTGATCTTGGTTGTATATTGTCTCCTCCATCCAAACTAAAGAATTCCAGTTATACAATTTGACTTGTAACCTTGCTAACACAAGTCACCTTACCAAGGGCTACAATTATATTACAGACCTTCATGAGATTTGTTTATTGTAATGCTTATATACTGCATAGCAACCAAAGATAACTTCAGTGTGATGCATCTCAGAGACAATTTTAAAAATGCAGAATAGTGAATATTAAGGCCTCATTTGTGACCTCTATGTGCTAAATGCAGATGATGAGCAAAAGAAGGACATTCAAAGGAGTGCTTGGACAAGAACAAAACACTGGAGGTAAGTGGCAGAAGAGAAAGTATAATTAAAATAACTGGGGATGCTGTTGTGTAACTAGAGGCAATATAAGAGAAATAGTGGGTAACAAAGCAGTAAAAGGAGAAACTGAAATAAAAACCTTTAAGATATATTTGATGTTCCTTCTTCCCTGAAGTCTTGTTCTGCAATGTGCAGTGTGTATCTATGTCATTTTACCAATGTGGGAAGTGTATCTAACCAGAAACCAGAAAATATAATGAATAAAACAGACCCCAGGATTTATAAAGTTGGAGTAAGAATTGATGCTTTTGAACTGTGGTGCTGGAGAAGACTCTTAAGAGTCGCTTGGACTGCAAGGAGGTCAAGAAGGCAAAAGGAGAAGGGGACGGCAGAGGATGAGATGGTTAGATAGCATCACCGATGTAATGAACATGAATTTGAGGAAACTCCGGGAGACAGTGGAGCACAGGAACGCTCTTACTCGTACTATGGTCCATGAGGTCACGAAGAGTCGGACACAACTAAACGACTGAACAACAACAACAACAACAAAAACATTGAGAGAGAGAGAGGGACAGAAAATAACTTTTGCCCTGATAAACAAGGGAATCTAGACTGTCATTCCTGAATGTCTCTGAAAATTAAGGGTGGGAAAACTTAATTTTGAAAAAGTGATTTATTTTAATCGCAAATTAAGCTACGATTTTGTTTCAATTTTATACTGCATTTATCTTCTTCATACATTATATAATCTGCCATCTCACCTTATACAAGAACTCAGGCTGACCAATATTGTTTAACATTACAATAGTACAGGACAGCATATAAAAGAAATAGGGAAGATTATTAAATACAGATGGCAAATTCTCATAGCACAAAGAAGCACTCCAATGTGTTCTGTACTTATTTCTGATAGTTTATTACCCATTCTTTAATCACAAAGAATCTCCAACTATGACAAAGATACAGCTCGAAAAGAAGTCAAGAAATGCAGTTAATTCAAAATTAAAATCAAGGTTCAATTCATTTATAATTAATATTGTGCCAGATTATCTCCCAATTATCCCAAACTTTTATTTCCCTAAGGAAGTGGCTATTCTTTTTGTTTGCCTTATTTTTGGCTGAATTAAATTTCTTTTGCTGTTTTCCTGAACTTTACTGTCAAAAGTGCATGGAAAGTGGTTTTGTAAATTTTACTTATCAATATATCTGGACAGCAACAGATTCCCTACCCCTGTGTAGTCCCATAGCTTAAAAACTATTCTATTCAGAAAAGAATACAAAGAACATAACTGAGATCAGTAAAATTGAGGGGAATGGACCATACGAATGCTGTATCTGGATCTCTCTTTCTTTATGGGTTTGTAATAGCCTTTGGAAAGTGTTTCCTTCTTTTATCTTGTATGGTGTAAAACTGGGTACTCAGGACTGATATGATGGAATTGAAAGCACGTTGCTGTTTCTGTACTCAGAGGTCTTTGTCAGACACTGCATTTTTCCAAGAGAGAGAGGGATGGGGGTAATGGGAAAATGTATTAAGTTCATTTTTTAATGTGATCCCAGCACATTTTCAATTTCTGAACCTAGATTCAAACCAGAATGGGTACTAGGATATCCATAGTTTCCTGAATTCTGTGAAGCAATGCATATCTTCCAAAAATGCATGTATCAGGGGAAAGTGTGCAGAAAATAAATTATTTTAAGGAAACAAACTTCAAACACACAAACACACACAGAAATATATTATTTTAGGAGTAGCTATTTATAAAAATGTATACATATATATTTTGGAAAGCGTACACATAATTGACTGTATTAGGACAGAGCATGTACAAAAATGCATGTTAGGAAAAAAGTGCACAAAAATGTGTGCATGTTTTCAAGCTAGTGTGTGTCATGTCAGAAAAAAACCAAAAAAATCTTTAAAAGAGATGAAAACATTTTATGGGAAAAATCAGAAAATAAATGGAATCAAACACTACAGTTTTGCTATCCCTAGGCTTTATCATACCATCTGCATATTAATGTGTCTGAAGATTGGTGC
Source organism: Charina bottae (assembly GCA_023362775.1). Classification (NCBI taxonomy): domain Eukaryota; kingdom Metazoa; phylum Chordata; class Lepidosauria; order Squamata; family Charinaidae; genus Charina; species Charina bottae. Next base: position 10,542,794 of record JALMGJ010000015.1, read on the forward strand.
AATGACTTAAAATATTTGTGTTTTTCTCTGGAAAAAAAAATTAAAAACAAAACCAAACATAGCCATATTAATCTTCAGATCATGGATGTCAAAGGAAATTAATTTATCGTGGTAAATTTGATTTTTAGAAGTTACAACTTAATCACATGCAAACTCACAGAGACAGGAAAGAGAAAGTCTCCTCATCTAGTAACAGGGACCTTAACTATAGCCAAGGTTAATTATCATCAAGGACAATTGATTGTATATTGTTTGACAGCTGAATTGTTCATTGAAAGGACTTTTAGGTTAATTGTGTGTTGGAAATGGGAACAAAGTTTTCAGGATTGGCATGAGCTTTCTAAATACCGTTTCATTTTAGGAAGGGGAGGGGAAGAAAAGAGGGTAAGGGGAATGGAGGGGAGGGAGAAAGAGAAAGAAAAGGGTAAGGAAAGAGAAAGAAGAGTTATTCTGAGTGTTTAAGATAAGGAATTAATGAACCATAAAATATCATATGAGATTACTGTATGTCTAGCCTAATATGGCCAGAGAAATAAATAAAATGAAAAGTAATTCTATCTCATATATTTTTTAAAAGTCAAATTAGACATTTCAACTGAATCACAGCATCTTGTCCCATTGAGCCTGACACTCCCCGTGGTTTACGGAGGAGCTGAGGGTTCTGAAGAGGATTAAGAGATGTCTAGAGCACTGCTGGAGGAAAACAAGGACCGAACCTGACCAAACACAAGCTAGAGCTGCTATTAAGGCCCATCTTGTGGCGGTAAGAGTGGCGAAACATCAATATTTCTCCGCTCCTATTGCATCCGCAGAATGCCATCCAGTGGCCCTGTCAATCCCTTTTGGGAAAGGTGGGCCCAGTGACCCACCTTCTGGGCTGTGCATAGCAATTTTCGGGGTGTCTGCAGGATAAAATCTCTCGGATCCATTCCAAGTTGGACTCCAAGCATGAGGCATGGTTTGTGGAGATGCCTAGGCACATACTTACCCAGTTATCTGGAAATGGTTTGATCCTGCTGGGCCCGAGAAAGTGGACAGGAACCTTTGGACTATAAATGCCACCACGTGTCAATTAGATCCATGCCCCTCCTGGCTGGTGAAGGCAGCTTGGGAGGTGATGTGTGGTTGGGTCCAGGCGATGGTAAATACATCCTTGGGAGAGGGGTGTTCCTGGCTGCCTCTAAGGAGGCGCTGGTGTACCCCCTCCTCAAGAAACTATTGCTGGACCCTACTGGACATTTTTAGGGAAGGTGGTTGAGAAAGTGGTGGTGTTGCATCTCCAGGGGATTCTGGATGAAATGGATTATCTAGACTCCTTCCAGTCAGGTTTCAGGCCCAGATATGGGACGGAAACAGCATTGGAAGCACTTACGGGTGATCTCTGGTGGGAGCGGGATGGGGGCAGTGCATCCATCCTTGGTCTTCTTGACCTCTCAGCAGCTTTTGATACCATCAACCATGGTATCCTTTTGGGGTGGCTCAGGGAGTTGGTGGTGGGCAGTGTGGTTCTGCACTGGTTCACGTCCTTCCTCCAGGGCCGGTCCCAATCGGTGTTGATAGGGAGTGAGAGATCTGGCCCACAGCCCCTCCTTTGTGGGGTGCCGCAGGGTTCGGTACTCTCCCCACTCCTTTTTAACATCTACATTAAACCACTGGGTGAGATCATCCATCACCATGGGATGAGGTATCACCAATATGCTGATGATACTCAATTGTACATCTCCCGTACTATGGTCCATGAGGTCACAAAGAGTTGGACACGACTAAATGACTGAACAACAAAAATCCCAGGTGAAGTAAGTGATGCTGTGACCGCCCTCTCTAGGTACCTGGGGGCTGTGGGGGTCTGGATGGGGAACAACAGGCTTCAGCTGAACCCTGGTAAGTTAAAGTGGCTCTGGGTTAATGGCTCCTCTGTTCCTCAGAATTTTCCATCTTTAGCTCTGGATGGGGTTGTACTGCCCCAAGCAGACCCGGTGCGGAATCTGGGGGTCATCCTGGACTCACAACTCCTGCTCAAAGAGCAGGTGGGAGTCGTGGCCAGGAGGACCTTTGCTCAACTTCGTGTTGTGCACCAGTTATGCCCTTTCCTGGATCTGGAAGCCCTTCAAACAGTCACTCATGCCCTAGTCATCTCCCATATAGACTATTGCAATGCGATCTACATGGGGCTACCCTTGAAGTGTATCCAGAAACTACAGCTGGTCCAGAATGTGGTGCCCCAAGATCAGCATATGTAACACCTTTGCTATGAGAGCTGCATTGGGTACCAGTTTGCTTCCGGGTCCAATTCAAGGTGTTGGTTATTACCTTTAAAGCCCTACATGGCATGGGTCCAAGTTACCTGAGGGACCGTCTCATCCCCATTACATTAACCCATCCCACCCAGTCATGCAGAGAGGGCATGTTGCAGACCCTGTCTGCAAGGGAATGTTGTCTGGCGGGGCCCAGGAAGCAGGCCTTCTCTGCAGTGGCTCCTGCCCTTTGCAACATTCTTCCCCCAGAGGTGAGGCAAGCCCCCACTCTCCTGACCTTCCGGAAAAAGTTGAAGACCTGGCTTTGCCATCTTGCTTGGGGTGGGATGGGGAGTAGTCATTCTTGGGGATGGCTGGTGAACTGATTTAGAACTTTTTACTCCCACCTTGACTCTATTTTATATTTATAGTTTGTATTTATATTTATATTTTATGTATTGTAGTTTTATTGTGTTTTAATCTTTTAGTTTTATTGTAAACCACCCAGAATCCCTCTTTTGGGGGGAGATGGGCGGTGGCAAAATTTGATAAAATAATAAATAAATTAACCGTATGATATTCTTGGGCATGAGGTGTTAATGGTTTGTTCAGAACTAGAACTGAAATGGTGCTTATGTTTCTATATTTGTACAATAAACACTCTTGTTTCTTTCCTTAACAATGCAGTCCTTCCTATATTTATTTTTAATGAAGTCCAACTGAGTTGAGTGGAATTAATTTTCAGGGAAGGGTGATTAATAATCAAATTAATCTCATGGAGTTCTGCTGCTATACAGAAAGTGCTGCTCACTGATGTTGACTTCAGTGATCTGAAATCTCGTCAGTGATGCTGCTGGATGTATTCAGATACTAATTTAATCAAATTTCACAAGGAAAAAAAATCATGGAAATTTGCAATTGCTGTTCTATGGTTTATTTTCTGTAAGTAATTCTCTAAATTTTCTGTAAGTTTTCGTATGCAATTTATGAGACTCCTATCAATATATTTTTCTTCTGTGCAATTTTTCCAGATACACACTGTGGTTGTTCATTTGATCTGAAATGATGAGTTGATTCAGAGCATCATTCCAAATTAATTCAGAGATTGGCAATACTTCCTAACATTGCACAATTGCAGAGACTCAAACTTAAAGGGCTGCAAGATCACCAAATCTGATGTAATGTTAGTGATCTCTTCAGATCTCATGGAAGACTCTAAAATCTGTGAAAGTAATATTACATATACATATACATAGACTCAGACTCAGACTCAGACTCAGACTCAGTTTGCTGCTGACATTGATGCTTATGGCAGAACTCACACTGATATATTGCTACATAACAGAAATATACTGTATAGCAGCAACGTGGCATGAGGAATAACAGCTACAAAGTAGTATTGTAAAAATATTTGTAAATAACAGTGTATAAATATATCTTAATAATGCGAACAGTCATTTGCTCCTAAATTCCTAACTAAATAGCAAACAGTTCACTGAGTCTGTTTAAGATATGGTCCTATTTATTGATCATTATATCTTACGTATCTCAGACTTCCGGTGGGGATATGGTGGACTGAACAGCTGTGCCCATGGGCTCAGCAGGCAGAACTGACAATGCGGCAGTTTTTTCAGGATCAGGCAGGTTTTTCCTGAAGCCCAGGAGTGTTTTTCCGGAAAAAGGAAAACACCTGGAATCACCCCATCTGTCCACTGGACGGCTGCTTGCAGCCAGAAGATCACAAACAGCATTCGTGCTTGACTGGTAAGAGCCTTAAAGGGACACTAAGACTGGCCACCCCATTTCTAAATCACCAAATTTATATTTCTTTTAAGTACGCGTACCCTAAGAGAGGCTTTCTACAGCTAGAAGTAGTGGGTTCTTTTGGTGCTCATCATTATTTTTGGGATTATTTTTTTAAAATTCTTTTTAAGTTTTGGACTTCGTTTTCCATCCAAATATTAAGGAGGATTGAGAGTAAATAATTGTCTCCCTGTTATTATATTTGTACTAAATTTGAAGATACTAGCATTTTCCTACATGTTGAATCAGCTGTTTTAAACTTTTAGTTTTCTGCTTTCCCTGGGGAATTGTCCGCATATCTCACCTTCACTTATGTAAACACATTCCGCAATTCTTTCATATCTTTGACTTTCACTGGTTAAGCTCCTAGGGGGCGCCATAATGAGACATGGAGGATTTTAAAAAGACATTCTCTGACTTCCACCGAGATTTTAAACAGATTATTTCTGATTCCTACCAAGTTTGTATGCAAGGCATTCAGGACTTTGTGGAAAATATGAGGTTTAAAATGTGTCATCTGGTTGGGGATGTCGTGGATGAAACTGAGGAACTTAATAGAGACAGAAATGTCTGTTTGACTTCTGTTGAAATGCTGGATGAAGATCGGATAGTCGAGTTGAAGAAATTTAAGAGAGAGATCGAGTTGCAAGCCATAAGTGAAATTGATCTTCTGATGGAACGCCATGGAAAAGAAGGGGTTATTATGTATGGGAGGTCTTCTGAAGAGAAGTTGGGAGTATTTGAGCAGGGCAGTAGGGCTGTTCGATACTTTTAAGAAAAACCTCTGTGTGCATTGTAGGGATATATAAATGCTCTGGTTTATTTTGAAGTGGGATAAGGTTTTAAGAATCTGAATTGCTTTTAGGGTTTGGCTGACTTCATTTATCTTTAACGATTTGGATTAATATTATTAAGGTATAATAAAAAATAAAAAATGTCTGGTTTTGGGTTTAATATGATTAAGATTATTAAAAATGTTGTATTAAGTATAATGGCAGACAATTTATATGTTTTTTAGTTTGATCTTTATTATAGTAGACAGGAATGTATAGAATAGTGTGCTGGCTAGCCTCGAGTATCAAGTTACACAGAGCCTCTGCTTGTGAGCTGCAGGCAGGAATTCACTCACCAGCTGTAATTTGAGCAACAAATGCAGCCAGAAGACACGCTGAAGGGAAAAGCTGAGAGTGAAGTCCAGAGTTTGTTTGCCGAAGTCAGAGTTAATCCAGAAGATAACCAATATTCCAAAGCCAGGTCAGGGGTGGTAACAAGTAGGTCAGCGAGAAGTCAAAGCCGGGTCAAGGAGTCCAGAAGTCAGAGTAACAATAATCCAAGCAGGGTCAGGAAGTCAGGAATCAAGTCAGGAAACCGGAGTGGTCGCGAAGCCAATATGCTACATTGCTCCCACAACCCACTCACCACTCTGATGGTTATTTATTAGGAGTTTAGGAGCTGTCATCTGGGTCCTGCAAAGACTCCACTTCTCCTCTGCGTAAATCTCTTGCAGCTAACCGGGCACTTCTCCTTCTGTCCTTTAAGGCGAGGCGTACATGCCTCCGTCTCTGCCCTTTGGGTGATTCAGGTGAGCAGGGAGTCTGATGGGATCCAGCTGGCTGCTGGCTAGAGGGTGGGGACAAAACCACCCCGGCTTGCTCCCCTGTAGCCTTGGGTATTGCCAACTCCCCACTGCCCTGTGGTGCTGGGCCTTTGTCTGGGGCCGTGCCTGTGTCTGGGACCTCGTCTGGTTCAGTCCCCTGGGGGTTCACCAGGGGCAGCTCGTCTTCTGACTCCTCACTGAAGTCCTGGGGCAGAGGCTGAACCAGGACAAATAGTAGTAGGAAGGAAATAATTAAATAATGTTATATTTGGAGGGGAAGTTGATTAGGAGGTTTATATATCTTTTTTTTAATATAAGGGGAGGGAGCAACTGTATTTAGTGTTTTTTATAATGTGGCAATGGAATGATTTATAGAAATAATGTGATCTTGGTTTAATACAGAGTAAGAGATTGATTATGGAAATTTATTGTATATCCTTGCTGTTGAAAATCAGAAGTCATCTCTTTTTGTAATTTTTTTAAAAAAATTATCCTGTGTTTCCACATTTTTTTAGTTTTTTCTTTTTTTCTTTGTAGTTTTTTCTTTTTCTGTAGCTTTCATCTTTGCTTGAAACTTAATAAAATTATTATTAAAAATATCTTATGTATCTCAGTAATCCTGTTTTCTTAAAGTGTAAGAAATACCCTCACAAAATAATGAGCAAGAATTAACACTCTGCTGCACATCCTAATTAGGATTTCATTAGGATTTTTTTTAAAAAAAGTTGTGTGCAAGCGTTTTGCAAGTGCATAACCACTAATGGATTGCTGGTAGGGCTTCTTTGCTTCTTTTTAGTAAAAATATCCAATTATAACTCATTTTAGATCAAGATTGTGAATTCAAATTCTGTTGTTTTTCAAGGAGGAAATACTTTTTTCTATCAGCAACCAATTTGTTTTAATAACTAAAAATGTTCTTTCAAGTTCTTCCTTTTCTGTGATTTTTTTTGTAGTATTATGGCAATAAGTACTTTTATTGTGTCATTAGCACTGAAAGTGACCCCAGTGTCTGTCCCTTATTACAGGAATATTCATTCTTCTTTAAATGAATAAGAAATATAGTAAGTTTAATGAACTGCAACAAAATATGCACAGCTCCCAAGTTTACTGTGCTTGTGTACAAGTATAAAGTGGTCATTTCAATCCAGCATATTTGATTCAACAATTTCCAGAATCTTATCCCAATTGTAATAATATTTGAAATCATGCCTTTTGTATTGTGGCAAGGGTGTCTAAAGGGTATGGTCAAAAAAGTCAAGATTGCATCCATGATGGTGCAATTGAAGCTCCACCCTTTTCTCTGTGCATCACATATGCAATACACATGACAAACTGGTGGAACTTTGATTGCACCGTCGTGGCTGCCATTTTAAATTGTTTGACCGCAACCTGTGAATGCCTTGTATTATGCTTTAATAATGAAGCTCTGACATCCCTCAGATGAACTGACATGATGTGCAGCATGCACTTAAGCATTACAACTGATCAAAGTCAAATACTATACTGAGAAACCAGGTCTTGAATATAGGATAGAATAATGAACCTATGGCCATTCAGATTTGAATGGATTTTATTCCCCACTATTTGCCAGGCTAGAACTGTGCATAGTTTAGCAGCATTGGAGACAGGCATGGAGTCCAAAGGTTGAGTTGCATCCCCTAAGTTTCTCTGTCTCTCTAAATGTGGAGAACTCATAACGAACAGATGAACTATCTCCAACTTCTGTCGATTCCCTTCAGGTTGGCAAAAGTCTTATTTGGAGCAGTATGATTCCTGATTCCTGACTGAAGTGTGGAAAGTAGGGATGACAAAACAGGAAGAGAAGATCAGCAACCAATGTAGTTGCAGACATTGATTGGAGCTAATTGTTTTCTGATCATGGATATCTAGGTAGAACAGATAAATAATTTTCTCAAATTCTATTCTTAAGGTTAATTTGGCTTAAGCCAATGGAGTTCATTAGAGAACTTCCTTGGCTTGTCAGGAAGCCATTCTTGAAAATCCACTCATTAAAGCTTTTGAACGATCAGTTTGGAGCTAATTGTATTATAGCCTCCTTGAGGTACATAATTGCATGTGCAGAGCACTTCAAATTGGGTGAAGAAAAGGGCAGTTTATAGAGCCCTGTCCATTACCCTCACCCACATCTCCACATCTTTGGAGCAAAGCTGCATTTGCATTTGCTTGAACTTAAGTGCACTCTCCCATGAGATCCTGAAACATAATAAAGCAAATTTCTAGAGAGGTGTTTGAAATCAAGCAAACAATAGTACAGTTCTTCTTCATCCTTCCAGCTGAATGCATGGGTTTGGAAGGGGAAAAAAGTATGACCATATCATGCAGAGCCAGTTTGAGTCCTTTATAGTTTGAGCTGAATGACTGAATATGATTTCACTTCTACTTTCAATCTAAAGATCTTCCCTGGAATTAAAGCTGAAGATATTAAGGTTGTTTCAGGGAAACCATTAAAAATTTCTAGCCTGTAACTGTAGAATTGTCATCAATCTCCAACACTTAGAATTTACAAGGTCTTTTGGAAACTCATGGTGTAAACTAGAGTATTAGACTCTTCAAACAATTTAGAGCAAGGCTTGATGCTTTATAAGGATGGTAATATTTATTTATTTATTTAAATTTATCCCCACCCATCTCCCCGAATAGGGGACTCTATTAACTCTACTAATATGGATTTGATACCTATACTAGATCTTCAGTAAACATGCTGCTGAAGTGGCTGAAGCTCCTGCATGGACTGATCAGCAGTTAAGGTAATTCAGATCCTGAAATCAAGGATTAATATTAAATGATTGATATGGAAAGGGAAACCTGATAAATTGATTTAAGGAAACAAACAAATGCACACATGTATAAATCTTGTTCTTTATTTTCCCTTCTATCTTCCAAACTCCAATTTGTCTTCACTCCTTTCTTAACTTCTAAACAAAGGGTCTTCTCTTTTATCAAAAATATCTCTGACACTTTTTCCCCTTGTACTTTTTTTTATGGAATGTTCTTGGTAAGCATGAGGGAAGCAGAAGGCTTTGTAGACAGATGGGATCAAAGAGATTAAAGAACAGTGCTTTGGAGAGTTACAAGATGTTGCCAGAGACAGATTGTGATACGGAGTGTTTTTTCTATGCATTCAGAAAGAGTTAAGTCTGACTTGATGTCACCCAAGTAATTTTTCCCCCATCTGTTTTCTTCAGGGTTTACCTGACAAGCTAAACACCACATTTTCTTAGTCTTATTTTTTCTTTCTTTCTTTCTTTCTTTCTTTCTTTCTTTCTTTCTTTCTTTCTTTCTTTCTTTCTTTCTTTCTTTCTTTCTCTAGTTTTTCTCTCACTCTCATTCACACGCACACAGGCACATAACACACATTAAAAGCTAGCAGATAAAGCCCATGTCTTCTGATTTTTGTCCAACACTTATTTTTCCAATCCAATTTAATATGTTGTATTCAATATTATTCCTTTCTGCCCTCATTTGTAAAGAGCTAAAAATGTCCAGATGCTTGTTGAAAGATCCAACCATTGTTGGCTGGCTGAATGGATTTTGGCACAGGGGATTATGTGCTCTGTCTGTCTTCTTCCCAGATGTGCTTTTTCATTGAATTCCTTTAGTTTTTTTTCCCCTTTCAGCATCACTACTCTTTCCACTTACAACATCAAAAAAGCTCTCAGACTATACTTGCACAACTTGGTTCATTATGAAGGCATGACAATAACTTCCCTCTGCGACTTCACTCGGCCTCCTTTGCCTCAGTGATTTGGCAAGATGTGTATAATATTCACCCATCAAACAAAAGTTACAAAGCATGTTGGATTTCTCTTCTGTAGACCATGTCCCTTTGATGGTTCGTCTTTCAAAATCCATCAAAAATTTATTCTTAGAGAGGAAATGGCATGTTAGCAAGAAGACTTTCAAGCAATCTTTGGAATCCTCGATAGCAATCAGTAATTTCGTAGACTGGTAATAAAAGCAATGAGAGCTCTACATTTGAAGAAGTTTTAGGAAAAGATTGATTTTCATAAAGTTTTTCTATTCCTACGAGGAGATAGCTTTGACCTGAATTTGTGGGAAGATTGATTGTGAACATAGAGAAGAAACGTATCTGCCCCCCTTTCTCAAATTCTAGGAAGCCTTAGCAATGATTCCTCCAGTCTCAATAGCCTCATTTCAGAGGCCAGTAGCTAACAGACCCCAAAATTTCCCCCTTAATACTATACTATGCTGCCATTCAGAAGAAAAAGCTCTTCCATTTTTCTATCAGTTCTTTTTCAATGTAATGAAAAATAATTTGCTTTCAAAATTTCAAAGGAGAAGATGAAATATTTCCAGTGAAATATTCATGGGTGTCTTGCACAAACTTAGAAATGAGATACCCAAGGTATATGGGAATATCTTATCCTTTATTGTATAATCTAATACCATGTTGCCTTCCCCTGCATTAATTAAATCCTGAGGGAAGACATAGTAGCAAACTCCTCACTTTGGGCTTTTTCACAACAAGAAGCATCCGTAGCCAAGACTGCTTATTTTTTGTGGTGTTTCCTGTAATGACTAAGCGCTGAACCTTTGGGAAAAGAATAAGCAGCATAAGGGCTCCTCACACTGCTATGTATACACTGAATAATTTTCTTATGAAAAGAAGAACAAAGTCAAGTCCCTTGGCCACCTTTATTTTCAAAATTAAGTACATCTCCTCTTTTACCTATAAACAAGCCAGCAAATTTATATCCACACAGTTTACTAAAATAAAGGACATACAGTAGGTCTGTAAATCTATTCTGCAAAGCAGGATATAGAATAAAATGAATTTACATCATCTTGCACACCAGATATTTTAGCGTACTACCTAATGTTTATATAATAAATAGCTGTGGTCAATCACCAGTTTCTCCCAGTCCTTTCCCCCATAGTTTTCTTTAGGGTTATTCTCAACATTTTTGAATAATCCCCAAAATTTGCAGATACCCACATAAGACATATTTTTGTCACTTCTTTTACAAAGATACCTCAACTTCTGCTACTACTACTTCTGTTGCTGCTATTGAGATGGCATAATTACATTATCTGTTGAAAATATCTAACTTTGTAGTATAGTGGCTTGAATTACAGGCATATCAATGAGACTCAAGATGTCTTAGTCAAGTTTAATTGTAAAAAGCGGGATAAAATATATAATAATGACTTTTTTCTTCTGCCCTGCTTCATTTGAACCATTTAGTTTTATTTGCTATGCTGAATTTTAAGGTATCATAATGGATTATGCCAAAATCAGGACTCAAGAAGGAGAAACTTTTATAAAAATACATTTGTAGGTATTGTATGTATGTATGTATGTATGTATTATTCTGTAGAAAATAATATTTGATCTAGAGATTACAGTTATTTTCTAATTTGTATAGCATTCTTACAAGCTTGTTTTTTCAATGTCTGGTGTTCTTAAACAATACCATTATTTTTTAAGTAGAAAGGTTTTTCTTAGTACTCCTTGGAATGGCCATCTGATCATGTACTGTCTGAGATTCCACAATTTTACTTGTCTTTAAAAGACTGAAAAACAAGTCTGTGTTGCAGTTTTCATGCAGGATTTTGAAAATACAATGAATTTACATGTAAAAGAAAAAGGTAAAATGTCCTACCTCCTATCCAGAGCAACTGCCAATTGGTGCTAAAAATGAAGTGCCAAATAGACCAGTGGTTTGACTATTTCCTCATTCTTCTTAGCCACAAGAGAGGAATAGGTCGAAGTGAATAGGTCGAAGCTTTGACAGCACATAAAGCAGAAAGAGGAGACTGGCTTTTGGTTGGAGGGAGAATATGCAAGCATCCTTTGTATGAAGAAAAGTCTTTCCAAAAATTCAATTTAGCAAGAAAAATAACAGGTTGGTCTAGTTATATTTTTACTAGCAGGACAAAGACATTTTCATAGAGGAAACTGCTGCCTGAGCTGATTCAGCCCATTCTGTCACATCAGGATTCTACCATTTCGTCCTTTTGCATGGATAGACTTAGATGACTACTCTGAAGCTGAGAATATCCAGTCCTAATAAATAATATTTATTTTCCCAGAAGCATATTAGCTGTAAACAGCCCTGCAAGTTAAGTGTGCTTAAGACCTATTGATTTCAATTTGATTGTACTGTAATAAATGAGGAACATGTAAAGTTATTATAGTGTGACTGAGTTTGGGGAAAATGGACCAGATCAAATATTTATACTGTTTCCGTAATCTAATTGATGATATCTTCATCACCTTGACTAATAGGGTACTTAGAAGCAAGAACAGTGAAAAAAGAGCTTATAAGAACCCATCCCTTTTCTTTTTCATTTCAGCAGTGCAAGCTTTGTGTAATCAGTCTTGGTTTCCCATCCTTATCTTTTTTCTTATTAGTATTTGTTTTGCCTAGTTCATTTCTAGTGCCTGAGTATAAATCACATTTCACCTACAGCTCTGTATAGCCATTAATTCATAATTACTCCACCAGTTGCTGAAGGATTAGGTTTGATTATGGTATGATTTTATGCTAGGGGTGAATAATTTTTAGTGACTGGGCTATTTGCATTTGGGAACTGTAACAGCCATATTGGGTAGGGCAGTAATGCAAAATCGGAGGGACAAGTAACTATCCAATAGAAGAGAATATATGTAGCTCAGAGTTGAACTGTGGAGCCCTTGGTGCTCTCTGAGCTTGATTGTTTGCTTGCAGATGTTTCATTACCCAGCTAGGTAATATCATCAGTGCTAGTGAGTGTGGAGTTTGCCCCGTGTTTATATACAGTAGTTTGCCCTGACAGTGTTGGTGGGGGTGTGGTTTTCTCCTTGGTAGTTTCTTGATTAGGGTATTGTTTTCTGCTTGATTGTTTGTCTGTCGTTAATCCCTGCTTGTCTTAATGATTTTTTTCCTCCTATGAGGAGCATTTGCTTTATTTATTTATTTATTACATTTATACACTGCCCATCTCACTGTAAAAGTGACTCTGGGTGGCTTACAAAGTGACTCTGGAAGTTTACAATCTATAATCTATATTCATTTATATTCCACATTAAGCATTTATAATACATAATCAAGCCAAAACTTGATTATTAGTAAAAAAAAAAAGAATATTCTTTTATTAGAATATAGATTATTCTATATTATAGAATATAGAATATTCTATAATATTCAAGATTATAATAGGAATTTCTTTAAGAACAATTATATCTGTATTATCAATCTTCGGTCTTGAATTAAAATGCTGCCACAAAACTTGAACTCTTGTCTTCTTTCAGACAAAGTGCACCAAGACATCCCTTGGAACATTTCTTATTTTCGCAAGACTTGTATTTATTCTATATATCTTATCAATTGCTGCCTCTGTATCCATCCATCCCAAACCAAAAAAAAAAATATTGCTAAAACTTTAATAACCTTTTCTCTAATATCTTTACTAGAATCCTCTGGAATTGCTCTAAATCTCAAACAAAATTCCTTCTCTCTCAGTTCTAGTAGTGCCAGATTATCTAGTTCTCTTTCAGGTTCTCTGTCCATAACTTCTCTTACTCTCCAGAATTTCCACTTTGTCATTAATTTGTTTTATATCTCCAGACAGTTGTTTTACAGAGCTTTTCATCTTCTTGACTTCTTCTTTCATCTCCTCTTTCATTTTTGATCCATTCTTTTTTTAGGTCGTTGAGGATTCTTTTGACCTGGTTGTCCAGTTTCTATATGGGATTGGTGTTTACTGGGGTGTAGGTTTCTTTGTCCTCAAGTAAGTCTTTGGCTTTTTGTATATATTGCAATATGTCCATAATCACAGTGGTGCGGCCTTTGTCTGCTGGGAGGATGATGATAGTTTGGTCCATCTTTAGGTTTTTGAGTGCTGCTCTGTCCTCTGCTTTCAGCTGGTTCTGTTTCCATATCTTCTGGTTTGTGGTATTATTATCTGTCTTACGTTCTCTTGGGTTTCTGTAGTAAGTCCTGTAGTTTTCAATGCTGCTTCTAAAACTGCAAAGAATGCTAATTTATTCGCATCCTCTGTGTTGTAATTGAGGCCTCTTTGTAGGATATTGTGTTCTGCAGTGGATAATGGGCGGCTGGACATGTTGACCACCCATTCTGGTTCCGGTACTTCTTTGTTTCTGGGGCTTAACTTAAGTAGTTTAGTTTGGAGTTTAGCTTTCCTTTTTCCTGCTTGTCTCAGTGATGTGGTCTTGATGGTAGTAGTCAGCATGTTGATTTTTTCAGGGGTCATAGTCTGTTCTAGTTGTTCCTTGAGGCTGTCTATTGTGTGTTGATATTTGTTTAATCTGAGGTGGGCATCCATGATCATTAGCCATATAATTTACGGAAATCTCCCCAAACTAACCAAGTGCTCCACTACCAAAGCAATAACCTAAACTCCCACAAGAGGAGCTGTGTAAGAACACTATTCAGACAAGCACAAACGCACTGTAGCAACCCAGAACACCAGAGAAAGGAAACAGACCACTTATATAGCATCTTCCAGTAAAATGGATACCCACGCAACTTTATCAAAAAGCGCCTAACCAGTCAACCCACCACAGCAAAACCAACAGAATCTATGAAAAGGATTACTCTGCCATACATCAGAAACATCTCAGAAACTACCAATAGACTGTTACAACCACATGGCATCACCGTAGCACATAAACCAACCCAAACCCTTCAGAACATCTTAAGAAACCCAAAAGACCCAGTATCCCAATAAGAAAAAACAGGAGTTTTCTACAACATACAGTGTAAGGCAGAGCTTTCCAAACTGTGTGTCGCGACACAAAAGTGTGTCGCCACACACAGCGTGGTGTGTCGCCACACCACCCGGAAGCGGCGGCGTGCACGTGCACGGTGGCTGCCATGCACGCGCGTGCCGCCGCACGCCCCCCGCGCCGCCGCACGCCCCTCCCGCGCCGCCGCCGTGCGTGCGTGCACCGCCGCACGCCCCCCCGCGCCACCGCCGTGCGCGCGCGTGTCGCCACCGCCGGGTGTGTCGCCAGCGGTGGCACTTTGGAAAGCCCTGGTGTAAGGACTGTAGCAGCCACTATGTAGGACAGACTGGCAGAAGACTAGCAGAGCGCATCCACAAACACCAACTAGCAGTCAGAAGACACGATGAAAACTCCTTAATCTCACAACACATGAACAGACTCAACCATACTTTCAACTGAGAAACTGTGAGCATCTTAAACCAAGCCAAATCCAAAAATGCAAGAAAATTCCTGGAAGCTTGGCACTCAGTCAAAGCAGCCATCAACAGACACATAGAGGTAAACAATATTTACATACAATTCATAAGAGACAATAGAAAAGCCAGAAGACCAGAACACCTCCTTGCCAGCAATCAACACCCAGATATGCAAACATTAACACCAGGATTAGCACCAGAGGAACAATCAAAAAGCACAATATACCCTAATCAAGGAAGTATTAACCCAGTCAATCAACCAAGCAGCAAACAACAGCCCAATCAAGGAACTCCTAAGGAGACAACAACACCTCCGCCAACACAAGCAGGACAAGCCAAACAGAGAGCAAGTCCCACTCCCTTTTCGCACTGAAGATGTTGCCTAGCCTGGCAATGAAACGTCTGCAAGAAAACAACAAGGCTCAGAGAGCACTAAGGACTCCACAGTTCAACCCTGAGCTACAAATATTCTCTTCGATTGGAACCTCAGTTCTTGTAGTCTGCTCCTGAGGAACAGCTGTCCAGAGTGCAAATGGGGGATCTCACAATCTCTCCTTTATCCAGAAAGACAGCGCTTGCCAGAATTCGCCATCTGGCTGCTGATCTCCACTGCAATGCTGTCTCCACTCCTTCAGGGATGTCTAGTTCACCATAGATCCTCACCCGGAAGCCTCCCGCTATTATTTATTTATAATTTATAATTTATTTTATTTATTTATTTTCTATCCCCCCTTTATTATTTTTATAAATAACTGAAGGCGGCGAAAATACCTAATACTCCTTCCTCCTCCTATTTTCCCCACAACAACAACCCTGTGAGGTGAGTTGGGCAGAGAGAAAGTGACTGGCCCAAGGTCACCCACCCAGCTTTCATGCCTGAGTTGGAACTCTTTTGATAATCCTAACATGATTGCTGTTCTTTCCTATCAGGAAAAATAAGAACATAACTGCCTTATTTCTGATGTCCATCAAGGGTGTATTGTGGCCAGATGTTACCCTTAACATGGGGAAGGGTGGGGGGCAAGCATCTCAGTAAGCATGAAGCTGCTGCAAAATGTTTAGGGCCAATACTCAAGTCAATAAGGGTTGTATTTTTTAAATTTTTCCTTAGATTAAGAGGAAAAGACTGTTAAGACTATTTTAGGATATATATACTGTGTGTGTGTGTGTGTGTGTGTGTGTGTGTGTGTGTGTGTGTGTATTATATTATATTATATATTATATATATATATAAAACAGTTTTTGTGTTTCTTGCCTTAAATTGTCTGGCAACTGTTCATCCATTGTATTCAGGGCTCCAAGAATTGCTAAAAAAAAAGTGGGGGAACAAGGGCAGAAATTTCATATTCCTTTTCTATGTCTTCTTCTCAACCAGCATTCCACTAAAGTACTGTCCTTGAAGATACTGTCTTCATGAGGGAAAAACGGTTTTTCCTCTAGAATGTTAGTGCATAGTTTGGCCTTTGTCAAAAAGGATTCCACAGGGGCTGGAATAGGTCTTCTCTGTGTCTAATCTGGAGTGAGGGCACTCCAATCCTGAGCCAAGTGACTTGAAGGGTCATCTTCACCCATACCATCCTGCTGATATCTAAAATCTGCAACACAACCCCCTCTTATACTGGTGTAGGCTTTCATGGCTGGCATCAGTGAAGCAATGATGTGATTTTGGGAGCTCACTTTTGAGAGCACACTCTGCTCCTCAATATGCCAGCCACAGCTTCTGGTGAAATGTCAGAAGAAAAGAAAACTAGATCCTGGCCATTCAGCCCAAAAGCTCATCGCTGCTTCAGTGGCCCCTCTGGTTTGGCTCTCATTAAGAGCTTTTCTGCTTTGGGGCCACAGCTCTGGAATACACTAAAAGCTTCATGCCTTGGAAAATCCCTAAAGATTTTTTTCTATCACCTTGTGTTAAACTGAATTTTTGTGAGATTACAATGGCTTCTTGGTTTGGGTATGAAATGTCTGCATTATTATCACAGGCTTTTTTATTCAAAGTTATATTTATCAGAGCTGAAAAAAATACCTTAAGTGATATGTTAAGAAATATTTGGTAACATACACCTCCTGGCTCTCTGCTATATTGTGGAGTCCTTGGTGCTCACTGAGCTTGGTTGTTTTCTTGCAGACATTTCATTGCCCAAGTAGGCAACATCTTCAGTGCTAGAAGGGAGTGGGATTTTCTCTCTGTTTATATATGGTAGTTTACCCTGACAGTGTTGGTGGGGTGTTGTTCTCTCCCTGGTAGTTCCTTTATTAGATTGTTGTTTACTGCTTTATTGTTTGACTGAGTTGGTGGTTCCTTGATTAGGGTATTGTATACAGCTTGATTGTTTGTCCGGTGTTAATCCTGGTTTTAATCTTTGCTTATCTGGGTGTTGATTGCTGGCAAGGAGGTGTTCTCTTTTATTAGTATCTTTGCTGTATAATACTCTATACTCATGTCCCACCTACCAACTTTTTGTAATATGCACATCTATTCTCAAGCCACCAGAGTAATAGACACATGACATGCAGGATCAATTGCTTGTCTGGAGATAATAGACACTGGTCTTGAGAAAGTTATTACAAATGGATTGGAATTTAGTCATAGAAGGAATAAACCCTCAACTTGCCTCCCCCCACCCTTCATTATTGCTTCCTATGGATATATAATTGGAATCAGCAAAGCCAAGTCCGTTAATGTCATGTTCACTCCTGTATTGGGCAGAAGCAATTTGCAAGTGAAGGTATGATGTGTGTCAAAACAGCTGCACATTTTTATTCAGTAAGGAGAGTATTCAGTATCCTACTGCTTGTAGCTATGCCTAAAGTTAATGGCATGAGAAAGGGAAGTCAGAAGGATAAGAATTCGAAAATGCAGCTAGATTTCCTGTGTCTCATATATTTGTAGCCGCAGTCTTTATTGAGGTCATCAACCAGCACAAGGAAATTAGGATTCGAATATCCAAAATATCCAAAACTAAGTTGACAATATTAGGGTAATTAGGAAAAGTACATAATTTTGGCTAAAAGACAATATTAGATCAAAATACGCTAAGGGGCTTGCTCAGGCTACACATATACAACCACCACCACAAAAGAAAAAGATTAAAATTAGCAATCTGGGTAATATGAACTTTATATATTTGACTTTTTAATAGTGAAGGCTATGGATTAGGTGAGAGATTTTCACATACCACTGGTACAAGGCAATTATGTTAGGGGCTGACTCAGCCTCACAGGTTGGTTTGCATATCTAAGAAGAACCGCTGCAGAATAAGAATTGCAGGGGAAATAAAGCAAGGAACAGGCATTCTGCATTAATTCAGTAGTTGAGTTGTCTCCACATCCCAGATGAAGAAAATTGATGGGAGAATTTAGTGTTTTCTGATCAGAGGGGGGAAAAAATTCCAAAGAATGTTGAGAAAAGCAAAGCAATGACCACAGTAAGTATGTTGATAAAATTTGTTAATTTTTTTCAGGGAAGAAATGCAAATGCAGTGGCATAGACAAATTAATCACAGAATATGTTTTTAATATTTTCATGTCTAAGCAACAGTTTAATAATGCAATGATGTATTCAGAGTGCATCCTTCACAGGGCTGATTCCTACCCTGTTTATTATCTCTCAGAATGGATCAGGTATTCTAAAAAAAGAAAATTAAAACAAAAGCTGCCATCCCAGTAGATCTTTGAAGCTTAACCCAACTACAAAATTTACCAACCCAAACAAAGTGAAAGCAACCCTATTTCACAGCAAAAAGGGCCATAGAATCTACATGAGGACCATTTTGTCCATCATGATATGATTATGGACCAGAGCAAACCTGTTCTATTTCACTGTAGGTATTTGGAATCCAAATGGCCAAATATGTGCCCCAATTTTTCATTAAAACTGATAGGGAAATTCTCCAGATAGGAATTGTGGATAAGCAGAAGTTCCACTTACTGGCTTGCTTCCCATAGCATGATTAACTCACTGACTCACTAACCTAGTTATATTTACTTACCAGTATTTCTGGTAGCATGAAAAACACCTTGTTGGTGTATAAGAAGGGTCTAGTTTCTCATGTGTTGCTGTATTAGGAAAATATTGGAACAGCTCCATTACCTCAGTAGACCATTCCCCATTAACAAGAAAAGCCACAATAGATGTGGATTGACTACTGCACTTAATCAGGTCTTGGCTGAAAGTTTTGTAATGAAGGATTGGCATTTGCACAAGACTGGATCTAATTGGGTTAAATCTAACACCTTAGGGGTTTAGTTGATTGGATCAATTGTCCTTTTTGGTGTTCCCATAACACATTAACCTGCCATTGACCCAGTTTAATATAGTGTGGAAAAAGGAATACTTTGTAACAATGTGTGATCATATGGCCATTCCTGGAAACTCTAGAAAAGAAGTATGCTGTTGAACATGCCAGACTTTTTTTTAAAGAAAACTTCCATTCACTGTGTTGCAGTAAGTAAGCATAGGCAATCTCTGTCTATCCTCACTACATTTGGTGGGGGGGGGGGATCTTAGCAGAATTTAATTCCAGTTAGCATCCATCCCTTTATGGATTTGCCATTGAAACATTGTATTGAAACACTCAAATTCATGTCAGAATACTTGTTAATTTTCACTCATTAATATGTGAATTTGATGATAAATGAGAGACAAAATTACTGCCTTGATAAGAAAGAAGGCATTGCTTTGGAAGGTGTGGCCATTGGTAATGGAATAGAAGCCACATATTTAGAAAAAGACTGCAAATGTAACTTTTAAAAATTGTATGTGTAAGTGCATATTCTTCTCAGAAAGCATAGCAGAACAATAATGGCCATCTGTACAAGACATATGGTTCTTCTGCGTTTCAGATGATAGACCTATTTTGTTCAGTGGAAAATAAGTTTTATCTATCAAGGAAAGAACATCACAATCCGGTGCATCAATCTTCCACCAAGCCAATTTCATTTCTCACAAGTTCTACAGTAGTTAATTATAGAACTTATTTCAGCACCTCCACAGCATTTGAGCCATGAAGAAGACAGTGGGTCACCATGCAGGACAAAGCAACCAATGAATAGAACTCTTGTAGGTCAGCTTTTGTGACTTATACTAAAGGCCAAATTCACATGCAGCATGCAAATGTACTGGTTGAAGTTTTGTCATCAAATGATTTATTACTCCTCAGCCAAGGTTTTTAGAACTATCTGAACTGAAAAAGCCTCATATTAAATCTGATGTTAGAATGACTAAACGTTTTGCTTACAGGGATTGAGCTATGATGATTGAGACATGTGAGTCAACTACAGGGAACCAGGGACAAAGAGGAATGGATAAACCAATGTTAAGGGGATTTGGCAGAAGACATTTGGATTGCTGAGCTAACTAAAGGTGACAATCTGTCTTTGGATCTTGTCTATTTGAAATGCAATATTTACCTATTTGAGGGGAAAAGTGGGTCTGAAAATGCCATTTTCTTATTCTGAGAGGCAACTGCCAAGAACATTTAGAAATCTCATTCTGCTCCCTTCTCTTTTCTAAATTCTCTAAATGCCTTCAAGAACAACCACACCAAATGTGTTTTCCTGGTGGCATGTTCACCTGTATTTCTGCAAGTGTGAGCAGTGAGATTCCATGGTTTAACTCCCAGTGGTTGAAAATGATTGTCCGGATTCCAGAGAGAAATAAGGTATTGGGGAAAAGATAGATTAGGCTTAATGAACAAGTGATTAGATCAGTAGCAAAAAACAAAATCAAACAACACAGAACGTAACTAATGAATGGGGTGCGGTGGCTCAGCGGGTTAAACCGCTGAGCCGTTAGACTGCCGACCACAAGGTTGGCAGTTCGAAACCACGTGGTGAGGTGAGCTCTCGCCATTTACCCCGGCTTCTGTCCACCCAACAGGTCAAAAGCTGAATGCGAGTAGATAAATTAGGTACCACTCATGTGGGTCAATTTGCTGGCATCCGTCGGAGGGTCGTCCTCGAACCAAGAAGACCTGGAGAGTCCCGATAATGGCGGCGGAGGACGACGGATCCGGAACAACAGCAACAACGTCCTGGACGTCAGCAGCCGGCGCGGAGCGAGGCATTCTGGGGCATGTAGTCCGATGCCTGCAGCTGAAGAGCCGGTTCCCTTTCCTCCTCCCTCTCGCGCGGTAAACTTGATTGTACTGTATATGATATGATTGTATAATATGAATTTACATGATTGTAAGCTACCTAGAGCCCTCCATTAGGGAGGGGATAGGCAGGGTATAAATAAGATAAAATAAATAAAAATAAATTTGTCTCTTTATGCACTCAGTGGGGAAAAAATCTAGAACATTATTAACTGGAAAAGATCTTCATTTTCAGTCTGTGAGCAGATTTATCCATATGAGTATGAAACAGTATTCAAAATTCACTGAAATATAATTTCAGATGTCATTATGGACTCTCCAAGGACATATAAAATTATGTAGATATCAGTGAATATTTTATATATATATATATATATATACACGCACATACACAGGTATATGCTATTTATTATTAAAAGGTTCTCAAGTTCTTGCATGATGATATGCCTCTTATTACTTGGAAGTGTTAAAATGGAGTTGCTGGGCTTAGCACAGGGTAAGAGTTTCTCTGTCTACCAGCACTGATTCTGGTGTCATGGCAGAAGATGGTGGCATGCCATGTGGCCTGATGACATCAAAAGTGTCATCCAATGATGATAAACAATTATGTCTTTGACAATGAAATGCACTGCCTTCTCCATTCTACCATAATATTGGGCAGGATTCTGGTAGCTAGAACTGTTCCTCCTCCATTTTGGCACAGCTTTCTCTGCCCTAAAGAATGTAGGTCTGGCTCCTATGCAAGAGTGCTTTTAAAAACTGTTTTGAGACTGACATTAGTTCATAATGCAGTATGGAGATATGGTATGGAGCTGTCTTTACTTTATTTGGAATTAGAAGGCCGGGTAGTTGTTTAACATATAAAAACCTCTGTAAAAGGAATTAGATCTGCAGAAAGAGAGAGTAGAAGAAAAAGATCACTGACTTGTTCAGGGGCCAAGATGTGTTCTTTTTACTATTGCTGCAAAAACCATTTTTATGATAGTGTGTGTGTGCGTGTGTGTGTGTATACATGTGTGTGTGTATACATGTGTATATACGTGTGTGTGTGTGTGTGTGTGTGTGTGTGTGTGTATTTCCGTTGATGAATCACAAATAAAATTGCATTGGTTCCTAGCTTCTGAATATTCTGGTTGACCTTAAATCCAGCATAATTATAGGCCATCCTCCAAATATATCAAGACCAAATATAGAAAAATAAATTCAGATGCACACAAATGTAACCTTATCATTAGTATTCAAATACATCAGATTTGTATTTTAATATCTCCTATACATGGTTTTAGTGAGGCAGGTATAATAATCAACTTTTATGTAGCCAAGTACTAAGAAAAATGCCATGTTAACAATGTTTTAAATTCCATTTACATTCATCAAGTTTCTCTCTGTTGCCTAACAAAGATGGAACACAGTATAAATGTTCATATCTGAACCAGCACATTCTGAGACTCAGGTTTACTTATCTGGAATAAGATTAATGAGTTAGTCAGTTAGGTTTATTTTTTACTCATTAACAGTTTATTCAACTTTAATGTAACTTAAATCAGCAATTATAGGGCTTTCTGTAGGTATTCTCAGGAACTGAAAGTAAGATTCATTGTTTCCCTGTGAAGAACTCAAATATATATTAAGACTTTCCAATAATGTTATCCACTGGAAATGGATATTTACAATTAAAATTAATTGGACTGATTAAATGCAGAGACTTTGCTTCAATTGCCCAAATGCTACACAAGATGAACGTAAGCCAAAATATTTATCTGAAAGAATTGGAGTGCATTAATTTTGGCTAAAGCGAAGGCAAAGAGAAAAAAACTCATTAAAAGGAAACTGAGTAACCTTTAGAATACAGAATTTCCTATTAAAGCTAAAATATTGACCACAACTTCTCATTTGTTCCTCTGAGCTCACCTAAAAGTTTCAATCAATTGTCCAATTGCACAGAATTTCCTAAGCACAATCATCCTGAAAACAGAAGAACAAAAGGAAACCAAAGGACACATTCATCAAATGGAATCCATTTTTCCCCTGTCTCTTCCTTCTTGTCTCAAAACCTCCTTTATAAAATATACTTTATGGTCATGGGGGAAAAGGAAAAGTAGTTGGCTGTTTTCTGGCTAAACCTGGGAAGGATTAGAGATCCTGTAAGAATTCAGTGCTGTGATTCTAGGGGAGAAGAATCTTGGAAACCATATTTGGTCCAGGAACCCTGAGTTTACACACACACACACACAACTTTTATTAAAACTTTTAAAAAATAAGATAAAAACTAATGCAAACTAATATAAAGTAAAGAAGAAAAGAGAAAAAGAAAGAAAGCAAAGAGAAAGCAAGAAGTGCAAGAAAAGAAAATAAGTTAAAGAAAAATAGAAAGGAAAGAAAAAAGATACAAAGCAGTGGCTTCCAAAATTCTTCAGAGCAGTTATAAATACAATTATATTTTGACCTCTCTCTCTAAAGTTACATCATAATAGTCTTCTTTCTATAATCTATCCTGCCTAATCATCAAAACCATAAATCACAAGTTCATTTATTTTTCATTTTTACACAAAAATCCATAAGGGATTTCCAGTCACCAATAAATGTACCAATCGAAGAGAATATTTATAGCTCAGGGTTGAACTGTGGAGTCCTTGTCACTCTCTGAGCCTTGTTGTTTTCTTGCAGATGTTTCATTGCCAGGCTAGGCAACATCTTCAGTGCAAAAAGGGAGTGGGACTTGCTCTCTGTATTTTATGTAAACCACCCAGAGTCGCTCTCTGAGTGAGATGGGTGGTGAATAAATTTGATATATAAATAAATAAAAATAAATAAATTATGTATGAATTCAGGCATGATGGCTGGTTGAACAAAGCATGGTTTAGTATGATATGGGAATCCAGCTACCATCTCTTTAGAATAGTTTTTATCATGTTTAACATGGATTTCACAAAGTTTATTTCACAAAGTTATTTGTTAGTTTTTCTCTCTGCTTGCTTTAGCTATTTCATTCTTGGACATGGAAGTATACCAGGGTGAAGTATAATTTATAGTTTGAGGGCAAAAGTTACAAAGTTCGATCTTTGAAAGAGCAACTTCTGATCAACATTACAATGAATTAGATTAACTACTGCTTAATCTTGATGATGACAGCCTCTATGTTTATCACTCCTCATTTTCAGCCACATTGCTTTACTAAATTATGGGCTGCATCCTATGATATTACATAATAGCAGTGCAATTCATTTGTAGCAAGATGTATTTGCATGGTAACTAACTATCGCCATGGTGCCACCAAAATATGGGAAAGCATGTTTTGCTCTCCTGCGTTGTGAAGAATCACCCTCCTGATTTATTAATTCTCATGGATCAATTATCCTTTTAAAACATTAATAACAACAATCCATTGAGCTATAAGCATGCATATTTTTGCATTCATTTAATTAACTCCTGCTAAATTAAAGTGTTTTCTTCATAACAATGATGGCAATTGTAAAGCAAGAAATACAAATGTAACTATTCGTCTTTAGTTAATAGGGTGATATCAAGACTACCTTAGTGACTGTCACATTAGCAACCATTCCAAATAAACAAGTTCAGGATCATTAAACATAGTTGTTTATCATATTCATTTGAAACAATAGTTTCACACTTTTCAACCAAAAACAAACTCCAAAATCTCAAAAAGGCTGACCAAAGATCAGTAAACAAAGACAGTTCTTGCCAGCATGCTTAAATCTAAAAGATGTAACCCAAAAAATAATAATAAAAGAAAAGGATATTCAGTCAGTTCTTGTTTAATTACAAATACCCATTAACATCCACAAGAGCAAATGATTTTCAGTTGTAGCTTTTGTGTGCCGGACATTAAAAAAAAAAGAACAAGAATAATAATATTTATAAGTTTGAGGTGAAAAATGTGTCTAATTAGTTGTCAGAGTCATAGATTTCAACAGATTTTCTCACCCTGTCATTCAGAGTAATTCTTCTGGTTGATAGACGGAGCAGCAATATATATTATTAATATGGATGAATAATTGCTAATTAGAAACTTGTTAACACCTTAACCATTCTGGAATATGATGGATTTGCTGCCAGCCACCAAGAAAAATGTGGTGTGAGATGACCTCACTCACGAGCTTGCTTTGATTTGTCCATCATCTCTTAATGTCATGGCATTTGCTGCATTATACTTTCTAAAAATGTGTGCGTGGATGAAGGGTGGTAGTAACAGGCAATTATATGAGTCATTAATCATGCAATCTCCACTGAAGTACATATCATCTGGTAATATGTTTTATCCAAGGGGCTTAAATATGTAATTGCCTCCCAGTCTTGAAATCTAAGGAACTTTCCTTCCATACCTTCTAAGAAATTAAAAGGGAGTATATTCTTAATTCTGGCATCTGAAACAATTTTGACAGAGACTGTCATTGGAAACAATTGAATGGAAGCTGGAAGCAAAGCAAGAGGCTGGAACCAAAAGGTCAAGACTTAAATCAGAATCAAGACATAAGCATCTGATACAAACCACAATGACCAAAAATAATTTACATCACATCATGACATACATTTTGTCATTCTCCTGAGGATATCTGTGAGTCAAGAGACAAAAAATGAAGAACAAATTCAATGAAAACTAATGATAAGCCCTTTCACTTGAAATTAGTTCATTCTTAAATTGAATGTAAAAGGATTGCCATTCTCAAATTCATGAGGAGCCTTGACATAGCTCTGGTAAACTTTATTATTCCATTCATTCAAAGTGCTACTGATTATGTTAATTCCTATTTTCTGGGTGCACGAATTTTAAAATCCAAATAACTCAATTCTACTATTTTTATCCATGTACTTCCTTGCAATGGGAAGAAGGGATGATCTTGAGGGACAGGAGGAAGATAAAACATCTCAGACAAAACCCTCCTTGGTTCTCACAAAGATAAAGGGAGGGAGGGTCTTGTCTGAGTCATTTTCTCTGGTTAGTTTGGCCCCGGACTCAGGTTTGTTTCATCTGACCATTGTCTTGGTAGTGGCATTTCTTCCTGTACCTCAAGGTCATCCCTTCTTCCCATTACTTTCCTTGTCAATCTCAGGAACTTGACTGATTTCTGTGATGCTAAGCACAGATTCCTTTTAACAAAATTATTGGCTGCTTCGGCAGTCCTTCCTCATGACTCTGACTCTGTGTTGATCTATTTGTCTACTTTTCCAAACAAAACACTTGTCATAACAGACAATTATAGTAAGATATGCCATGGCATGGTGGGGGGGGATCACTATATTACACATGGCACATCTTCTAATGCTCTTTTATGATATGCACATTCAAAAATGTGAAATTAATTACAAAAAACCAAAACATTCTTTTCCTGAATTAATAATGTTGGACACATAACTCAGTTGCTTTTGACAGGTTCACTTTTGACGATCACCAATGGAAAGCTAGTATAGATGTTATAGTCCTTTCTGTTGAGATGTACAATCTGCATTGATGAATGAAGAAAGGAGAAATTAAGTCCATTAAAATGTTTGAACAAATTATAATAGGGCTCTGCAGATCTTCAAATCAGCATTTCAGATTGTTAGAATTTAAATCAATACCAAGGCTTCTGCTCCTACTCAATGTATATGCAGAGTCCCTATTAGCAAAGTGATATCAAATTAAGGTAGGTCAGACTCCTCCAATATACAATTATAACCATTATAAATTGAACAATGTTCTTATTTACTAACACAAAATAGAGTAGATAAAATATTTTGAGTACCTTGGAATACTCTTCTAGGAGTATGAAAACTAAAATGGACATGTAGTGCTGGAAGTTCAAAGGAGCTCACCTTATATTCTGAAGTTGTTCTATGCACAAAGGGTCAGCATAGTACCTGTAGCCATAAAATTATCTCATACAGAACCAGCTTCTTTATGGTGCATTACGTGGCCATTATCTCAGCTCAGCTATAGATCACCTGGTGCAAACCAAGTTCCTTAGAACAAGTTTACAGCTGCTGAGATGCCATTGCAACCTTGCAGCAAGAGATTGGACTTGGCTAGCTACTGCTAACTACTGGTTGAAAAATAAATTCTCTCCAGTGGGTTTGGTTTCTCATGTATTCTCCAATAACGTTCAATAGAGGTGGAAGCAGGCTATACCTTTAGGTTTTGCTCCCTTGTTCTCTCCCCAGGATTCTAACTTTTCTTAAACTACCATTATGGTAAAGTAGCACAATGGTAGTAAATCAAGGACATAATTAGGTTTAAAAAATTGAGGTCACGAGAGAGCAGTTTACACCCCTCCAAGGAGAACCTGCCAACCATATTTTGTTCTTCTAGAGGGCAAAGGGAATAGTCTTGAAGGATAGAAGGAAGAGCTGCTACCAAGGCAATGGTCAGATAAGTGGGACTTCGGCCCAGGCCAAAAAAATAACTTGAGAAAACATCTCAGACAAGTCCTTCCCTAGTTCACATGAAGATAAAGGGAGGGAAGCAGATTCAGACTTGGAAGATTCTGTTACCAGAGCTCAGTGTCTCAGTGTCACACAGTGTCTCCAAATTTTGTATCACAATGTGTAGACACTGGCATGAGATAATGTGCAGACCATCTTCATTAATTGGCTACTAGACTCTTATCTGTTCACAATCTAATTTTCATTTGGGATGTTTAGGAATGATCTTAAATTATAAAAATGTGTATGCATGTGTATGTATCCCTAGATTATGCTGGTATATCCTGTCATATACCACAGAGGGCTGGACCATAAGGAAGGCTGAGTGAAGGAAGATATATATCCTTTTGAACTGTGGTGTTGGAGGAAAATTCTGAGAGTTCCTTGGACTGCAAGAAGATCAAACCAGTCCATACTCTAGGAAATAAAGCCAGACTGCTCACTTGAGGGAATGATATTAAAGGTAAAACTGAAGTACTTTGGCCTCATAATGAGAAGACAGGATACCCTGGAGAAGATGCTGATGCTAGAGAAAGTGGAAGGCAAAAGGAAGAGGGGCCGACCAAGGGCAAGATGGATGGATGATATTCTGGAGGTGATGGACTCCACCGTGGGGGAGCTGGGGATGGCAACGGCCAACAGGAAGCTATGGTGTGGGCTGGTCCATGAAGTCACGAAGAGTCGGAAGCGACTGAACAAATAAACAACAACAAATCCATTCATATCTGATTTATTGTTTTTATATTGTCAAGCATTTTATCTGCCTGGAAAAATAAATTTCAATTTCTGCTCCCCAAGATATTGTGGAGATATATCACCTCGATGAGCTTAAATAACTTATCAAGGTGATAGCCATTTCACATATGCCTAATATATGCAGTGATTTTGTCAGATATGTAGGCGAATGCAAAACCATCATGATTCTTACAGTATAAAATATACAGTATATTAGAGAAAAGTTAATAAAAAGCTGATTCAAGATGTGTGCAGAAAGAAGTATGAATATTTCTATGATTTTTTTTCCTGACTGAATTCATGAACAATCATGTCGAACAGAACTTACTGTTAGTAAGATTCAAAATTTAGAGGGAAAAATACATTGATTGTATGATTTATCAGTAAATTAGAGCTAGTCCATCACCAACAATTCCTTTGCTGATTATATTATGATGCTAGATGTGCATCAGGAGTTTGCATCTCAAGTAGCTATGGAAATCTATGGATCCCCATTTTTAATCTTAACAGCTCATTTAATTTTAGAGTACACACTCTCAAACTGGGAATGCCCATATTTTTTTCTTGGACCAAGTGTCTGATTCGCTAGTTTGTGGTTCAGTGAATAATGCAATGAGATTTCAATCTAGCATGTTATGTGAGCCCAATTTTATGGTTAGTTTAAGATACAGGTTGTTGTGTGATCCCAGAAAATTGGATTGAATAAATTGGTTAAGCATGTTGTATAAATACAGCTAATGTCTATCCTTGTCTGAGGGTGGGTCATATACTGCAGACAGACAGCCTATACAATGCTTACAATCAACAAATACATATCTATATCTATATCTATATCTATAGCATCTATCTATTCTATCTATCTGTGTCTGTCTGTCTGTCTGTCTATCACCATTTATTTATTTACAAAGTAATGCAGCCTATTCATAAGATTACATATCACCATGAGCACCACTGTTATTTAGTGAAGAATGTCAATAAAGCACTAAATGTATATTTTGTGCCTGTTAGGTAGATACTAATTTTTCATGATACATTGGAATGTCTCACTGTACAATTTTGGAAGTACTGGACCTACAATGTATAGATTGCAGACAAGAATGATCACAGATTATCTTGGGGTAATTTTTGTTCCCTGGAATCCCTTCACAAGTACTATAGATGAGTGGTAGAGCCTGTCCTTTGAATATGGAAGGTCTAATATTCCATTTGAATTAAAACAATCTTGTATTGGGCTAAAAAATAACCACATGTTTTCACAAGACCCAATGGAGGTGGTTGGTGTGGCCAGAGAGGAGAGTGCTTTGATGCACACTGACAACGTTCAAGACAGGATGCCTTGATGAAGCTTTCCAGTTCCTTTTCAGATAAATAATCCAAAGAATACTCCAGTCTTCAGGGACTGATTTGGTCTTGAACAATAAGACAGTTAAAAATGCTGGATGAAATACTTCAACCTATCTTTAAAAGGATCGGGAAAGACTTGATGTGAAACATCTCCCCTGGAGAACCTAGAATACTGCTTCCAGATAGACTGCACAAGACTAAACTAGATTAATGCATAATCTGGCATAGTAAAAGACTTGTATGCCTTATTCATATATAGGTTTAATGAGGCATTATGCTTATTCAAATTACCTGTCTTTCAATCTTGCTTTGTGACGAAATAAATCCACAATATTTTCAATGTCTAAATTATTTACCTCGTATTTATAACCATACCGTTGTTGGATTGCACAATGTTTATAAATGCAAACAGTTAATAAAATTAAGAGAAAGTTTGCAATTATTCCACAAAATAAAAGGCTAGCTGGATTCAAGGGAATGGCTGGCTTCATCTGCATTCAATCAAAAATGTACATTACCTAAGAGTTCAGTTCACAACCTTGTATAAATGGCGTTTTCAGTAATGATTTTTAAATGAATAAAAGGATGTGGAACTGCAGAAAACCACCACTGGTTGACCAGTAAGATTTGCATGTTGTCCTGTCAGTCCATATTTTCCTGCATTCTGGAAATATATGTGAGACGCCATGCTATCTTGGGGTAACATTGGACCAAACATTAACCTTTTAAAGACATTGTTGTAACTTAAAGAAAATATTTCCACCCGTAATAATCTCTTCAGAAAGTTGGCTGGTACTACTTGGGGTGCTCATTCTACTACTCTATGCAGGGCCACCCTTGCATTGTGCTACTTGGTGGGAGAGTATGCCTGCCCTGTTTGGGGCCTCTCTGCGCACTCGACGCAGGTGGATAGGGCACTAAGTGATACATGCCGCACCGTTACTGGATGTTTACACCCCACTCCACCTGATAAATTATATATCTTGGCAGGAATAGCCCTGCCAGGCATTAGAAGGAGTGTGGCACGAGACATGGAATATGGAAAGGTGTTACATGATCCGGCACACCCATTATTTGACCGAGTACCTCCTACAAAAAGATTGAAGTCAAGAAGGAGCTTCTTAGACTGCGCTGAGGAGATTGCTATTACACCTCAAACAGGTGTTAAAAAGATGGGAATCTCAAGCAAAACATCTTCATAATTGGATAGAACCGCTTGAGGAGCTGCCCGGAGGTTCGGAGGAGGAGTGGACAGTTTGGAGATATTTAAACAGATTGTGCACTGGTTTGGCCAGAACTAAAGATAATGTGGAAAAATGGGGGTTTCTCCCTGAGGGCAAGGATACTTGCTGCGAATGCGGCAATATTCAAAAAACTACCCGTCTTTTACAGTGCCCTTTGGGACTGACATGCACACAGAGTGACTTACTGGCCAGAAACACCTCTGCCATAAATGTGGCCCGGCATTGGGCTAGAGTTATATAATTTTTATATTTTTATTAAATGTTTTAACTTTTTACATTTTAATTAATATTTTCCCTTTTTTTATTTCCTGCATTTCTGACACAAAACGAAAGGACTCCATATTTTGTAGGCCACTGCTGACTAAATGTTTGAGGACATTTTCATATCATTGGGCAACTTTCCTGCTCTGTCATAACCATGGAGTTTAATGAGAGAAACATCTTTGACTTTCAAATTCAGTATCCTTATTTAACTCATTTCTGGCATTGTACTGATGTGCTGGAAACTTTTCATCAACTACCTAGGATTTGTTCAGTATTCTTAAACAGACTCTGCCATGCATAAGTGCCATGGAAGGAGATTATTGAAGCCCTTAAGAAGCCAGAAAGAGAAATGGGACGTCAGTGTTTTATAGTTGGTGGTAGTCTTAGATTTATGGTATGGGGGTCTTCAGTCCAAACAGAATTGTGCCCTTTGGGGCTACTGAATGGGAAGAATCCAGGCTCGTTTTTGAAAATTTACTGGTTTGCCAGGGGATGAAACAACCAAGAAACAGTCTAAAAAGAAAACCTTCTCTGGTAAGAGCTCTAAATCTTTTATTTTGAATTGTCAATGCATTCTAAATGGTTTCATTTTAAATTATGTTCTATGGATTGGGATTGGGAACTTGATTCTACTTGGAGTAATTAATAGGGGATTACAGCACTGTCACTAAAAGGACAATTTATGACCATTTTTTAAAAAAATATATATATTTGCTGAAGCATAAGCTTGGTTTGCAAACTAGGTAGTTAAACTGATTACATTTACACTGATCTGTACATTCCTAATCATCATATTTTTTTATAGTGCATAACAGAAATTAACTCTGCATAGTGTAAAGAAATTCTTTTTTTTTTACTTTCTTTAATCTGTCACAAGAAAGGGCTACTGTTTATTAGTTTCAATGATGAGACCCAGATGTCCATAAAGTAAATGTGCAGCAGATTATAGCTCGAAAGATGGAATTTAAAACTAAGTCTACAAAGTGAAATGAGACTATTGATTTTAAATTGGTGAAGAATCACAACTTAAATTGCACCACTGTTACAGTAAGAAATGCCAGTGTTGAACACGGGTGAGGTTTAGCCTGGTTCCAAAATGATATTTTAGCCAATGTATCCTTGATCTTGAGAACTTGGTACAGGTGGATCATCAGCATTTGGATGCCACTGATTTTCTCATTGTTGTATTCTGGTAGTTGCCAAGGGAGGCCAGCTGCTACCCCAGTCTTCAAAATACATGTTGGACAGACTTGGGTGGAAAACACAAATGTTCATAGAACAAGGACTTTAAATTTGACAGAGAAGAGCCTGAACAAAAAACTCAAAAATGTGCTCTTGTTAGAAAACCAATTGAAAGATAGCCAAGAGAGCTGAAAAGCTAACAGATTGATGAGAGAAAAGGAAAATTAGTGTCTCATTAGTAGGCAATAGGATTGGACTTGACAGAGTCTCTCAGTCCAAATGATCAGGGATGTATTGGGGAACATTTTTGTAAATACACTTTGTTTTTCACATTAGATTGATTACACATATAATTCACTCTGATTTGCAAATCATACGTTGCATTTTCAGTTAAACAGGGGAGAAGAGATGCTACCAGAAGCAAACTGCTTTGTCCAATTGCATTACTGAACTCTCCCACACATTCCTTTTGGTATTTTCCTTTGCATGATATGCTGACTATATAGTTACATAGTAACTTCTAAGGTGAACATCTTCGGAGCTGAGAATGTTACACTACTGGAAAATCCTCTTTTTTAACATAACACTGGTTTGGAAGTGAAGTTTAATATTATATCTTCTCTAAGGGTAAAGAGATATAGAGATAGTTTCAATGAAGGATTGGATGAGCCATTAAAGGAGGAAAAACAGCAGTTCAGCTGCTGGAAAAGTAGACAGTGTGAGAAAGAAACTGAAAATAACCCCATCTTGATTCTCCTTGGCCTAAGATGGGGTGGAAAGACAAGCTTTCAAGTTGTTGTTATACTACCTTACAACAGTAAAGGGAGTAATTAATTCCAGTAATCCTGGAATCCTTGTGGTGTCTGTTTCCTGACTGCCTATCTTGAAGAGCTGGCACCAACAGACATTGGAGGATGGACCTGAATCTGCAATTTAGAATTCACAGAACAGCTGGATCTGAATAACTCTGAACCTGATTCAGTGGATCTAAAACCTTCAAAAGATACAGCTCTGATCTTGTGTCTGGAAGACTTTTATTTGAAAACCAAAGCACTATTCTGTCATTGCAGACAGGTGTACACTCAAAAAAAAAAAAAAAAAAAAAGGGCCCCTGAGGAATAAAAACTTACCTGTAAGTAGGGTACTGTTCAAGAAAAATAATGCATTCTAAATGGCTCTGATTACCAGCAATTGGTCTCTAGTTAGTCATTTTATATACTCATAAAGTAAGTCCAACCCTTCTGTTGTCCCCCTAAATGATTTGGTGGCTTTATTACACTGGAAATCTAACTCCAAAACAAACAGATAAACAAAGTAAACTCATTTTGTCCATTCATCTGCAATAGGGAAGTATGTGGCTTAAGAGGAAAGGTTGTATAATGGTTGTATTAATGGAACCTGGGGAAAAAAGAATTAATTTTTAATCCTCATTCAATTATGAATCTCACTGGATGATCCTGCACCAGTCATTATTTCATAGTACGTCTTGAAAGCTTGTTTTATGCATTGAAATTGAGCAACACTATGCATATGACACTGCGACCTCCGTGAGAAAAGGAATAGAAATATGCCAAATAGGTATCTCTACATAATAGATAAACCTGTGTCAAATCCTTAGAAAACTTCACAGAAAATCTTATAGCTAACATCTGACAGTCTTGTGCTAACAGTGGAGGTATCTACTCAGTCAGAATATATTAATCTATTTCCAAGCACAATGTATTCATTTACTTACTTACTGTTATGTCCAGCCCAGTTCCAGTTGCTCCAGTAAGCTAACATACAAATAAAGATTCATAAAATAACAATAATCATAATAGATATATAACAGTAATCATATTAAAACAAGAGATGACAAGAACATCTATGAGGTAAAAAAACAATCTGCACTACAGCTCTTCATCTCCAAATGTTCCCTTAAATCGACAGGTTTTTGTTCTGTGAAAAGATAGAGTGTGTGGGCTGAACAGATTTCACGGAATAACATATTCCAGAGAAACTGAGCAACTATTGGGAAAAAAAAGTTTCACAGTCCACCACCTCTTTTGAGGAGGAGGAACCCAAAATTAATCCAATGTTCATGGATATATTGAATGGAATAGAGATTGTCCCATAGATAGCCTGGTATTGGATCACATAGGGCTTTATAGGTAATAACCAACACTTTGCATTATACCTGAAAACAAACTGGCACTCACTGCACTTCCCATATTTATGTAGGACTTTGTAGTGACTTTTACTTTTAGCACACAGGTTGCTGCATTTTGCACTTGTTGAAGTTTCTGAGTATTTATTAAGGGAGTTCCAAGTAGATTATGTTGCAGTAGACTATCTTTGAAGTAATAAAGATATGAGTAACATTCACTAAAACCTTCTAGTCTAGAAACAACCAGAACTGGGGAATGGAACTGCGTCCAGAGTTAGCATAGGTTCTACCAGAGAACTAATTGTTGTTGACAGTTTTGGCCTGCTCTGTCCCATCCAAACCCTGGCTAGAACCCCCACATCCCTGCCCAGATCAGGGTAAATGTATATAGCTGGATATCATTTATTCTCCATATTGATGGTGCCTCATCCTTATTAGGCAGATATTTTTTCCCAGAAATGTTGTATAATCTGCTAGGTTAAATAGCATAGGAGAGAGCCCTGAGTTCTGTAATATCATATATTGGAGCAGTCATAGGCTTCCATACTCTTCTTCCACTAATATTAAGCTGCCTACTTAAGAAGAAGTAGAACTGATGTGTCTCCAATCCTCATAGGAGATCCAGAAGAATACCATGGTCAGTGGTACTGAACATCGCTGAGAAATCTAAAAGGATCAAGACTATACCCCATCTGGGTCATTTATTTTATTTTATTTAATTAAATTTATATAACCATCTTAGTGGTCATCTACAAAAGTCGATAAAATGTCATTTATTTAATTTTCTGGGCCTGAATCTTGACTACAGAGCATCCAGATAAATAGTTTCCTCTAAGATTTTTTGCAGCTTTAGCCTATCTTGCCCAAACCTTTTCCTAAAAAGGGGAAGTTGGGCACTGAGTGGTAATTGTATAATATGGCTGGATCAAGAGATGGCTTCTTTAATAGGGGTGCATCACCATCCTTTTCAAAAAGGTAAACACCACTTCTTCTCTCACAGACCACTGATCACCTCCCAAATCTAGCCATTCATCCACCCTTTGATAGCCCAGAGAAGCTAAGTGGGCCAAGGATTCAGCCTAAAGTTTGCTGGACGTATGCTGCAGAAGACCCTGTCCACTTCATTGGAGACCCATGAGCTCAAAAGAATCCCAGCCACATCACAAGACTAGTTACTTCCCTGATTCTGCCCATGCCAATGTGGAGTCTAAATCTGAACAAACAATTTTATTGATAATTTTGAAAAATAATAATTTTGATAGCTCTGTTTTGGGAACAGAGATATAAATGCCATAGCTTAATGTAAACACTTGAAGAGTATCCGGAAGCTACAGCTGGTTCAGAATTTATTTATTTATTTCTTTAATTAAAGAATGCTGCTGCACAAGCAGTCTTGGGTACCCCAAGGATGGCACATGTAACACCTTTTGCCAGTTTCCTTCTGGGTCCAATTCAAGATGTTGGTCATCACCTTTAAAGCCCTACATGGCACGGGTCCAGGTTACCTGATGAACCATCTCATCCCCATTACATCAACCCGTCCCACCTGGTCAGGCAGAGAGGGCATGTTATGGACTCTGTCCATGAGAGACTGTCGATTGGCAAGGCCCAGGAAGATAGCCTTCTCTGCCGTGGCCCCTGCCCTACGGAACACTCTTCCCACAGAGGTGAGGCAGGCCCCCACTCTCCCAGCCTTCCAGAAAGGGGTGAAGACCTGGCTCTGCCTTCTTGCTTGGGGCAGGAGGAGGGGTAATCAATCCTGGGGGTTGTTAGCATCTTGAAGATGCCCCCATGAATTATATTAATTTAATTAAGAAGTTCTTAACATCCCCATCTTGGATTTTATATTTATATTTGTATTTATATTGTAATTTAAGAATACTGTTTTTATTGTATTTTAACCTGTATTTATTTTAGTTTTATTGTAAACCGCCCAGAGTAACTCTTTGAGTGAGATGGGCGGTGACAAAATTTGAAATATAAATAATAAATAAAAAACAGAACGTCAGTGCTGAAGTTTGTTTTATTTATACCCACTACCTTGCTAAATAGATATTTTTCTCCTTAAGTGCCTACAATTCTGAAAAATCCAAAATCAATGATAGTTACTGAATTTTCTTTTCTCTTGTTAAAAGTAGTGATATAAAAGTAAATGTATTGAGATTAATTTTATACTATTGAAGCATATAAATAAGTTAGTAAAAATTAGAGGTACACCAAGGAGTTGAATTTTTATTTTTTATTTTTTTTTGCAATGGTTGAATGAAATCCACCCCATCCCGATTTTTCTTGAGAGACCGAGAGAGCACACATTCATGCATACACATATATTTTGTTTTGGTGGGCAATTTAGATGGCAGTCAGGTTCAACAACCCGGTTTCCTCCCTGATGGTTTGACCTGGAATTCCATAAATCCTATACGTGCCGACTGGGATTTATGGGTACTATAGTCCAAAACACCTAAAGGAAATGAGGTTGCTTATCTCTGCTTCAAAAGTACTTTTCAAAAGAACTTGATTTTATTTTCTTGCTTGCTTGAAAATTGGGAAAAGAGCTCCTAACCTGTCACAATGTGATGTTTTGTGCAGCCAGCTGAGCTTTCTGTAATGTCATGAAGGAAGTTAAACTTGAAAGCAAGAAAAAAAATATTAACACACACATGCACATGCACACAAACACACATCTCTGTTCCCTTGTAAAGTCAATAGAAAGTTAAGAGGCTACTCTCTACTTGCCCACTCAAAATGTGTGTTTAGAGAAATTTCTGCCAGCTTCAAAGACACTGTTGAAGTAAAGTACTCCTTTGAAGCTTTGCACAGCCCTTGTGTGAATTAATACCCACTTTTTCATAGTAAATCCTCTCTGCAGCAATCTGCAATCTTCCTGGTTCCCCCACTTCCATTCAATCCTGAAGAAAGTAACCAGGAGGGATTTTTTTCCTAATTGGTTTATTCATTGAGATATGTGGACAGCCAGGGAGGCTTCAGAGCAATGGAAAAAGGCATAATCCCAAACTGGCAATAGCATCATCTGCAACTTCCACCACTGGGGAGAAATTTAAATAAAATGACCACTACCTTGAGAATAAGGGAGGGAAAAAAATTGAGCAGTTTCAAGGGAAATTCTGGCATGGCAGTAGAGAATACCTCTCAATTCTAAGTGGACATATAGTTTAATACTGTTTGCGATCCTTTTTTCTTCTTCCTTATGGTCCTGATTTTTGTTATATAAACTGGACAGCTGGTCTTTGACTATTTGTTGTTCAGTCGTTCAGTCGTGTCCGACTCTTCGTGACCTCATGGACCATAGCACGCCAGGCCTTCCTGTCCTCCACTGTCTCTCGGAGTTTACTCAAATTCATGTTCATTACATCGGTGATGCTATCTAACCATCTCATCCTCTGCCGTCCCCTTCTCCTTTTGCCCTCAGTCTTTCCCAGCATCAGGGTCTTTTCCAGTGAGTCCTCTCTTCTCATTAGGTGGCCAAAGTATTTGAGCTTCAGCTTCAGCATCTGTCCTTCCAATGAGCAGTCAGGGTTGATTTCCTTTAGGATTGACTGGTTTGACCTCCTTGCAGTCCAAGGGACTCTCAAGAGTCTTCTCCAGCACCACAGCTCGAAAGCATCAATTCTTCGGCGCTCAGCCTTCCTTATGGTCCAACTCTCACAGCCATACATTGCTACTGGAAAAACCATAGCTTTAACTATACGGACCTTTGTCGGCAAGGTGATGTCTCTGCTTTTTAATATGCTGTCTAGGTTTGCCATAGCTTTCCTTCCAAGGAGCAAGCGTCTTTTAATTTCATGGCTGCAGTCACCGTCTGCGGTGATCTTGGAGCCCAAGAAAATAAAATCTGTCACTGCTTCCATTTCTTCCCCTTCTATTTGCCAGGAAGTGATGGGACCAGATGCCATGATCTGGGTTTTTTTAATGTTGAGTTTCAAGCCAGCTTTTGCACTCTCCTCTTTCACCCTCATCAAGAGGCTCTTTAGTTCCTCTTCACTTTCTGCCATTAGGGTGGTATCGTCTGCATATCTGAGGTTGTTGATATTTCTCCCGGCAATCTTAACTCCGGCTTGTGATTCATCCAGCCCGGCATTTCTCATGATGTACTCTGCATATAAGTTAAATAAGCAGGGTGATAATATACAGCCTTGTCGTACTCCTTTCCCAATTTTGAACCAGTCGGTTGTTCCATGTCCGGTTCTAACTGTTGCTTCTTGACCCACATACAGGTTTCTCAGGAGACAGGTAAGGTGGTCTGGTACTCCCATCTCTTTAAGAATTTGCCACAGTTTGTTGTGATCCACACAATTTAAATAAATTGTCTTTGACTATAAATAATGTTTATATTATACTAGGGAATGTCAACAGACAGTGGTATGTCAAGGAAGGATCTTGCTGCAGCTTCTTAAAGAACTAATGCAATATTGGTATGCATCAGCAGAAATATTTTATCAAGATCAGGGGAAATGACAATTCTGTTGTATGCTGCACTGGTCAGATCAGATCTGGAATACTGTATCTTATTCTGATTGGGTCAGTACAAGAAGGATACTAATGAACTATAAAGAATGCAGAGAATAGTGGCAAAGATGGTGAGGAACTATTGTATGTTCCTCACCTAAAGGCTAAATTGTATGAAGAATGGTTAAAGAAACTGGGTATGTTTAGCCTAAAGGAAAAAGGTTAAGGGGAGATATGAGCCCAGTCTTTCAATACAGGCTGTCACAAGGAAGAAGGTGTAGATTTATTCTGCATAGCTCATGATGGTAAGAGAAGAATCAATGGTTGGAAGTTTTATACAGGAAGATCCCAAGTTGAAATAAGGAGGAATTTCCTGACTATCAGTGCTCCATTATAGAGGTTTTCAAGCAAAAAATCCTCTGTGATTGACTGTCATTTGTCTGGGATGGTATGAGGATTCCTCCCCCATGCATGGGGTTGGATGAGAAGACCTCCAAGGTCCCTTCCAACATGACTCTATACAGACAAGTTGATATGAAGGATGTGGAATAAGGTATCTTAAATTATAATAGGAATCTCAGTTCTTCCAGAGATTCAGCTATATTAATGATGAACAAATGAAGTAAACTGCTGTGCTCCGTGTATGCAGCAAGACAATACTGCATAAAACATGCCTTTCAAGCAAAGCAATGCTATAATTTTGTGTAAAACCCATCAAAAGTCCTTTCCAAGGCAAAGTAGTTTAGTATCAGAAGAGAAACAGATATGCTAAGGGACACAGGCCCAAGGCTATCCTTTGTTCAGGCACTGCTGCTGATTAAAACTAGCTTTGAAAACATGCTGTTTAAAGTTTAACTTCAGGACTTGCTTGATATGAAATGAAAGGACAACTTCAGGTCATTATCTAATGACTTGGTGAAGCTTTAAGGATGAGCAGATTTATACTTCAACGGCAAAAAATAGGACCCTTTCTTTGGGAAGTGGCTTGGCAAGACCACCCCTAACCTTTGATTCCACAAAATCTAAAGAAGGTGAATATGCCATTGTTTTTTCCACAATCCAGTAAAGCTGAAGCCCAGTAAAGTTGCATATTGATGTGTGGGGGAGTGTCATTTTTGGAGCACTGGGAGTTTTTGGGATGGATGGATGGATGCTGTTTTATTGCTGTATGTAAGCTGCTCAGGGTTATGGCACATAAGATAGGTAGCTATATGTCTGATAGATAAATAAATAAATAAATAAATAAATAAATAAATAAACAGCAGCAGCAGCAATATTCACCTGTAATGATCAGCTATAGGAGAGTATTAGGTAGTATTTTGTAAGAGACACCTTTTTTTCACTTGGCTTACAATAAAGTCCAACTCTCAGTGGTCTTGAAAGTTGTGATCTAAAACACCAGGAGGACACCAGATAGGAGAAGAGTACTCCCAGGTTTGAACCATATGCAGGTGCAGATATACTGGGGCCAGAAATGATTTTTTTATTAGAAGATCTAGGGACAACCTACAATTTTATATCATTTTCAGGAAGGGTCTAATTTATCACCAAGCAGGGATGGAAGCCTTCAGATTTTCCTTCCTACCTGTATTCATAAAATATAGGGGCCTTGGACTTTTATTCACTGGGCAAGATGTTGGCTCTCAACACCCATTTTTTCAGCCCTCAAAACAGCCAAAATTGAGCTGCCAAAATTCAACAGCAGGAATGCTGATTTATAGCAACAGAATATCTTCATTTTTTTTCAAGAATGAGGAAAATTATGCTGTTTTATCCTCTGCCTAATATTCCACAAAGTGCCAGTGATAGGCTGATTATTCCCCCCCCCAAAAAAAAGTGACAAAATAACAATTGCTTTAACTCTTTGTACACATATATCCTTCTTTCTTGATTCCACCTTTTTAGTTGGATCTTTTCCATCCTGTCCATGTCTATTCTTGGCTCTTCAAGCATCAATCCATCCCCAGAAAATTCTCTAGACGTGTTCTCCACTGGTGATTCTGCCAGGAAATACGATTGCAGATCTTCTTGTTCCAAACACCCCTTCTTTCTCCCCTCCCTTTTTTTCCTTTCCATTGCTCAGGGCTGGGGTGATACTCTTCTATCTCTACTTCTTTGTCCCCTTGTATCTGTCTTGCACCCACAGCTCATTCAAATGTATTTCCTCCTAGATCTTCCTTCATCTTTAGTCCTTGAAATAGACCTTTCTCTGTCTGGAGATCCCGATTTCTCTTTTCCTACTCGGTCTGTTCCCTTGTCTCCAGTACATCTCATCTCTCCCTTAATCTATATCTTAATCCTTACACTTGTGTTTCCAAGGATCTAATTCCTGTGAATCTTTAAGCAATAGCAGCAGTACTTACCAGACTCTAGTTACAAATCTTTAAAACCAGATTTTAAATCCATTTCTTGGCAAACGTCTACCAGTTTGGATCCAACTTTTTGGTTCCATTAATTATTCCCTAACTATTGCAACCATCTGGGCCACACATAGTATCATGTTAACATATATGATAAAAGTACAAGAAGGCTGTTTTTCCTGGCTCTCTCTTATTTAAAATTGCAGGTTAATGCCATCTTGATTTGGTGGAATTTACATTGATTGCTGCTTCTGCAAGATATGGTAGCATCTTGTATGTCCTCTCCCATTCTCATTACTTGCATTAAATTTCATTGGGTAAGAGTAATATTGCAATAATTTCTGCAAAATCAAAAGTGTCATGGAAGGAAGTAGACAAGCTGAGAACTTGCCTTTTCTTTCAACTATGGAAAATTGGGCAATTGTTTTTATACAATATTTTCACTAATACTTCATTTTGAAACTATGTACCAATAAAAGATTAATATAGTGGGCTCCATTCATCTAATGTTATATCTCTTAAATAGCTGGTCTAGCATATTTTCAATTTTCTATAAGGAGATGTTAACTAAAGACATGCTAGAGGGTCCAGATTTAGTTAAATAGAATTGATCTGCAGGCAACATTAACTAGTAAGAGGAGGAAATGTCATTGAATCCTTGTTGTTAAAGAATGACTCAGAATAAAGAAAACTAGTTGCTTAATATAAATCTGTGGGGAAAAAAGTTCACAGAGCAGAGTGGGGGTAAACTGTGTATTATTTTACACAACTTTTAATGTAGTTCCTTGCCCTGCAGTCAAGAATTTATTTTCATGCAAACTATACAGTCAAAAAGATTCCTAAACTGGAAGACATTTACAAGGGCTAACTATGCTTAAGTTTTTGCAACAACAATAAGAACAACAAAGGATGCTAGTTCCCACTTCTATCAGTAGCAGTGTCAGAGAATTCTGTTAGGACTGAGTTTTAACCAAAAACTTCTTGTTTTGTACTTCCCACTTCATTATGTAGATTGGAATAGACATTTTGTTTAGGTCCAGATTTTGCAATGAAGTTCCTGGCTTAAACATTGTACACAAAAATGTGATATGCTAGAGACATTGACATATTAAATTCATTAGAAATTGTATGTATTTATAAATGAAAGAATATCACATGCAAGGAGGAAAGTTAAGCCATATGAACACAAGGCAGTGTGGCCACCATCATGCTAATAAAAACTTTCATTCCACATTTCTGTTCCAGCGATTAAAACCCATGAGCTGTTATTCTCAGGCTAGTTGCTGGCAATTCCCTTTCCAATTAGTGAAATGGATTTTTTGGTTTAACCTCATTTAAAAATGTTTTGTAAGTTTGAGTGACCATATTTTCTGCTGGTAAGTTATAGTTCATGCAGATGATTTCTGCATTTATCAGGGGCTATGCCTGAAACACAGGGAGCTTTAAGAAAGAATCATGGAGCAGCTAATCCTTCTTGACTCTGCAGCCATCTCTTTGCATTAAAAACCAGCCGGTCTTGTCACACCCATGCACAGAATAGGAAGCCAACATCAGACCAAAATGATAAACTGGGGCAGGATGGAAGGCACTAAACTTCAATAAAGAATAAATGATTGGATGAGTGTGGTGCTGGAGAAGACTCTTGAGAGTCCCTTGGACTGCAAGGAGGTCAAACCAGTCAATCCTAAAGGAAATCAACCCTGACTGCTCATTGGAAGGACAGATGCTGAAGCTGAAGCTCAAATACTTTGGCCACCTAATGCGAAGAGAGGACTCACTGGAAAAGACCCTGATGCTGGGAAAGACTGAAGGCAAAAGGAGAAGGGGACGGCAGAGGATGAGATGGTTAGATAGCATCACCGATGTAATGAACATGAATTTGAGTAAACTCCGGGAGACAGTGGAGGACAGGAAGGCCTGGTGTGCTATGGTCCATGAGGTCACGAAGAGTCGGACACGACTAAACGACTGAACAACAACAACAAAAGGGCCAAGAAGGGGGCGTGATGGCTCAGCAAGTAAGATGCCAGGCTTGTTGATTGGAAGGTCAGTGGTTCGAATCCCTAGCCCCGCATGACGGAGTGGGCTCCCGCACTCACCCCAGCTCTTGCCAACCTCGCAATTCAAAAGCATGCAAATGCAAGTAGATGAATAGGTACCACTGTGGTGGGAAGGTAACAGCGTTACATGCACGTCATGCTGGCCACGTGACTGCGGAAGTGTCTTCAGACAGCACTGGCTCTTCGGCTAACAAACGGAGATGAGCACCAGCTCCTAGAGTCAGACACGACTGTGCAGGGGAAAACCTTTCCCTTTTTACAAGGGCCAAACATATCATCTTGAGATTGCATGCAACCTTCTACAACACAAAGCATGTGGTTGTAAGGATGAGCATTGGAAATATTTCTTCAGAGGCTGTTCTGTGTGGCATGCGTCAGACCACCATATGTCTCCCATACGACACCTATCTTCTACAGAGCTGCTACATTATGGTTAGAAAGAATATATATTTCCTTTCTGCTTCCAGAAAGCTACCATAAAGGGCCCCTATAAAGCTCTGATTTGTCTTAGAACACATATTCTCATGTACAATCCCAACTAAGCCCCCTAGAATGTACCAACAGTCCCATTTAATTTGAAGCCCATAACAAAAATAGTTCTGTTGACTAAAGCTGGCAAATGCACACACTCAAAAGGCTTCCCAAATGAAAAGACCTTAAGGGCTGTTATACTTTTTGTTTAAACCCAACTGAGAT
This sequence comes from Charina bottae, assembly GCA_023362775.1. NCBI lineage: Eukaryota > Metazoa > Chordata > Lepidosauria > Squamata > Charinaidae > Charina > Charina bottae. The sequence goes on from JALMGJ010000015.1 coordinate 10,586,630, forward strand.
AATATTTGTCCCTGAAATTTTTAAATGCTTTGGTGGGTAAGAACAAAAAGCCCATAAAATGCAATTTGTTCTTGGAGGTGGATGGGAGGATTAGAACATACTGCTAGGCAGTATCTTAGATATTCCTATTGCCAAATAAAATTGTGACGGTGATTACCTCTACAGGGAATCCTCTAAAATTCTTTCCTGTCAACGAGGTTGGTATTACACAAGGACTTGGAGGATGCCAGGGAATAAGAACTGTGGAAAGGGGAGACTCCATTGTTGAGGTTCTACATATATGGATATTAATGTTTACTACTAGAAGCTATGATCTTGTCACCACTTGCTAGCAATGTAAGAGGGACTCAGCCTTTGGAAGAAAGAGATAGACAGATATAGATATATAGGTTTCCTTCCTATTATTGGTCACTTTATTAAAAGGAAAAAGCACTTAAGTTTACAATCCTATAGTCAGAACTCACAGTGTTATATACAAACATTTAACGAGAATTGGAGTTGCATTCCATTTAATGTCTGGTTACACAATCTATTTCTATTACCTAAATAAGATAGGAAGATATCAATAAGGCTTTCTTCCAGAGTTCAAACACTTCTTATGTATGACACTGATCCATTGCAAGACACGCAAAAAACATCCTACAGCTTGGACAACTGAGTTTGATCCACAAGTTAGTGTCAATTTCTCCCTGAAGTTTAGTGAAAAATATGCTAATAGTGAAAAGATGCTCTTCCAGGGATTGAGTAATATGTGCTACCTCTGATTTTGGCATTTTCTTCCCATTATGAAATAATAGTTTTCTGACTACTAGAACATGAAAGGGGTAGTAATAACTGCAAGATCCTATTCAAATTAGACTCTCAGCAGGAAAGTAATTACTTCAAGATAAGCCCACTCAAATTGTGTTTGATCCTGTTCATCAAATTGATTTGATTAGAAAAAGTGGATTGATCTGATTCTTAACATCCAAACATTCAAACATCTGAATCAGTTTTATCTGAATCATTGTTTGGAACATGTGAATCAGGTTAATTCAGTTCAAAAGTTTCATCTAATATGGATAAAAATATTTTCTGTGATGTGGACTTCTTGTCACCCAAATGAAACTGGATTATTTGATCCAAGTTGTCTAATTGATTCAATTCAATGAATTGATTTGTCACCTCAGATAATCAAAGTTTCAGCAAAGTGAATCTAAACATTGAAAACACACATAGCCCTATGTACAACTTATTATCAAGTAATTCCCTATGGATACAAAACTAAAATGTTAGGCTACTAACAATAATATCATTTCATCTGCAATCTTGGTGACTTTATTGTAGACTGCAAATCTGCATTTTTAAAGTGTTAATGTTTGCATCTTATTGGTGTGTCGTTTAATTGTTTTGCTACTTATTGGCTTGTTAGACAAATGAATTTTAACAGAATAATAAAAATGAATTTGAAGAGCAGCTTGCAAATCAATCCAATACCTGATTCAGGACCTTAAAACAAAGTGAGGGAATGAACTAACCAAGCATGTACTCAATCATTGCTACAGCAATTGACTGGTGGGGATGAAATATTAATGAATTATGGAGCAATTTCAATGTGAGATGAACAGCAGAGGGACTTAAATTGGCTTATATTAACACACAAACTTATTGTACAGTGCATTGCCATCCTACTGTGTGTCTATTCATTGGCATTTTTCAACAGGGAATTGAAAATGATCAAACATTAGATGGGCCTTTCATAAAACTTGAAAGAGTACTTGAAAATGTGGGAGCATTCAGCTTTAGTCCCTTAGATTTTCTTTTTATTTAATCACATTCACTTATTGCTTGTTCATTCTCTAGTTATGATAAATAACTTTGCCAGAGGAGAATGTGAGTGAAAGAGAGGCTGAGATAAGATTTTGTTCCCTTAAGCATTCTTTAGGGTTCATGTCTGACAATATAATCAAAGGATAGCTGATAATTAAAGAAAAAAAATATCCAATTAGCACCTGGATTTTTCTTTTGTAGTGAAGGAACCTCCTTCAACTGCTGTAACGTGCAAAAGGAATTGCCATTTCTCCTCAAGTTTCATAGCACCACAAAACGTTAATACAGACACAGGGGATGTTCGCATGTTTTAATAGGGTGCTGTGCTGCATTAACTTTGGAGTGTCCCTGAATCACAGAATTAATTTACATCCCCTCAGAAAGTGAGCTGGATTTAATAAAGTGTGATAATAAATTAACACTATCAACTGATGGAAACTGTGCCGTCCTTGAGATATAAAATAAACTTTCATCCCAGAGAAGGCCGTTGGGTGCTGTTACCTGCTAAGACCCCTTTGAAATTTACTATGGCCATATTATTCCATACTGGTCTTGCATGCTGAACTTCTTAATGCAGCAGTGAATGAAGGGTGATGCATGTTGGAGAGAGAAGCAGGTTGTAGAAATTCATGGAACTCCTAGCAAAGTATTCATCAGAGCCTCAGGTGTAATATAGACATACAGTGTTGACAGAACCTTCAAGTGCCTTGAAGTCACTCTTGGCTCCTGGTGACTGCCTGGACCAGTCCCTGCAGTTCTCTTGGTAATATTTTTTTAGAAATGGTTTGCCATTGCCTGTTCCTAGGGCCAAGAGAGAGGGACTGCCCCAAGGTCACCCAGCTGGCTTTCTGCCCAAGGTTGGACTAGAACTCACAGTCTCCTGGTTTGCCATTGCCTGTTCCTAGGGCCAAGAGAGAGGGACTGCCCCAAGGTCACCCAGCTGGCTTTCTGCCCAAGGTTGGACTAGAACTCACAGTCTCCTGGTTTCTTGTCTAATGCCTTAACCACTACACCAAACTGGCTCTATTATTCAGCCAAAATCTAACATCCCTAACTATGTTCCAATCCATAAGAAATGCTATAAAGCAACAACAGAAAAAAATATATAATAGCAGATAACTTCATCATTGCCTTTGCAAGAGCAATGAAAGTATGATTTGGATTGGTGGTTTTTAAACTGTCAAACTTCAAATTATCGGTCAAACGATCAAAATTCAATTATATTCTAGCAATAAATACAGTATGTTCACCAGATATACCCAAATTGTCACTATAATACTATATCATCATTCTGAACTTCAATGAAGGCAACAGGTTTTAGACGGATTTTTTTTTTTTGGGGGGGGGGGGTTCATTGATGACCAATTCAGAGTTAACATTAATCTAAGGCAGGCTGGTTTATCAGCTGTAAAGCATTCATATTCATCTCATATAAGTTTTGCATGAGCCATTTGGGAATATCCTTAATCATTTAGCTGCAGATTTTCAGAAATATTGTATATTACTTTGTTATTACTGGGGGGGGGGGGGAATCAGATATTGGGAAACTGCACTGATGATTGTTATTTATTTCTGTTGTTCTCATTAATTCATTGTTTTCAGTTAAATTTATTTTACCTCTTTCCTTAATGCAGAGCTTTCCAAACTGTGTCGGGATATCTTAGTGTGTCGGCTTTAGTGTCTGGGTGTGTCGCGGCTGCTGCTGCCTCTGAGCCCTGGCAGGATTCCGCACAGGTCCTAGTGCCTGCCTTGTGCCTTGCTGCCTCCAAACCTGCCCTGCCAGGATTGCGCACAGGTCCTAGTGCCTGCCTTGTGCCTTGCTGCCTCCAAACCTGACCTGCCAGGATTTTGCGCAGGTCCTAGTGCCTGCCTTCTGCCTTGCTGCCTCCAAACCTGACCTGCCAGGATTTCGCGCAGGTCCTAGTGCCTGCCTTCTGCCTTGCTGCCTCCAAACCTGCTGGGATTCTGCACAGGTCCTAGTGCCTGCCTTGTGCCCTGCTGTAAGAGTGTGTTAAAGCTCTGCCTTAATGAATGAGTGGTGTCAGTTGTCAGGGAAATAAATAATTAAATGAGAAAGAAGCAAGGAATGGAAAATTATTGGTTGTCTATTCATTTAGGACTTGTTGTTGTTCAGTCGTTTAGTCGTGTCCGACTCTTCATGACCTCATGGACCATAGCACGCCAGGCCTTCCTGTCCTCCACCGTCTCCCGGAGTTTACTCAAATTCATGTTCATTACATCGGTGATGCTTACTAACCATCTCATCCTCTGCCGTCCCTTTCTCCTTTTGCCTTCAGTCTTTCCCAGCATCAGGGTCTTTTCCAGTGAGTCCTCTCTTCGCATTAGGTGGCCAAAGTATTTGAGCTTCAGCTTCAGTATCTGTCCTTACAATGAGCAGTCACAGTTGATTTCCTCTAGGATTGACTGATTTGACCTCCTTGCAGTCCAACGGACTCTCAAGAGTCTTCTCCAGCACCACAGCTCAAAAGCATCAATTCTTCGGCGCTCAGCCTTCCTTATGGTCCAACTCTCACAGCCATACATTACTACTGGAAAAACCATAGCTTTAACTATACAGACCTTTGTCGGCAAGGTGATGTCTCTGCTTTTTAATATGCTGTCTAGGTTTGCCATAGCTTTCCTCCCAAGGAGCAAGCGTGTTTTAATTTCATGGCTGCAGTCACCGTCTGCGGTGATCTTGGAGCCCAAGAAAATAAAAACTGTCACTGCTTCCATTTCTTCCCCTTCTATTTGCGAGGAAGTGATGGGACCAGATGCCATGATCTGGGTTTTTTTAATGTTGAGTTTCAAGCCAGCTTTTGCACTCTCCTCTTTCACCCTCATCAAGAGGCTCTTTAGTTCCTCTTCACTTTCTGCCATTAGGGTGGTATCGTCTGCATATCTGAGGTTGTTGATATTTCTCCCGGCAATCTTAACTCCGGCTTGTGATTCATCCAGCCCGGCATTTCTCATGATGTATTCTGCATATAAGTTAAATAAGCAGGGTGATAATATACAGCCTTGTCGTACTCGTTTCCCAATTTTGAACCAGTCGGTTGTTCCATGTCCGGTTCTTACTGTTGCTTCTTGACCCGCATACAGGTTTCTCAGGAGACAGGTAAGGTGGTCTGGTACTCCCATCTCTTTAAGACTTTGCCACAGTTTGTTGTGATCCACACAGTCAAAGGCGTTAGGGTAGTCAATGAAGCAGAAGTAGATGTTTTTCTGGAACTCTCTTGCTTTTTCCATGAACCAGCGAATGTTGGCAATCTGATCTCTCGTTCCTCTGCCTCTTCGAAACCCAGCTTGCACTTCTGGTAGTTCTCGGTTCACATACTGCTGAAGCCTAGCTTGTAGGATTTTGAGCATAAACTTGCTAGCATTTGAAATGAGCGCAATTGTACGGTAGTTTGAACATTCTTTGGCATTGCCTTTCTTTGGAATTGGAACGTAAACTGACCTTTTCCAATCCTGTGGCCACTGTTGAGTTTTCCAAATTTGTTGGCATATTGAGTGCAGCACTTTAACAGCATCATCTTTTAGGATTTTAAATAGCTCAGCTGGGATACTGTCTTCTCCGCTAGCTTTGTTGTTAGTAATGCTTCCTAAGGCCCACTTGACTTCACTCTCTAGGATGTCCGGCTCAAGGTCAGTGACCACACCATCGTATTTATCAGAGATATTAAGATCTTTCTTGTATAGTTCTTCTGTGTATTCTTGCCACCTCTTCTTAATCTCTTCTGCTTCTGTTAGGTCCCTGCCTTTTTTGTCCTTTATCATGCCCATCTTTGCACAAAACGTTCCCTTGATATCTCCGATTTTCTTGAAGAGATCTCTAGTCTTCCCCATTCTATTGTTTTCCTCGATTTCTTTGCATTGTTCATTTAAGAAGGCCTTCTTATCTCTCCTTGCTGTTCTCTGGAAATCTGCATTCAGTTGGTTATATCTTTCCCTTTCTCCCTTGCCTTTTGCTTCCCTTCTTTCCTCAGCTATTTGTAAAACCTCATCAGTCAGCCACTTTGCTTTCTTGCATTTCTTTTTCTTTGGGATGGTTTTAGTTGC